>CM068953.1:125810990-125826113 GCA_035128595.1 Eptatretus atami | reverse complement strand
TTTTTTTTTTTAAAATCGAAGTTTGATAGGAATGTCAAAAGTAGTGAATATAGATAAGATACAAATTCAAATTGTTTGTAGGAATGTATTTTGACATTTCTATTATTTATTTTTTGCAGGTAACCCATGGCACCATTAACAATAGAGCAGCGAATCTTCATTGTTGAGAAGAATGAAGAACTGAAATCAGTGGGGGGAGTGCAGCATGCATTCAGTTGTAATCGCACCGACCTTGAAGACGAACGTCATACAGTTTCAAAGTGGAGAAGGGACTTGTCCATGAAGAACAACAACACTTTGGACATCTGAGTCATGTTTACTTGAATGGTATGGTAACAAACAGAATCGTCAGTTTTGAGCCATAGAGAAACCAACCCACTTTTGTTGAGTTACCTCTCTCCCCAGAAATAACAATATGGTGTAGTCTCTCAGTAGTCATCGGATTTACCCTCCATATTTTTTTTGAAATGGAGGAAACTGAGGAAGGGGGTGGGTGTGAACAGCATGTGTACAGTCATGTGAAAACCTTCCTGGTACTTGGTTTCAACAGGATGGAGCAACTGCACATCCAGATCCTTGTCTCTGCAGTGCGCTCAATAAGCACTTTCCCGGAAAATTAATTTCCCACCATCGACATTTCTTGGCCTCCAAGATCTCCTGACCTCTCGCCTTTAGATTTTATTTTCTGTGGAGATTTGTGAAGGAAAATTGTTTTCAAAGAAAACCATTAACATTATTGATCTCACAGATGATGTAGCGATGGTTATTTAGAGAGTCTCACGTGAAACACTTAATCTGTAGTAGAAACGACCCCATACGTATCTGCAAGTGTGCAGAACTTAGAGGACATTTAAAACTTTTTATGAGTTCCTTTATGGTATTGCATTAAAAATACCAAATTAAATTAACAATTTAATAACATTAAAATCAGGTACATTTTTCTGACTAACCCTGTATAACTTGAATTCCTATTGGGATGCATGATGAGTTCACTGGGATATTTTCTCTTCAGCGGTTGCAATGGGCAGTGAAGATACTCATCTCACGAAAACCATTTCCTTTTTGTTTGACCATCAACACTCCATAAATGAAAGGCAAAGGAATGCTATTTGTTTATTTAAAATAATCACTGCTCTTTGCTGATTTACTTAAAATAATAAGGGGAGGAATTGGGGGCAGGATAGCATTCAATGGAGGCATCGTCACCAGTTCTTTGAATAGACAGTGCTATGAGGATTTGCAAATGAAGATATGGGTTTTTGCTGCATCATGCTGTGATCATCAATTATTTTCAAATCAGTAATGCATTTAGCTCAGACATTGAACTTATTTAGAATGCTACTTTTTTTTGGAAGATTTTTATTTCTTTCTTCATTATGAGCCAAGTTCTTTTGAAATGAGCAGTGAGATTGCATCGCTCTTTTAATAAAACACGAGCGGGTGACATTTTTAACGTTACCCATTACATTGATGAATATCACCTTGGTATATAGTAATAAGTAAGAAACAAGATTTTTTTTTTTTGGATAACCTAGTTGAGGCTCATGGAAGAGTTAGTACAAACGAACGATAAGGACATGACAGGGCAAAGGGAACAGTTGAGAGGGGTGGAAACAAAAACAGCAGAATTGAAGGACAAAATACAGGGAGACTCGACAAAAATGGGTGTGGGGTGGAAATGGGGGCAGGAAAGGACCCATGAGGTTGGCAAGATGAATACAGAAGGAAAAACTTTGGAGGGAAAAACTGCGGAAAATTTGGAAGGAGGAGGGATTGCCGGTGGCAATAGGTGGGTGGAGGGTTGTTGGGGGTAGAAAAGATCATGGTTTTGGATCATGGATGATCTGAGATGATGGTGAAACAACTGTCTTGAAGACCTGGATGTGGAGAATGAGATTGAAGAGAATGTGGAAGTTGGTCCCACAGCAGGAAAAAAAAGACACAAGTGGAGGTGAGCAGTGATCCTGGATTTCGGTAGTTTCACCAGAAGGATGTGATGTGGACCATGTGTGTGTGTCCTGCAGAAACCTGAGAGTAAGGGGAGGGGGGGACAAAGCAAGAAAGGAGCAGAGGGTGAAAGATAGAAGGAGGTGGTTGGAAGACAGAGAGACCACGACCTGTATGCACAAAGCAAAAGTGATAGCACAAAGCATCGACTCAGCTTCATCGTGGAAAATTCCAATAATCTTTCCAATTTCAATAACTAAGACCTTGGTTTCCATGGCATCAAGCCGAGCAGGTGTGAGGCAGAGAAGCCAACCCAGAGGGGAGAGCAGTACGAAATCCTATCTTCGATGAAAGCCTTGTACATATCTAGGTGTTCAGGTTTGTGCCAAGGAAGGAAATTGTACAATGGAGGATGCCCCAGTTGGGGCTGGCTTTGGAGGCAACTTTGAAATGTGGTGGCCAAAGAAAGATCATGACTATCGTGAGACTCAGGAGTTTGAGTTATTGAACTTCTCAAGAGGATTGTTGAGAAAGTTGGGAGGGGTGGTGTGGGGGGGGAGGAGAGCGGTGGTGTGGGGGTGGGGGAAGGGAGTTTTGGTGTTTGCAGCAGGTCCTTTAGAGTGAGAGTGGTGAGATTTATCAGGATTGAAAGTCATATTCAAAGTTTTGACCAGTTGTGATTTTGGCAAGGTCTGAAGAGTGGGAAGAGGCTGCAGCCTGCCTGACTGAGGATGAGTGATATCACATTATAGGGTGGAGTCATCAGCAAGTAGGTAAAGGAGATTTTCCAGAGTTAGAGAGAAGATGAAGATCAGGATCAGGAATAGGACTGGGCTCAGAACACTGCATTGGGGCACTACAGCATTGATGGAAGAGGAGATGAAAGGATTAAGTAGAGCCACACGTTGGCTATGGGAGTAGAGGAAGTCGGTAACTAATCTGTGCAGTTGGCATTGGATGCCATACGAGAGAGCTTGGAGAGCCAGGCAGGATGTCAGACGGTATCAAAAGCATGAGATATGTCCAGAGGAGACCCTGATCTCATGTCGAATTTTGAGGCCTCCACCATTGTTGGGTGAGTAAAAGCAGCGTAGAGTGACCTGGTCTGAAACCAAATTGGTGATCTGAGATGAGGTTGTTGGAGAAAAGAAGGATTTTATATCAGTTACGATGATGGATTCCTTGACCTTCCTGATGATTGGAAGTAAGCTGATAGGTCTGGAGTTAATGAGATCAGTGAGTTCTTGAGATCAGTGAGTTCTTTGATCAGTGAGTTCTATGAGAGTGAGTTCTTCATGTAAAGTGCAACTCTGCCACCACAGTGTGGTTCAGGCCTATCAAATCGGAGAAGATAATAATTGGGGAGAGACACTGAGGAGTCAAGAGGTTGGAGCAGAGACCTCGATGTTTGAGGTCCACACAGTTAGGGATGGGGGGGAGGAGCAAGATGAGGCATGAGGGTGTGTGAGATGAGAGGGAAGGTTTTGAGTGTGTGGGGTGTGGGGAATGTTTGAATGTGTGAGGTGTGGAGGAAGGTTTGGATGTGTGAGGTGTGGAGGAAGATTTGAATGTGTGAGGTGTGGAGGAAAGTTTGAATGGGTGGATGTGGGGAAGGTGAGAGCATGGTGAGGGGTAAGCATTTAGGGGTGGGTGAGGGGAAGCATTGAGAGGGTGGGGTGAGTGCAGATGCAGTAGGGGACATTAAGCTTTGAGAGGTGGTGTGGTGTGGCAGTGGAAGAAGGGGACATGAAGTGGAGGGTGCTGATTCCATTTTTCCCAACTTTGACAAGAAAAAAGATCATGGGAAGGAGATAAGATTTTTTTGTTGAAGGGACGGAGAAACGTGGTACTGTACGTGCAGGAGGATGGTTGGCTGACCAAGCGATTAGCTAACAGAGTTTTGGGAAATAATCCTGAGAAGAAGAAGAGAAATAGATCGTGTGACTGGAAGAACACTTGGACATTTCTGACACAGATATAAGGGTTGAAATGCATTTTAAAATTATTTTAAAGGTAGAATAAGTGTTTATATTTCATGAGGATTCAGTTTGGAGATATTGAAAAAAGGGGAAAAATGTAGAACAGGAAGTACAGTAGAGGCAGAAGGAAATTCAAGTAGAATGAGCATGGTGGAGTGCAAAATAGTTTTTTTTATTTCTTTTGATTTTTTGAAGCGAGCAGGGGAAATGGAATAATGTTGAGGTTGTAGAAGTAAGATATTGAGAAGAAGGAAGTAAAACGAGGAACATGGAGACAAATATTTTTCACACTTTCTATCCGAGCAGTGGCTGATTTAGGCCTTGAACAATAAAACGAATTCAAGATGTAGCAAAAACACCATACAATCTCACATGAAATATTGCACGGGATATAACAGCAACACCGAGATGACGATATAGCATAAAAACATGATGAATCCGGTTTGGAAAACTTAGCTTTAATGAGATGGAAACGGGAGCTGCAGATCATACTGCATTACAAATGCCATAAAACAAAAACTCTAAGAAATTATTCCTTTGCTTGTTGGAGGCTTTTGACACACCAAGTGAGAACAAAGGGCACCTCCTGAAACTTAACAACACAGATATTAACACAAGCCAGGGTTGGATATCATTTGATGAACCATACTCAGTGGAATTGTGTGAGAGCATCTTCTCTGAGTCTGAGAGGTGGGCAGTCCTTATCTGACCCTCGAATGATAAGTGCTGCTTCATCGCTTAATGTGCTCAGCACTTGGAGAACAGAGTATGGATAAGCTCCATGCACTGACCTTTGATCTCTCGTCTGGGTTCCATTTCTCACCTACTGCAGCTATCAGATTGGTGCTTCACAGGCAGAGCATTCTGCCTGTGAAGCAGTGAACCTGAAGACAGCAAGCAACCATCACTCCACTGTTTATTTTCGTGGCCACACAACACAACGCCTACTCCTCACAAGAGGTGGGATCTAAACATCCACCAACTAATGTGAAAGTCCCACCTGATAGTGGATGCACTGTGAATCTGACCTGCTGTAATGTCCTGCTGTAACATCCTCTAAACACGGACAGTTTAGAGTCAGGTCAGGAATCGTACTTCGGAACTATCCTGCCACCCATTTATTAATACACATTATTACTAGTTATTCAAAAAGCTCCATGCACTGACCTTTGATCTCTGGTCTGGATTCGACTTCGACCCGACCACACAAACTGTCAGATTGGTGCTTCACAGACAGAGCATTGAATCAAAAAGCGCACCGTCCCTCGGATGGATGCAAAGCTGGGTAAATCTTCTGTCAGCATAAGCAGGCAGATGTTGAAGATCCGACTGTAATTTTTGTGAAAATTAGGTAAGCTATTGAGGCAAATTACAAATTGCTGCCACTTACACAAATTACAAACATGAGATACAACACGTTCATGAAATAATTGGGCCAAAAACTTTCACCAGCAGATCCCATAAGAGTGTGGGAATAATTGGGGCTGTTAAAGGAATATGGTAGTGGTGTTGTATGTATTCGGAGAAACACGTGTGGCATCAAGGCCTTTTGATAAATTACAGGCAATCACTAGGAAGTACAATATATCTCCCCAAATATAGGGTGATATTTGAAGTTATTATATGCAAATCTGATGAGCATGATTAACTTAAATGTTAAATTACACCGTTCACAAACTCGACTGATACTTTACTATGACCATAATTAATTCACAAGCTATTTCGTCATATAATGTAGTTGTGATAAAATGAAATAATAATGTGTGATCTGTTTAACAATCCAGTACAGGGTTATTGTCAGCCAGATGGAAGCTCAGTGTTGGTATTGCCTGCAATTTTCTACTTTCTGATGGAATTCGCCAGTGTTGATTCGTGGATTATTAAGAAAGCTGAAATTGCCCAAACGGAGGTGCCCACTTTCTACCATTTGATTTCTTTTTCATGTTGGATCTGCTTCAACTCCTTTCTGTTAGACAAGCTGTTCTCTGTTCTTCAACTATTTATGTTGTTTATATTGAAATCTATTTCTTGTTGCATTCCTTCACAGAATGTCAGTACTGCCAAACCATTGATTAGGCAGAGAATACACTGGGTGGTTTGCCATTGATCTTCCAAATATGTCATTTGGTATTCAGGGCAGGAATGTGCAATTTGCCCAGGGTACCACCACACAATCGACTACTCACACAAAAGAGGTGGGATCTAACACACCCAACAAATGTGAATGTCCCACCCGATAGAGGGTGCATTGTGGATCAGCCCTGCTGCGACGTCCTGCGGTAACATCTTCTAAACATGATGACTCTTTAGAGTCTGGTCAGGCATTATACTTTGAAATTATCCTGCCAGCCAATGCTATTGATACACATTGCTGGTTATTCAAAAAAAATGCACCAGTGTGGGGAAATCATCACAACTGTAATGGGATATCAAAATAGTTTTCTTAGGATACTGTAAATATGCAATTATCACAGGGATTTGTGCCCAGCCCATACCTTTCCTAATGAGGATAAATGATCCAAATCAACAATCCTCAATATGTCATCTAAATTTGTCAACGCAGAAATAAAGTGATTAAGCAAAGAGAGCATAAACAGTTAGTATCGCCTTTTGTAAATATCCAAAGAGATGAGAAATTTGAATTCTTGTTGCCAAAATGTAGGATGCTAAGCATTTACAATTCATATCAAAAATGACATTTGGTCTTTTGAAATTCTGATACTTCAGTGGATGTGATAAAGAAATACCCCAAAATAATTGCAAAACATTCGATTTTGATTTGTATATTGTATAGCAAAGACTGGTGTTGGTTTAGTGGTTAAGGTGGCTGACTTGGGATCTTAAAGTCCTGAGTTCAAGCCCCTGTTCACCATTGAGTAAACACCAGGTGGGTTGATTCAGCATGTCATCCTTCTGAGGTCAGTGAAATGAGTACAGGTGAACTGAGATAATAACCATTCAGGGTAACCAGTGTCAGAATGGCAGCCTGTCCAGGACTGTACTCCTTGCAAATGATACTGCAGTAGATGATAAATGGGGTTTCTGGGACTCCCATTCAAATGAATGTGGGAAAAGGGAAAAAACTTTCTGACTCAAACCCCGAAAGCCCAAAATAGGAGACTGATTTTCTCCACCTCAAAAAAACAGCAATGTAAAATTGAGACTTGCTGATTAAAGCACTTCTTCCCTTTCATATTTTCATTCCACTCAAAGAGCGAACCAACGAATATTTGTCCATGTTCCACTTTAGGGGATAACTTAATTTTCCTATTACATTCATCACCATCGAGTATATTCACAAAGATTACTTTGGAACTGGTTCTTGGTTTAAGTGTCTTTGTTGAGCAGAAATGAAATGATAAACTTCTGTTAATGCTCTTGTTTGACCACCTCCTGAGCCACATATCAATTTGAGAGTGTAGTAAATGTGTTTTCCATTGTTCAATTGAGTTTTCAGTTTCAGTCAGTTTTCAGTCAGTTTTCAGTCAGTTTTCTAGTCATTGTTCAGTTTTCAGTCCATTCAGGATATTTATTTTTTTCTTTACATCCTCCAACTTATTTTGCAATTAAATTTATCCGCTTATTTGTTTTATCTACTTTTACCCTGGTTATTTCTTCAATAAGACTTATTGATATTTCTCACATTCTTTATGTTTTCCATTTAAATACCAAGGCTGATTATATCTCCACTCTTTGGTTTGGTTATTGCTTGTTTTATCAATTATAAATCAGTAAAAAAGACGGCGGAAGCCTGTTAAAATTCCAAACCCAATATCTTAACACTTATAACTTATAACCATAAGGGAGACTATTGATTCCATTCTCTAAAATATATATTTTATCATCAAAAGTTCCTATATGCTTTTTTATTTATCTCTTCTGTATATAATTGATGTTTATAACTTCTTATTGTATTCATTTTTCTGTACTCTTCCTTCTTTAAGGTATCCAGTTGTAATAATGTTTAAAGTTTATTGTTTCCTTGATTATATTTTTCTTTATTCCCTTTAGCTTCTTATCACACCTTTCAATGTTATTATTATCAATATACGTAAAAGCATAAGACTTTGATGTCAATCCTATAAATTCACTCATGACCTTCCCACCCAATTCATCTTTAACTTACCAATAACCTTTTTTCTCTGATGAAAACAACACATCACCTGACTTATAATTATGCATCATATATATCAATATTATCAATCATATCCTCATATACATCACTTGTCTTAATTTCTAATATAAAACTATCTGCATCCATATATAACAATGACACATTCATTATCTTTATACTTGTTTTTAAATTATTATAGTAATAGTCATACATTAACGACTGTGACAAGTCAAGAATTGATGTTCCTATATAAATAGGCTTATCCATTTCAATACTCTCTTTTTTCAAATGAATAGCACAAAGTTCTCTGAAAACACCTCCATTCACTCAAAACTTGGTCTATTAATAACTTGAAGCATGTTTCCAAGATGTAGCAAGTCTTATGTTTTGTCGATTCCTAACATTTTCCATAGTCTTTCCAAATACAGCAGATTCATTAAATTATAAAAGTCCTTCTCAAAATCTGTTTTGCTTCTGTCTCCTTTTTGTATTAAAATCAATATACTTCTTTAACCAATGACTTGTTAAATTTCAAAATCCGATGAATTTTCCTCACTCTCAACCCAGCAGATAAAATATGTCTTAAGTTCCTTTGATGCAAAACATAACTTTCTTTATCATTTAATGTAGTAAGTAGTTTGTCTGGAGATTTACCTTTTATATTAAATGACTGTTGTGGAATCACTTAACCATTCTTTTCTTGGACTTTCTTTATCAGGGCATAAGGTAGGTCTTTATGTTTGTTATGAAGTTCTTCTGGATATTTTAAATCAACCTCAAAATAATATCCAACTTCAGCTTCATCCATTCTTTTTGAGAGGAGACACAATGTTTTGTAAAACTTTTTCATAATGTTTATCTATAACCCATTTAAGATTTCCATAAGGTAAAGATTGAGACATAGCCCACCCATACGATATGTTAGCATCATAATACATCAGGTAAGAGTTGTCCTCATTCTTATTATAATCAGGAAGATATTTGTTATTTGCTTTAGCATATCTCTTGGAACATTACTTGAGATATTCCTCCTCTTTTAGCCTTCTCTATCCTTAAAAGCATATCTATATCACTGATTAATTCCAAATTCTGTTTTTCATTTTTAACATAGCACTCCAAGCCAAACGGGGGCCATGTAATAGTGAGCGGGGTCTAATCCATAAGAATTTATTATGACAGACTGTTCTAAAGTTTCAAACACATCAGCCAATAACAATACATCAGTTTTTAGATACACATGATATTCTCCAGATTCTTTCTATTAAACTTCTCCCAAACCTTTTTAGCTTGTAAAATCTCTATCAGAAATATGAGTTTTATTCAACTTGCGATAGAAACTTTACCTTGAAGGAAGTTGTGTTTCTTTAAAGTTCTCAAATGAATCCATGTAGTCATATGGATATATTCCTCTTTTGATATAATAAGAGACCAATCTCTTCTTGATTTGAGAAATGTGATTTAAGATTCGTTAAGTTTTATTATTTGATGCTAAGTTAGATAATGGACTTGCCATAAACTTGTATGTGTGATGAAATCTTATGGGTTATGGGGATGTATGAATTGTTTTGTGAATGAGATGTATTTTTGATCTGTGTTAGGAATGGCAGAAATATCTCCAGATGTCTTTGAAAGTCATTATAAATAGATGTGTGTCATAGTGTGCATTGTGAAGAAAGACAGGAATAAAGTTTGGGGCTTGTAATTAAGATTACAATGGAAATGAGCTGGACCTCTATATTTTCTAGTAAGATGACAAAGATCCTAACTTTGACCTCTCCTCAATTTTCTCCTCACAAATATGACAGATACTGTTCTTTCTAAATTCCTTTTTCACTCCCCTTGTTAATGACATTGGTTTGTAGGTTTTAACCATTATTCTCTTAGTCTTATGCAGTCATTTTCCAATCGTATTACTAACTCCTCTGATGCATCTTCTCTCTATAAACTTCTAACTTGTTGTATTCATCACCAACAGATGGTTTGATGTAATAACAGAAACCACAAGGAGAATGTTATGATATTTATTTGTGTATGATTTATTTGGATTTGGAGAACACGTATCTAACTTTTCAAGGATACTTTCAAAATCAGCATATATCACAAACGATGATTTAAAGATTGTTAAAATCTGCCTTTGAACCTGCTTTTGGTAAATTGATTACGGTTGATTTATGATTACTACATTATTTCGAATGTTGATTTAATCTTTCTTTTGTGTGAAAGGAGTTGGGACATCTCTTACAAGATAGGTTTTACATTTTCTCTTGTGGAGTTGTGATTTGGTTAATCTTGATAAATTTTTGATGAAAGCGTAATGTGATTTTTCCTTTGAAGTAAAGTAGAGAAGGTCAATATGTGTTCATCATTTTTATAGTTGTTTGAAATTTTAATATCTGCACTTTGTTTGTATCCATTAATCCTATATACATTAATAGATAGATTATTCGTTTTCTCAAAATTTAGGAATATCTCTCAATGACATTGGAAACTTTAAATCTTTAACATTTAATGTATTCTTGTATTTCTGATAATGTTCAACCCTTTCATGTTTCATTGTGGAGGATGTAAGTGAGCAAGAACAGACCATAGAAAACATTTATTATCTTTGTTTTGAATATTAACAACCGCTTTCTTAAGTTTTATCTCTTTTGGTAAATCGATATAAGAAGAAGCTTGAAGAGGATCTGATTTAGATGTTTATATCTAAAAGATTATTTTTGTAATTGCAAATCCACTACACACTACAGTTTATACAACATCTTGTTCTTGTCTCTGGAGTCATCGTAAACATCACATCTTACAAAATCTTGAAATGAGTGAGATAAAGTGAAGGGATTGTCCTCATATAGGAGTGTTCATCCCTTCCTTACATATTCAATTTTACTCAATATAAAACTAAAGTTTTAATTTCACTTAATGTGTTTTTAATTATAGTTTCAATACTTTGTTTAACCACATCAACAGCACCCATGATGAAGATGGTCAGGGTCTTTGAAAAGGCGAACAATCTTATTGTTATAAATGTCTTTAAATGCCTCATCAGTGTTTTCAATGGAGAATTTAGTGGCACCTTCCCTTTATTCATTGTTCTTGTGTTTGTGTGATTGAAGGTGTTTATAATAAAAAAAATTTAAGAATATCATTATCACATCTATCATAATGTTTTGTTTCTTCGTCAAGTGCAGATATTTGTCTGAAAAGATTGAATGTGTGTTTGTTTGGTTTGAAGGTATTTTTTATACATTTATATCATGATTACAAACATCACAGTACATTGTATTCACCATATTTATATAACAAAATTTTGCTTAAAATAAAATTTTCTTGATGAAAATTCCGTTTAATTCATAGGTGAATCTGTGCTTAAACCATTTTATCCACCACTTTTTTCAACTTAATAATACAATGTATCAAGACACAAAAGACAAGTTTCAATCAAACTCTTCATTTGTAAAAGACATTGAGAAATATGTCAAGGATGTAAAATGAATAAAGATAAATGTAACAACTATTGCGAAAAACAATTATGCTGAATAATACGAGTTCTTCATGGAAGGGCTTTTAGTATATCTGGAAGAACATCAATTAAAGTGGCTCTAACAAAAGTTTGTCCTCTCCTTCTGGCAATTCAAAACTAGAAAAAGCAATGAAACAGAAAAAGTATCAAAGAAGAAAACTCATGGAGATGAGCTTTAGAAAGAAAGAAATAAGACCATCTATGCAAGGTGAAATTTGTATTTTTTTCAAAACCCTAAGATGTAAATCCTGATGAAATAAAGGATGTTAATATATCAGGTGAAAGTGACATTCTTTCAAGAGTAGTTAAGGATCATTTAAAATTACCTTTAATATAAAAAATGTTGTAGTTTAATCTGTTACTGAAAAAAGTATATAGATATAGATGGTAATGTTTTTTTTTCTGTGATTAAATACGAGTCATTATTCAACTGAAGGTTTTGAGATTATGAGAGTGATGATAGTATCTCTGTTGAACTCTGTTGAACAGAACACAGTTATGACACCGAGAGTTTGTGTTCAAACGATAGTTTATGGAAGTAGTTTTATTGATGATTATGAAAGCACCAATGAAAGTACGAAGATGATACTGGAGAATTTTATTTGAAGTAAACTTTTTACTTTATAAATATGAATAGATTATCGATTTTGACCTCTTGAATTTCCTGATTCCCCTGACAAATTGAGATCTGCGTGTGAAGACGGGGATTAAACACAGTCAAAAGCTATAACAATGTATGTTCTGTGATTATCTTCTAATTAATGATAATAAAAAAATATAAAAAGGAATATAATTCTTTGAGATTGAACCAAAATAAATTACTTTACAAGATTGATTCGAGAAATAATGTAAAGTATGAGGGTGATAATACACCTTTTCTGACAAGAGAAGAGACTGAACAATATGAAACCATGTTTCGTGGATTGATGATTTATTAGTAACGATTGTCATTTTCAGGGAAAATATCAACACAAGATATTTATAAATAAATAATGGATTATCTTGAATTAAACCTGAACTTCGGATAAAATATAGATTTTCAATAAAAAATTCCTATTTTCCAATATATAAATGAATGATTTTTACCCATTTGGGAAAATAAGATAAAATTTAACAACATAAAAATCCTCCAAATTCATTAAGATGTCTCATCGTTGGTTCAAGCGGATGTGGAAAACCTGCTTCCTTTTAAGATGCTCCTACTCCCAACTTTTTAGATTATGATAATTTAATAATTTTCACAAAGTCAAGTTTTTCAACCTGAGTATCAACTACTCTCACAAGGTTTTAATGCTGGTCTTCAAAAAGAAGATATAATCGGTTTATTTAAACTTCAAAACAAAACTAATTATTACAACATTAAAGATATAATACAACTATTTTGTGATAACCAGGATATAAAAAGAAATCAATTGCAATAACTTGTATTCCTAGTGAAAATACAATGATATACCTTCTACCAAGATTTGGATAAATCAAAAAGAACCTCGTTATCTTTGATGATTGTGTAATAGAGAGAAACAAACGGTAAATGGATAGCTACTACACAAGAGGGAGACATTCTTTTGTAATTGTATTTTCTTAGTCAATCATACTTTCAACTCCTCGTCACTCAATAAGAAACAATGCTAATACTTTTATTTTATTCAAGTTAATTCAATAGTATACAACAATTTTTGGATGAGACAATTGTTCTACTTATCAGTAGGAATTTGGGCATTATATAAGCACACACTGAAAAATAATAAATATATTGTTATAAAAAGATGAGATAGTAAAAGATATATTAAATGTTAAATAAATGTTTTAAATATAAAATTAAATATATTTATATTATTTATGATATTAACAATTATAATATAATAATATGAAACTATAAAATATTTAAAATAATTATATGTGAAATTGCTTCTTTATAAAAAATTACATTTCATGATAGTTCTAATATAAATATTAACAAATAATTAAATTTATTAAATTATCTTAAATATAATAATTAATATATTATATAAAAAAAAATAAAATTATATAATTTAAAAATATTATTTAATTACAAGCTTATTAAATAAGGTAAAGTTACGATTAATGGCTGATTCATAAGTGATAATAAACCTGAGATATAAATGGTATTAAAATAAATAGAAATAATAAATAAAGTAAATAATATTAATAAAAGAATATTCTATTAAACTAATAAAAATAATAATTAATTAAAATATTATAAAATATAACAAAAATTTTATTTTGACAACTATATAATACATATCATATATAATCTGTGTTACGATTTGAATAAACTTAATCATAGTTGTAAAAGTAAATGAAAATTTAATACTAAAAAAAACACATTAGTCTAGCAATCATCACAACAAATAGACCGAGAGAAGGGAAGATATTAATTGTTAGAAAGGAGAGGAATGAAAGCCAATATTTGAGAGGTTTCTCTTGTATCAAACAAAAATATTCAATTGTTAAGAGTGAGTTAAGAAACTAAAATCTGGTGTCTTTGGAATTAGAAATTAATCCAGAAGGAAATGAGAACAAATTATTAAACATCTGAGTGGTAATGCGGTAAGATTTTAGCATTCGGTTTGATGTTGATGAAAGAACTCAACGCAACGTATGAAAGCAGAAATACAAGTTATTAGTGAAGAGAGAAATTACAACTCGTATTAGTGTTAATAAGAGGATTTGATAAAAATATTTAAAGAAAAAGGAATTTATTTTGAACACATCTACATTAATGATGAAGAAAAGGGGAATTTTCCCTGTTGACCTTCATAATTCATTTGAATGATATTTTCCAATAATAAATAACATGGATGCGAAACAAAGCAAAAGAAGATTAAGGAGCATCAAGAGTTGGTTTCAAAAGTTGTAAAACAAACAGGACAAAATAAAGAAGAAACACAGACCAGAAAGTAACGGGTAAAGAAGCATTTGAAGAAAAAAGATAAATTATTTACCACTTTTAAAAACTCCCAAGAAAAAATTATAGAATGCTTCCCACAGTCTCCACAATAGAATATACTCCTAAAAAACTGTCAAATGTTAAAAGATTTTCAGTCAATGACGGAGGAAGATAGTGCATATAGGAGAATTAGATATGATGATGAAGGATTATTTCAACAACTGAAAGAGATTAATCAAACCCCCTTATTATATTGTGAAGGCTGCTTCAAAGACAATGTATATTCAGGCGGATTTTGAAAAACCAAAGCAGGACTCATTCCAACAGAACAACCAGCAATATTTCAATCTTGCTTCAAGAAAGGGATTGATATTTAATGATGAATGTTAAGGGTTCTTGAGTTCTGCTCAACCCCTGATAAACTAGCGCCGAGATGAATGTTTCTTCTAACAAAAGATGGAAGACAAGGTTAAACTGTGAGGGATGAATCAAAGTATTTTGATAACCCATTGGATATGAAAAATAAGGAAGATAGAGTATATTTTGATCTGCTAGACTCTCTTAATTATAGGATTCGTCTATTTTGTAAAAGTAGGAAGAATGAGAAGGAGAAACACTTTATTCAGGCTTTAAGTAGGCTTGGTTCAGGTGTTAG
>CM068953.1:125762046-125810965 GCA_035128595.1 Eptatretus atami | reverse complement strand
TTTTTTTTTTTAAAATCGAAGTTTGATAGGAATGTCAAAAGTAGTGAATATAGATAAGATACAAATTCAAATTGTTTGTAGGAATGTATTTTGACATTTCTATTATTTATTTTTTGCAGGTAACCCATGGCACCATTAACAATAGAGCAGCGAATCTTCATTGTTGAGAAGAATGAAGAACTGAAATCAGTGGGGGAGTGCAGCATGCATTCAGTTGTAATGCACCGACCTGAAGACGAACGTCATACAGTTTTCAAAGTGGAGAAGGACTTGCTCCATGAAGAACAACAACACTTTGGACATCTGAGTCATGTTTACTTGAATGGTATGGTAACAAACAGAATCGTCAGTTTTGAGCCATAGAGAAACCAACCCACTTTTGTTGAGTTACCTCTCTCCCCAGAAATAACAATATGGTGTAGTCTCTCAGTAGTCATCGGATTTACCCTCCATATTTTTTTTGAAATGGAGGAAACTGAGGAAGGGGGTGGGTGTGAACAGATGTGTACAGTCATGTGAAAACCTTCCTGGTACTTGTTTCAACAGGATGGAGCAACTGCACATCCAGATCTTGTCTCTGCAGTGGCTCAATAAGCACTTTCCCGGAAAATTAATTCCCACCCATCGAACATTTCTTTGGCCTTCCAAGATCTCCTGACCTCTCGCCTTTAGATTTTATTTTCTGTGGAGATTTGTGAAGGAAAATTGTTTTCAAAGAAAACCAATTAACATTATTGATCTCACAGATGATGTAGCGATGGTTATTTAGAGAGTCTCACTGAAACACTTAATTCTGTAGTAGAAACGACCCCATACGTATCTGCAAGTGTGCAGAACTTAAGAGGACATTTAAAACTTTTTATGAGTTCCTTTTATGGTTATTGCATTAAAAATACCAAATTAAATTAACAATTTAATAACATTAAAATCAGGTACATTTTTCTGACTAACCCTGTATAACTTGAATTCCTATGGGATGCATGATGAGTTCACTGGATATTTTCTCTTCAGCGGTTGCAATGGGGCAGTGAAGATACTCATCTCACGACAAACCATTTCCTTTTTGTTTGACCATCAACACTCCATAAATGAAAGGCAAAGGAATGCTTTTGTTTATTTAAAATAATCACTGCTCTTTGCTGATTTACTTAAAATAATAAGGGGAGGAATTGGGGGCAGGATAGCATTCAATGGAGGCATCGTCACCAGTTCTTTGAATAGACAGTGCTATGAGGATTTGCAAATGAAGATATGGGTTTTGCTGCATCATGCTGTGATCATCAATTATTTTCAAATCAGTAATGCATTTAGCTCAGACATTGAACTTATTTAGAATGCTACTTTTTTTTGGAAGATTTTTTATTTCTTTCTTCATTATGAGCCAAGTTCTTTTGAAATGAGCAGTGAGATTGCATCGCTCTTTTAATAAAACACGAGCGGGTGACATTTTAAGCTTACCCATTACATTGATGAATATCACCTGGTATATAGTAATAAGTAAGAAACAAGATTTTTTTTTTTTGGATACCTAGTTGAGGCTCATGGAAGAGTTAGTACAAACGAACGATAAGGACATGACAGGGCAAAGGGAACAGTTGAGAGGGGTGGAAACAAAAACAGCAGAATTGAAGACAAAATACAGGGAGACTCGACAAAAATGGGTGTGGGGTGGAAATGGGGGCAGGAAAGGACCCATGAGGTTGGCAAGATGAATACAGAAGGAAAAACTTTGGAGGGAAAACTGCGGAAAATTTGGAAGGAGGAGGGATTGCGGTGGCAATAGTAGGGTGGAGGGTTGTTGGGGGTAGAAAAGATCATGGTTTGGATCATGGATGATCTGAGATGATGGTGAAACAACTGTCTTGAAGACCTGGATGTGGAGAATGAGATTGAAGAGAATGTGGAAGTTGGTCCCACAGGCAGGAAAAAAAAGACACAACAGTGGAGGTGAGCAGTGATCCTGGATTTCGGTAGTTTCACCAGAAGGATGTGATGTGGGACCATGTGTGTGTGTCCTGCAAGAAACTGAGAGTAAGGGGGAGGGGGGGACAAAGCAAGAAAGGAGCAGAGGGTGAAAGATAGAAGGAGGTGGTGGAAGACAGAGAGACCACCGACCTGTATGCACAAAGCAAAAGTGATAGCACAAAGCATCGACTCAGCTTCATCGTGGAAAATTCCAATAATTTTCCAATTTCAATAACTAAGACCTTGGTTTCCATGGCATCAAGCCGAGCAAGGTGTGAGGCAGAGAAGCCAACCCAGAGGAGAGCAGTACGAAATCCTATCTTCGATGAAAGCCTTGTACATATCTAGGTGTTCAGGTTGTGCCAAGGAAGGAAATTGTACAATGGAGGATGCCCAGTTGGCGGCTGGCTTTGGAGGCAACTTTGAAATGTGGTTGGCCAAAGAAAGATCATGACTATCGTGAGACTCAGGAGTTTGAGTTATTGAACTTCTCAAGAGGATTGTTGAGAAAGTTGGGGAGGTGGTGGTGTGGGGGGGGAGGAGAGGGTGGTGTGGGGGTGGGGGAAGGGAGTTTTGGTGTTTGCAGCAGGTCCCTTTAGAGTGAGAGTGTGTGAGATTTATCAGGATTGAAAGTCATATTCAAAGTGTTTTGACCAGCTTGTGATTTTTGGCAAGGTCTGAAGAGTGGGAAGAGGCTGCAGCCTGCCTGACTGAGGATGAGTGATATCACATTATAGGGTGGAGTCATCAGCAAGTAGGTAAAGGAGATTTTCCAGAGTTAGAGAGAAGATGAAGATCAGGATCAGGAATAGGACTGGGCTCAGAACACTGCATTGGGGCACTACAGCATTGATGGAAGAGGAGATGAAAGGATTAAGTAGAGCCACACGTTGGCTATGGGAGTAGAGGAAGTCGGTAACTAATCTGTGCAGTTGGCATTGGATGCCATACGAGAGAGCTTGGAGAGCCAGGCAGGATGTCAGACGGTATCAAAAGCATGAGATATGTCCAGAGGAGACCCTGATCTCATGTCGAATTTTGAGGCCTCCACCATTGTTGGGTGAGTAAAAGCAGCGTAGAG
This sequence comes from Eptatretus atami, assembly GCA_035128595.1. Classification (NCBI taxonomy): domain Eukaryota; kingdom Metazoa; phylum Chordata; class Myxini; order Myxiniformes; family Myxinidae; genus Eptatretus; species Eptatretus atami. Next base: position 125,807,919 of record CM068953.1, on the reverse strand, counting down.
TGACCTGGTCTGAAACCAAATTGGTGATCTGAGATGAGGTTGTTGGAGAAAAGAAGGATTTTATATCAGTTACGATGATGGATTCCTTGACCTTCCTGATGATTGGAAGTAAGCTGATAGGTCTGGAGTTAATGAGATCAGTGAGTTCTTGAGATCAGTGAGTTCTTTGATCAGTGAGTTCTATGAGAGTGAGTTCTTCATGTAAAGTGCAACTCTGCCACCACAGTGTGGTTCAGGCCTATCAAATCGGAGAAGATAATAATTGGGGAGAGACACTGAGGAGTCAAGAGGTTGGAGCAGAGACCTCGATGTTTGAGGTCCACACAGTTAGGGATGGGGGGGAGGGAGCAAGATGAGGCATGAGGGTGTGTGAGATGAGAGGGAAGGTTTTGAGTGTGTGGGGTGTGGGGAATGTTTGAATGTGTGAGGTGTGGAGGAAGGTTTGGATGTGTGAGGTGTGGAGGAAGATTTGAATGTGTGAGGTGTGGAGGAAAGTTTGAATGGGTGGATGTGGGGAAGGTGAGAGCATGGTGAGGGGTAAGCATTTAGGGGTGGGTGAGGGGAAGCATTGAGAGGGTGGGGTGAGTGCAGATGCAGTAGGGGACATTAAGCTTTGAGAGGTGGTGTGGTGTGGCAGTGGAAGAAGGGGACATGAAGTGGAGGGTGCTGATTCCATTTTTCCCAACTTTGACAAGAAAAAAGATCATGGGAAGGAGATAAGATTTTTTTGTTGAAGGGACGGAGAAACGTGGTACTGTACGTGCAGGAGGATGGTTGGCTGACCAAGCGATTAGCTAACAGAGTTTTGGGAAATAATCCTGAGAAGAAGAAGAGAAATAGATCGTGTGACTGGAAGAACACTTGGACATTTCTGACACAGATATAAGGGTTGAAATGCATTTTAAAATTATTTTAAAGGTAGAATAAGTGTTTATATTTCATGAGGATTCAGTTTGGAGATATTGAAAAAAGGGGAAAAATGTAGAACAGGAAGTACAGTAGAGGCAGAAGGAAATTCAAGTAGAATGAGCATGGTGGAGTGCAAAATAGTTTTTTTTATTTCTTTTGATTTTTTGAAGCGAGCAGGGGAAATGGAATAATGTTGAGGTTGTAGAAGTAAGATATTGAGAAGAAGGAAGTAAAACGAGGAACATGGAGACAAATATTTTTCACACTTTCTATCCGAGCAGTGGCTGATTTAGGCCTTGAACAATAAAACGAATTCAAGATGTAGCAAAAACACCATACAATCTCACATGAAATATTGCACGGGATATAACAGCAACACCGAGATGACGATATAGCATAAAAACATGATGAATCCGGTTTGGAAAACTTAGCTTTAATGAGATGGAAACGGGAGCTGCAGATCATACTGCATTACAAATGCCATAAAACAAAAACTCTAAGAAATTATTCCTTTGCTTGTTGGAGGCTTTTGACACACCAAGTGAGAACAAAGGGCACCTCCTGAAACTTAACAACACAGATATTAACACAAGCCAGGGTTGGATATCATTTGATGAACCATACTCAGTGGAATTGTGTGAGAGCATCTTCTCTGAGTCTGAGAGGTGGGCAGTCCTTATCTGACCCTCGAATGATAAGTGCTGCTTCATCGCTTAATGTGCTCAGCACTTGGAGAACAGAGTATGGATAAGCTCCATGCACTGACCTTTGATCTCTCGTCTGGGTTCCATTTCTCACCTACTGCAGCTATCAGATTGGTGCTTCACAGGCAGAGCATTCTGCCTGTGAAGCAGTGAACCTGAAGACAGCAAGCAACCATCACTCCACTGTTTATTTTCGTGGCCACACAACACAACGCCTACTCCTCACAAGAGGTGGGATCTAAACATCCACCAACTAATGTGAAAGTCCCACCTGATAGTGGATGCACTGTGAATCTGACCTGCTGTAATGTCCTGCTGTAACATCCTCTAAACACGGACAGTTTAGAGTCAGGTCAGGAATCGTACTTCGGAACTATCCTGCCACCCATTTATTAATACACATTATTACTAGTTATTCAAAAAGCTCCATGCACTGACCTTTGATCTCTGGTCTGGATTCGACTTCGACCCGACCACACAAACTGTCAGATTGGTGCTTCACAGACAGAGCATTGAATCAAAAAGCGCACCGTCCCTCGGATGGATGCAAAGCTGGGTAAATCTTCTGTCAGCATAAGCAGGCAGATGTTGAAGATCCGACTGTAATTTTTGTGAAAATTAGGTAAGCTATTGAGGCAAATTACAAATTGCTGCCACTTACACAAATTACAAACATGAGATACAACACGTTCATGAAATAATTGGGCCAAAAACTTTCACCAGCAGATCCCATAAGAGTGTGGGAATAATTGGGGCTGTTAAAGGAATATGGTAGTGGTGTTGTATGTATTCGGAGAAACACGTGTGGCATCAAGGCCTTTTGATAAATTACAGGCAATCACTAGGAAGTACAATATATCTCCCCAAATATAGGGTGATATTTGAAGTTATTATATGCAAATCTGATGAGCATGATTAACTTAAATGTTAAATTACACCGTTCACAAACTCGACTGATACTTTACTATGACCATAATTAATTCACAAGCTATTTCGTCATATAATGTAGTTGTGATAAAATGAAATAATAATGTGTGATCTGTTTAACAATCCAGTACAGGTTATTGTCAGCCAGATGGAAGCTCAGTGTTGGTATTGCCTGCAATTTTCTACTTTCTGATGGAATTCGCCAGTGTTGATTCGTGGATTATTAAGAAAGCTGAAATTGCCCAAACGGAGGTGCCCACTTTCTACCATTTGATTTCTTTTTCATGTTGGATCTGCTTCAACTCCTTTCTGTTAGACAAGCTGTTCTCTGTTCTTCAACTATTTATGTTGTTTATATTGAAATCTATTTCTTGTTGCATTCCTTCACAGAATGCAGTACTGCCAAACCATTGATTAGGCAGAGAATACACTGGGTGGTTTGCCATTGATCTTCCAAATATGTCATTGGTATTCAGGGCAGGAATGTGCAATTTGCCCAGGGTACCACCACACAATCGACTACTCACACAAAAGAGGTGGGATCTAACACACCCAACAAATGTGAATGTCCCACCCGATAGAGGGTGCATTGTGGATCAGCCCTGCTGCGACGTCCTGCGGTAACATCTTCTAAACATGATGACTCTTTAGAGTCTGGTCAGGCATTATACTTGAAATTATCCTGCCAGCCAATGCTATTGATACACATTGCTGGTTATTCAAAAAAAATGCACCAGTGTGGGGAAATCATCACAACTGTAATGGGATATCAAAATAGTTTTCTTAGGATACTGTAAATATGCAATTATCACAGGGATTTGTGCCCAGCCCATACCTTTCCTAATGAGGATAAATGATCCAAATCAACAATCCTCAATATGTCATCTAAATTTGTCAACGCAGAAATAAAGTGATTAAGCAAAGAGAGCATAAACAGTTAGTATCGCCTTTTGTAAATATCCAAAGAGATGAGAAATTTGAATTCTTGTTGCCAAAATGTAGGATGCTAAGCATTTACAATTCATATCAAAAATGACATTTGGTCTTTTGAAATTCTGATACTTCAGTGGATGTGATAAAGAAATACCCCAAAATAATTGCAAAACATTCGATTTTGATTTGTATATTGTATAGCAAAGACTGGTGTTGGTTTAGTGGTTAAGGTGGCTGACTTGGGATCTTAAAGTCCTGAGTTCAAGCCCCTGTTCACCATTGAGTAAACACCAGGTGGGTTGATTCAGCATGTCATCCTTCTGAGGTCAGTGAAATGAGTACAGTGAACTGAGATAATAACCATTCAGGGTAACCAGTGTCAGAATGGCAGCCTGTCCAGGACTGTACTCCTTGCAAATGATACTGCAGTAGATGATAAATGGGGTTTCTGGGACTCCCATTCAAATGAATGTGGGAAAAGGGAAAAAACTTTCTGACTCAAACCCCGAAAGCCCAAAATAGGAGACTGATTTTCTCCACCTCAAAAAAACAGCAATGTAAAATTGAGACTTGCTGATTAAAGCACTTCTTCCCTTTCATATTTTCATTCCACTCAAAGAGCGAACCAACGAATATTTGTCCATGTTCCACTTTAGGGGATAACTTAATTTTCCTATTACATTCATCACCATCGAGTATATTCACAAAGATTACTTTGGAACTGGTTCTTGGTTTAAGTGTCTTTGTTGAGCAGAAATGAAATGATAAACTTCTGTTAATGCTCTTGTTTGACCACCTCCTGAGCCACATATCAATTTGAGAGTGTAGTAAATGTGTTTTCCATTGTTCAATTGAGTTTTCAGTTTCAGTCAGTTTTCAGTCAGTTTTCAGTCAGTTTTCTAGTCATTGTTCAGTTTTCAGTCCATTCAGGATATTTATTTTTTTCTTTACATCCTCCAACTTATTTTGCAATTAAATTTATCCGCTTATTTGTTTTATCTACTTTTACCCTGGTTATTTCTTCAATAAGACTTATTGATATTTCTCACATTCTTTATGTTTTCCATTTAAATACCAAGGCTGATTATATCTCCACTCTTTGGTTTGGTTATTGCTTGTTTTATCAATTATAAATCAGTAAAAAAGACGGCGGAAGCCTGTTAAAATTCCAAACCCAATATCTTAACACTTATAACTTATAACCATAAGGGAGACTATTGATTCCATTCTCTAAAATATATATTTTATCATCAAAAGTTCCTATATGCTTTTTTATTTATCTCTTCTGTATATAATTGATGTTTATAACTTCTTATTGTATTCATTTTTCTGTACTCTTCCTTCTTTAAGGTATCCAGTTGTAATAATGTTTAAAGTTTATTGTTTCCTTGATTATATTTTTCTTTATTCCCTTAGCTTCTTATCACACCTTTCAATGTTATTATTATCAATATACGTAAAAGCATAAGACTTTGATGTCAATCCTATAAATTCACTCATGACCTTCCCACCCAATTCATCTTTAACTTACCAATAACCTTTTTTCTCTGATGAAAACAACACATCACCTGACTTATAATTATGCATCATATATATCAATATTATCAATCATATCCTCATATACATCACTTGTCTTAATTTCTAATATAAAACTATCTGCATCCATATATAACAATGACACATTCATTATCTTTATACTTGTTTTTAAATTATTATAGTAATAGTCATACATTAACGACTGTGACAAGTCAAGAATTGATGTTCCTATATAAATAGGCTTATCCATTTCAATACTCTCTTTTTTCAAATGAATAGCACAAAGTTCTCTGAAAACACCTCCATTCACTCAAAACTTGGTCTATTAATAACTTGAAGCATGTTTCCAAGATGTAGCAAGTCTTATGTTTTGTCGATTCCTAACATTTTCCATAGTCTTTCCAAATACAGCAGATTCATTAAATTATAAAAGTCCTTCTCAAAATCTGTTTTGCTTCTGTCTCCTTTTTGTATTAAAATCAATATACTTCTTTAACCAATGACTTGTTAAATTTCAAAATCCGATGAATTTTCCTCACTCTCAACCCAGCAGATAAAATATGTCTTAAGTTCCTTTGATGCAAAACATAACTTTCTTTATCATTTAATGTAGTAAGTAGTTTGTCTGGAGATTTACCTTTTATATTAAATGACTGTTGTGGAATCACTTAACCATTCTTTTCTTGGACTTTCTTTATCAGGGCATAAGGTAGGTCTTTATGTTTGTTATGAAGTTCTTCTGGATATTTTAAATCAACCTCAAAATAATATCCAACTTCAGCTTCATCCATTCTTTTTGAGAGGAGACACAATGTTTTGTAAAACTTTTTCATAATGTTTATCTATAACCCATTTAAGATTTCCATAAGGTAAAGATTGAGACATAGCCCACCCATACGATATGTTAGCATCATAATACATCAGGTAAGAGTTGTCCTCATTCTTATTATAATCAGGAAGATATTTGTTATTTGCTTTAGCATATCTCTTGGAACATTACTTGAGATATTCCTCCTCTTTTAGCCTTCTCTATCCTTAAAAGCATATCTATATCACTGATTAATTCCAAATTCTGTTTTTCATTTTTAACATAGCACTCCAAGCCAAACGGGGGCCATGTAATAGTGAGCGGGGTCTAATCCATAAGAATTTATTATGACAGACTGTTCTAAAGTTTCAAACACATCAGCCAATAACAATACATCAGTTTTTAGATACACATGATATTCTCCAGATTCTTTCTATTAAACTTCTCCCAAACCTTTTTAGCTTGTAAAATCTCTATCAGAAATATGAGTTTTATTCAACTTGCGATAGAAACTTTACCTTGAAGGAAGTTGTGTTTCTTTAAAGTTCTCAAATGAATCCATGTAGTCATATGGATATATTCCTCTTTTGATATAATAAGAGACCAATCTCTTCTTGATTTGAGAAATGTGATTTAAGATTCGTTAAGTTTTATTATTTGATGCTAAGTTAGATAATGGACTTGCCATAAACTTGTATGTGTGATGAAATCTTATGGGTTATGGGGATGTATGAATTGTTTTGTGAATGAGATGTATTTTTGATCTGTGTTAGGAATGGCAGAAATATCTCCAGATGTCTTTGAAAGTCATTATAAATAGATGTGTGTCATAGTGTGCATTGTGAAGAAAGACAGGAATAAAGTTTGGGGCTTGTAATTAAGATTACAATGGAAATGAGCTGGACCTCTATATTTTCTAGTAAGATGACAAAGATCCTAACTTTGACCTCTCCTCAATTTTCTCCTCACAAATATGACAGATACTGTTCTTTCTAAATTCCTTTTTCACTCCCCTTGTTAATGACATTGGTTTGTAGGTTTTAACCATTATTCTCTTAGTCTTATGCAGTCATTTTCCAATCGTATTACTAACTCCTCTGATGCATCTTCTCTCTATAAACTTCTAACTTGTTGTATTCATCACCAACAGATGGTTTTGATGTAATAAAGAAACCACAAGGAGAATGTTATTGATATTTATTTGTGTATGATTTATTTGGATTTGGAGAAACGTATCTAACTTTTCAAGGATACTTTCAAAATCAGCATATATCACAAAACGATGATTTAAAGATTGTTAAAATCTGCTTTGAACCTGCTTTGGTAAATTGATTACGGTTGATTTATGATTACTACATTATTTCGAATGTTGATTTAATCTTCTTTTGTGTGAAAGGAGTTGGGACATCTCTTACAAGGATAGGTTTTTACATTTTCTCTTGTGGAGTTGTGATTTGTTAATCTTGATAAATTTTTGATGAAAGCGTAATGTGATTTTCCTTTGAAGTAAAGTAGAGAAGGTCAATATGTGTTCATCATTTTTATAGTTGTTTGAAATTTTAATATCTGCACTTTGTTTGTATCCATTAATCCATATACATTAATAGATAGATTATTCGTTTTCTCAAATTTAGGAATAATCTCTCAATGACATTGGAACTTTAAATCTTTAACATTTAATGTATTCTTGTATTTCTGATAATGTTCAACCCTTTCATGTTTCATTGTGGAGGATGTAAGTGAGCAAGAACAGACCATAGAAAACATTTATTATCTTTGTTTTGAATATTAACAACCGCTTTCTTAAGTTTTATCTCTTTTGGTAAATCGATATAAGAAGAAGCTTGAAGAGGATCTGATTTAGATGTTTATATCTAAAAGATTATTTTTGTAATTGCAAATCCACTACACACTACAGTTTATACAACATCTTGTTCTTGTCTCTGGAGTCATCGTAAACATCACATCTTACAAAATCTTGAAATGAGTGAGATAAAGTGAAGGGATTGTCCTCATATAGGAGTGTTCATCCCTTCCTTACATATTCAATTTTACTCAATATAAAACTAAAGTTTTAATTTCACTTAATGTGTTTTTAATTATAGTTTCAATACTTTGTTTAACCACATCAACAGCACCCATGATGAAGATGGTCAGGGTCTTTGAAAAGGCGAACAATCTTATTGTTATAAATGTCTTTAAATGCCTCATCAGTGTTTTCAATGGAGAATTTAGTGGCACCTTCCCTTTATTCATTGTTCTTGTGTTTGTGTGATTGAAGGTGTTTATAATAAAAAAAATTTAAGAATATCATTATCACATCTATCATAATGTTTTGTTTCTTCGTCAAGTGCAGATATTTGTCTGAAAAGATTGAATGTGTGTTTGTTTGGTTTGAAGGTATTTTTTATACATTTATATCATGATTACAAACATCACAGTACATTGTATTCACCATATTTATATAACAAAATTTTGCTTAAAATAAAATTTTCTTGATGAAAATTCCGTTTAATTCATAGGTGAATCTGTGCTTAAACCATTTTATCCACCACTTTTTTCAACTTAATAATACAATGTATCAAGACACAAAAGACAAGTTTCAATCAAACTCTTCATTTGTAAAAGACATTGAGAAATATGTCAAGGATGTAAAATGAATAAAGATAAATGTAACAACTATTGCGAAAAACAATTATGCTGAATAATATGAGTTCTTCATGGAAGGGCTTTTAGTATATCTGGAAGAACATCAATTAAAGTGGCTCTAACAAAAGTTTGTCCTCTCCTTCTGGCAATTCAAAACTAGAAAAAGCAATGAAACAGAAAAAGTATCAAAGAAGAAAACTCATGGAGATGAGCTTTAGAAAGAAAGAAATAAGACCATCTATGCAAGGTGAAATTTGTATTTTTTTCAAAACCCTAAGATGTAAATCCTGATGAAATAAAGGATGTTAATATATCAGGTGAAAGTGACATTCTTTCAAGAGTAGTTAAGGATCATTTTAAATTACCTTTAATATAAAAAATGTTGTAGTTTAATCTGTTACTGAAAAAAGTATATAGATATAGATGGTAATGTTTTTTTTTCTGTGATTAAATACGAGTCATTATTCAACTGAAGGTTTTGAGATTATGAGAGTGATGATAGTATCTCTGTTGAACTCTGTTGAACAGAACACAGTTATGACACCGAGAGTTTGTGTTCAAACGATAGTTTATGGAAGTAGTTTTATTGATGATTGTGAAAGCACCAATGAAAGTACGAAGATGATACTGAGAATTTTATTTGAAGTAAACTTTTTACTTTATAAATATGAATAGATTATCGATTTTGACCTCTTGAATTTCCTGATTCTCCTGACAAATTGAGATCTGCGTGTGAAGACGGGATTAAACACAGTCAAAAGCTATAACAATGTATGTTCTGTGATTATCTTCTAATTAATGATAATAAAAAAATATAAAAAGGAATATAATTCTTTGAGATTGAACCAAAATAAATTACTTTACAAGATTGATTCGAGAAATAATGTAAAGTATGAGGGTGATAATACACCTTTTCTGACAAGAGAAGAGACTGAACAATATGAAACCATGTTTCGTGGATTGATGATTTATTAGTAACGATTGTCATTTTCAGGGAAAATATCAACACAAGATATTTATAAATAAATAATGGATTATCTTGAATTAAACCTGAACTTCGGATAAAATATAGATTTTCAATAAAAAATTCCTATTTTCCAATATATAAATGAATGATTTTTACCCATTTGGGAAAATAAGATAAAATTTAACAACATAAAAATCCTCCAAATTCATTAAGATGTCTCATCGTTGGTTCAAGCGGATGTGGAAAACCTGCTTCCTTTTAAGATGCTCCTACTCCCAACTTTTTAGATTATGATAATTTAATAATTTTCACAAAGTCAAGTTTTTCAACCTGAGTATCAACTACTCTCACAAGGTTTTAATGCTGGTCTTCAAAAAGAAGATATAATCGGTTTATTTAAACTTCAAAACAAAACTAATTATTACAACATTAAAGATATAATACAACTATTTTGTGATAACCAGGATATAAAAAGAAATCAATTGCAATAACTTGTATTCCTAGTGAAAATACGAATGATATACCTTCTACCAAGATTTGGATAAATCAAAAAGAACCTCGTTATCTTTGATGATTGTGTAATAGAGAGAAACAAACGGTAAATGGATAGCTACTACACAAGAGGGAGACATTCTTTTGTAATTGTATTTTCTTAGTCAATCATACTTTCAACTCCTCGTCACTCAATAAGAAACAATGCTAATACTTTTATTTTATTCAAGTTAATTCAATAGTTATAAACAATTTTTGGATGAGACAATTGTTCTACTTATCAGTAGGAATTTGGGCATTATATAAGCACACACTGAAAAATAATAAATATATTGTTATAAAAAGATGAGATAGTAAAAGATATATTAAATTTAAATAAGATGTTTTAGAATATAATAAAAAATATTATAATTTATTTATATTTAAAATTTACAATATAATAATATATTCAACTAATAATATTTAATAATAATATTATGGAAATTTTTGTTTAAAAATAACTAATTTCATAATCAGGTTCTAAATAAATAAATAAATAACAAATTGAGATTTTAAATTATTAAATTTCTTATTAAAAATAAAATTTTAAATGATTATATATAAAAAAATTTAAATTAATATATATTAAATTATTTTATTTTAATACAAATATTTATAAGGTAAATTACGTATTAAATGAGCCTGCAACGATTCATACCAGTGTAATAAACTGAAAGTATAATGATAATATTTAAATAGTTTTTAAAATAAGTAATAAATAAAAATATTAAATAAAGAAAAATAATAATTATAATTATAAATATTAAATATATAAATATTATAAATAAATTATATTTTTTATGAAATATATACAATCTATTATATAATTTGATTCACGAATATTATCATATTTGTAAAAGTAACAAGATATTAAATTGACTAAAAAAAGACACATAGTCTACAAAATACAACAACCCAAATAGACCGAAGGGAAAATTCAGGTTGAACTTAGCGATTAGGAATGAAAGCCAAATTTGAGGAGGTTTCTCTGCTATCAAACAAAATATTCAATTGTAAGAGTGAGTTAAAGAATACTAAAATCTGGTGGTCTTGGAATTAGAAATTAATCCAGAGGAAATGAGTACAAATTATTAACATCTGAGTGGTAATGCGGCGTAAGATTTTATCATTCGGTTTTGATGTTGATGAAGAACTCAACGCAACGTATGAAAGCAGAAATACAAGTTATTAGTGAAGCAAAGAAATTACAAACTCGTATTAGTGTTAATAAGAGGATTTGGATAAAAATATTTAAAGAGAAAAGGAATTTATTTTGAACACATCTACATAATGATGAAGAAAAGGGAATTTCCCTGTTGACCTTCATAATTCATTTGAATGTATTTTCCAAAATAAATAAATGGTATGCGAAACAAGAGCAGAAGAGATTAAGGAGCATCAAGAGTTGGTTTCAAAAGTTGTAAAACAACAGGAAGAGAATAAAGAAGAAACACAGACCAGAAAGTAACGGGTAAAGAAGCATTGAAGAAAACAAGATAAATTATTTAACCACTTTTAAAAACTCCCAAGAAAAAATTATAGATGCTCCACAGTTCCACAAGTAGAATATACTCTAAAAAACTTCAAATGTTAAAAGATTTCAGTCAATGACGGAGGAAATTAGTGCATATAGTGAGAATTAGATATGATGATGAAGGATTATTTTCAACACTGAAAGAGATTAATCAACCCCCTTATTATATTGTGAAGGCTCTTCACAACAATGTATATTCAGCGGATTTTGAAAAACCAAAGCAGGACTCATTCCAACAGAACAACCAGCAATATTTCATCTTGTTCAAGAAAAGGGATTGATATTTATGATGAATGTTAAGGGTCTTGAGTTCTGCTCAACCCCCTGATAAACTAGCGCCAGAGATGAATTGTTTCTTCTAACAAAAGATTGGAAGACAAGGTTAAACTGTGGAGGGATGAATCAAAGTATTTTGGTAACCCATTGGATCATGAAAAAATAAGGAAGTGATAGAGTATATTTTGATCTGCTAGACTCTCTTAATTATAGGATTCGTCTATTTTGTAAAAAGTAGAGAATGAAGAAGGAGAAACACTTTATTCAGGCTTTAAGATAGCTGGTACAGGCTGTTTAGGTTTCTTCAAATCACGCCCATCACAATAGTTAATTAGGACTGTTATGCGGTTTAGGTAGGAAGAAGGCTTAAATAACAATTGTTTTAATTTAATGAAGCATCAGCCATTTTAGACCAGTTGATAAACATGAAAATAATTAATAAATGTCAATACAAAGAAATTTTACCCCATATTAAATAAGATGAGAAGCACAATCCTCAGTTTTAATTTCACAACAAGCGACCACACATCTTCATGAAGATATTTGAAAACTCTCATATGCTCCGGGTGAAACTGTTATCGTTTTGTATCCACTTCCCGGATTATAACTAAACTTGTCATTTTTCTCGGTGATATCTAAATGAGGTATATATAAGTTTCCATGGACAATAAAGATGCCTCTATTCTTTTGTTGCGTCAAGTTGTAGTGGGTATGGGAATGAGATGTGTGGTCGCTTGTTGTGAAATAAAACTGAGGATTGTGCTTCTCATCTTATTTAATATGGGGTAAAAATTTCTTTGTATTGACATTTATTAATTATTTTTCATGTTATCAACTGGTCTAAAATGGCTGATGCTTCATTAAAACAATTGTTATTCAAGCCTTCTTACTACCTAAACAGCAATAACAGTCTATTAAACTTAAAATTGTGATGGGTCATTTGGAAGAAAAAACTAACACCTGAACCAAGCCTACTTAAAGCCTGAATAAAGTGTTTCTCCTTCTCATTCTCCTACTTTTACAAAATAGACGAATCCTATAATTAAGAGAGTCTAGCAGATCAAAAATATACTCTATCTTCCTTATTTTTCATATCCAATGGGTTACTCAAAATACTTTGATTCATCCCTCACAGTTTAACCTTGTCTTCCAATCTTTTGTTAGAAGAAACATTCATCTCGGCGCTAGTTATACAGGGGGTTGAGCAGAACTCAAGAACCTTAAATCATCATTAAATATCAATCCCTTTCTCTGAACAAGATGAAATATTGCTGGTTGTTCTGTTGGAATGAGTCCTGCTTTGGTTTTCAAATCCGCTGAATATACATTGTTTTGAAGAGCCTTCACAATATAATAAGGGGGTTTGATTAATCTCTTTCAGTTGTTGAAATAATCCTCATCATCATATCTAATTCTCCTATATGCACTAAATCTTCCTCCGTCATTTGACTGAAATCTTTAACATTTGAAGTTTTTTTAGGAGTATATTCTATTGTGGAACTGTGGAAGCATCTATAATTTTTTCTTGGGGAGTTTTTAAAGTGGTTTAAATAATTTATCTTGTTTTCTTTCAAATGCTTCTTTACCCGTTACTTTCTGTCTGTGTTTCTTCTTTATATCTTCCTGTTGTTTTACAACTTTTGAAACCAACTCTTGATGCTCCTTAAATCTCTTTGCCTTTGTTTCGCATCCATTTATTTATTGGAAAATACATTCAATGAATTATGAAGGTCAACAGGGAAATTCCCTTTTCTTCATCATTAATGTAGATGTGTTCAAATAAATCCTTTTCTTTAAATATTTTTATCAATCCTTTATTAACACTAATACGAGTTTGTAATTTCTTCTTCACTAATACTTGTATTTCTTGCTTTCATACGTTTGCGTTGAGTTTCTTCATCAACATCAAAACGAATGATAAAATCTTAAGCCCATTACCACTCAGATGTTTAATAATTTGTCTCATTCCTTCTGGATTAATTTCTAATATCCAAACCACCAGATTTTAGTTTCTTTAACTCACTCTTACAATGTGAATATTTTGTTGTACCAAGAGAAACCTCCTCAAATATTTGGCTTTCATTCCTCAATCGCATATGATTTCCTCTAACTGAAATATAGTTTAATAATCTTCCACCTTCTACTTCTCCAGGTCTTATTGCACTGGTTGTTGTTGATCATTACGAACTACATGGTGCTTTTTAAGCAAATTTAAAATAATCTCATTTGTACTATACAAGAACCTTGATTTCTGAAAGTATTTTCCAGAAGCAGATTTCCCACAGATATTTAATAATAGTTGTCATTTATTATATGTAATTGTTCATAAAATAAAAAATATATTCTTTTATATCTAATACATCTTGTTTCAATAAAAATATATTTATAATTTTCAGTCGTGTTTCTATAATTATATCCCCAAATTACACTTTTTACTGCAATAATGTTATAGAAACAATTGTACTCATCCAAAAATTGTTATATATCTATGATATTTAACTTGAAATTAAAATAAAATATTAGCAATTGTTTCTATTATTTGAGTGAACGAGGAGTTGAAAGTATGATTGACTAAGATAAATACAATTACAAGAATGAATAGTCTACCCTCTTGTGTAGTAGCTATCCATTTACGTTTGTTTCTCTCATATAACACAATCATCAAAGATAACGAGGTTCTTTTTTGATTTATCCAAATCTTGGGTAGAAGGTATATCTATTCGTATTTTCACTAGGAATACAAGTTATTGGCATTGATTTCTTTTTATATCCTGTGTATCACAAAATAGTTGTATTATTCTTTTAATGTTGTAATAATTTAGTTTGTGTTTGAAGTTTAAATAAACCGATTATATCTTCTTTTTGAAGACCAGCATTAAAACCTTGTGAGAGTAGTTGATACTCAGGTTGAAAACTTGACTTTGTGAAAATTATTAATTATCATAATCTAAAAAAGTTGGAGTAGGAGCATCTTAAAAGGAAGCAGGTTTTTCCACATCCGCTTGAACCACGATGAGACATCTTAATGAATTTGGAGGATTTTTATGTTTGTTAAATTTTATTCTTATTTTCCCAAATGGGTAAAAATCATTCATTTATATATTTGGAAACAGGTTATTTAATTTTTATTGGCTTTTTGAAAACTCTATATTTTATCCGAAGTTCAGGTTTAATTTCAAGATAATCCATTATTTTTTATACAATATTCTTGTGTTGATATTTTCCCTGAAAATGACAATCGTTACTAATATAAATCATCAATCACAAAACATGGTCTTCATTTGTTCATCTCTTCTCTTGTCAGAAAAGGTGTATTATCACCCTGCATACTTTACATTCATTTCTCGAATCAATCTTGTAAAGTATTTATTTTGGTGTCAATCTCAAAGAATTATATTCCTTTTTATATTTTTTTATTATCATTAATTAGAAGATAATCACAGAACATACATTGTTTATAGGCTTTTGACTGTGTTTAATCCCCGTCTTCACACGCAGGACATTCTCAATTTGTCTGTGGAGAATCAGGAAATTCAAGAGGCTCAAAATCGAGTAATCTATTCATATTTATAAAGTAAAAGTTTACTTCAAATAAATTCATCTTCAGTATCATCTTCGGTACTTTCATTGGTGCTTTCACAATCATCATAAAACTACTTCCATAATATCGTTTGAACACAAACTCTCGGTGTCATAACGTGTGTTCTGTTCAACAGAGTTCAACAGAGATACTATCATCACTCTCATAATCTTCAAACCTTCAGTTGAATAATGACTGCGTATTTAATCAGCAGAAAAAAAACATTACCATCTATATTCTATATACTTTTTTCAGTAACAGATTCAAACTACAACATTTTTATATTAAAGGTAAGTTTTAATGATCCTTAACTACTCTTGAAAGAAATGTCTTTCACCTGATATATTAACATCCTTTATTTCATCAGGATTTACATCTTTAGGGTGTGTTGTGAAAAATACAAATTTCACCTTGCATAGATGGTCTTATTTGTTTCTTTCTAAAGCTTCATTCCATGAGTTTTCTTCTTTGATACTTTTTCTTGTTTCATTGCTTTTCTAGTTTTGAATTGCCAGAAGGAGAGGACAAACTTTTGTTAGAGCCACTTTAATTGATGTTCTTCCAGATATACTAAAAGCCCTTCCATGAAGAACTCATATTATTCAGCATAATTGTTTTTTCGCAATAGTTGTTACATTATCTTTATTCATTTTACATCCTTGACATATTTCTCAATGTCTTTTACAAATGAAGAGTTTGATTGAAACTTGTCTTTTGTGTCTTGATACATTGTATTTATTAAGTGAAAAAGTGGTGGATAAATGGTTTTAAGCACAGATTCACCTATGATAAACGGAATTTTCATCAAGAAATTTTATTTTAAGCAAAATTTTGTTATATAAATATTGGTGAATACAATGTACTGTGATGTTTGTAATCATGATATAAATGTATAAAAAATACCTTCAAACCAACAAACACACATTCAATCTTTTCAGACAAATATCTGCACTTGACGAAGAAACAAAACATTATGATAGATGTGATAATGATATTCTTAATTTTTTTTATTAAAACACCTTCAATCACACAAAACACAAGAACAATGAATAAAGGGAAGGTGCCACTAAATTCTCCATTGAAAACACTGATGAGGCATTTAAAGGACATTAACAATAGATTGTTTCGCCTTTTCAAGACCCTGGACCATCTTCAATCATGGTGCTGTTGATGTGGTTAAACAAAGTATTGAAACTATAATTAAAAACACATTAAGTGAAATTAAAACTTTAAGTTTTATATTGGAGTAAAATTGAATATGGTAAGGAGGGCGATGAAACGACTCCTATATGAGGACAATCCTCACTTTATCTCATCATTTCAAGATTTTGTAAGATGTGATGTTTACGATGAACTCCAGAGACAAGAAACAAGATGTTTGATAACACTGTAGTGTGTAGTGGATTTGCAATTACAAAAATAATCTTTTTAGATATAAACATCTAAATCAGATCCTCTTCAAGCTTCTTCTATATCGATTTACCAAAAGAGATAAAACTTAAGAAAGCGGTTGTTAATATTCAAACAAAGATAATAAATGTTTTTCTATGGTCTGTTCTTGCTCACTTACATCCTCCACAATGGAAACATGAAAGGGTTTGAACATTATCAGAAATACAAGAATACATTAAATGTTAAAGATTTAAAGTTTCCAATGTCATTGAGAGATATTCCAAATTTTGAGAAAACGAATAATCTATCTATTAATGTATATGGATTAATGGATACAAACAAAGTGCAGATATTAAAAATTTCAAACAAACTATAAAAATGATGAAACACATATTGACCTTCTCTACTTTACTTCAAAGGAAAAATCACATTACGCTTTCATCAAAAATTTATCAAGATTAACCAAATCACAACTCCACAAGAGAAAATGTAAAACCTATCCTTGTAAGAGATGTCCCAACTCCTTTCACACAAAAGAAAGATTAAATCAACATTCGAAATAATGTAGTAAATCATAAATCAACCGTATCAATTTACCAAAAGCAGGTTCAAAGCAGATTTTAACAAATCTTTAAATCATCCGTTTGTGATATATGCTGATTTTGAAAGTATCCTTGAAAAGTTAGATACGTTTCTCCAAATCCAAATAAATCATACACAATAAATATCAATAACATTCTCCTTGTGGTTTCTTTATTACATCAAACCATCTGTTGGTGATGAATACAACAAGTTAGAAGTTTATAGAGGAGAAGATGCATCAGAGGAGTTAGTATACGATTGGAAAATGACTGCATAAGACTAAGAGAAATAATGGTTAAAACCTACAAACCAATGTCATTACAAAGGGAGTGAAAAAGGAATTTAGAAAGAACAGTATCTGTCATATTTGTGAGGAGAAAATTGAGGAGAGGTCAAAGTTAGGATCTTTGTCATCTTACTAGAAAATATAGAGCGTCCAGCTCATTTCCATTGTAATCTTAATTACAAGCCCCCCAAACTTTATTCCTGTCTTTCTTCACAATGCACACTATGACACACATCTATTTAAATAACTTTCAAAGACATCTGGAGATATTTCTGCCATTCCTAACACAGATCAAAAATACATCTCATTCACAAAACAATTCATACATCCCCATAACCATATCAAGATTTCATCACACATACAAGTTTATGGCAAGTCCATTATCTAACTTAGCATCAAATAATAAAACTTAACGGAATCTTAAATCACATTTCTCAAATCAAGAAGAGATTGGTCTCTTAAATATCACAAGAGGAATATATCCATATGACTACATGGATTCATTTGAGAACTTTAAAGAAACACAACTTCCTTCAAGGTAAGTTTCTATCGCAAGTTGAATAAAACTCATATTTCTGATAGAGATTTTACACAAGCTAAAAAGGTTTGGGAGAAGTTTAATAGAAAGAATCTGGAGAATATCATGATTTGTATCTAAAAACTGATGTATTGTTATTGCTGATGTGTTTGAAACTTTAGAACAGTCTGTCATATAAAATTCTTATGGATTAGACCCCGCTCACTATTACATGGCCCCCGGTTTGGCTTGGAGTGCTATGTTAAAAATGACAAAACAGAATTTGGAATTAATCAGTGATATAGATATGCTTTTAAGGATAGAGAAGGCTAAAGAGGAGGAATATCTCAAGTAATGTTCCAAGAGATATGCTAAAGCAAATAACAATATCTTCCTGATTATAATAAGAATGAGGACAACTCTTACTGATGTATTATGATGCTAACAATTCGTATGGGTGGGCTATGTCTCAATCTTTACCTTATGGAAATCTTAAATGGGTTATAGATAAACATTATGAAAAAGTTTTACAAACATTGTGTCTCCTCTCAAAAAGAATTGGATGAAGCTGAAGTTGGATATTATTTTGAGGTTGATTTAAAAATATCCAGAAGAACTTCATAACAAACATAAAGACCTACCTTATGCCCCTGATAAAGAAAGTCCAAGAAAAGAATGGTTAAGTGATTACCAAACGTCATTTAATATAAAAGGTAAATCTCCAGACAAAACTACTTACTACATTAAATGATAAAGAAAGTTATGTTTTGCATCAAAGGAACTTAAGACAATATTTATCTGCTGGGTTGAGAGTGAGGAAAATTCATCGGATTTTGAAATAAACAAGTCATTGGTTAAAGAAGTATATTGATTTTAATACAAAAGGAGAACAGAAGCAAAAACAGATTTTGAGAAGGACTTTTATAAATTTAATGAATAACTGCTGTATTTGGAAAGACTATGGAAAATGTTAGGAATCGACAAAACATAAGACTTGCTACATCTTGGAAACATGCTTCAAAGTTAATTAATAGACCAAGTTTTGAGTGAATGGAGGTGTTTTCAGAGAACTTTTGTTGGCTATTCATTTGAAAAAAGAGAGTATTGAAATGGATAAGCCTATTTATAGTAGGAACATCAATCTTGACTTGTCACAGTCGTTAATGTATGACTATTCTACTATAATAATTTAAAAATCAAGTATAAAGATAATGATGTGTCATTGTATATATGGATGCAGATAGTTTTATATTAGAAATTAAGACAAGTGATGTATATGAGGATATGATTGATAATATTGATATATATGATGCAAGTAATTATAAGTCAGGTGATGTGTTGTTTTCATCAGAGAAAAAAGGTTATTGGTAAGTTAAAGATGAATTGGGTGGGAAGGTCATGAGTGAATTTATAGGATTGACATCAAAGTCTTATGCTTTTACGTATATTGATAATAATAACATGAAAGGTGTGATAGAAGCTAAAGGGAATAAAGAAAAATATAATCAAGGAAAACAATAAACTTTAAACATTATTACAACTGGATAACCTTAAAGAAGGAAGAGTACAGAAAAAATGAATACAATAAGAAGTTATAAACATCAATTATATACAGAAGAGATAAATAAAAAGCATTAGGAACTTTTGATGATAAAATATATATTTTAGAGAATGGAATCAATAGTCTCCCTTATGGTTATAAGTATTAAGTGTTAAGATATTGGGTTTGGAATTTTAACAGGCTTCCGCCGTCTTTTTTACTGATTTATAATTGATAGAACCAAGCAATACCAAACCAAAGAGTGGAGATATAATCAGCCTTGGTATTTAAATGGAAAACATAAAGAATGTGAGAAATATCAAATAAGTCTTATTGAAGAAATAACCAGGGTAAAAGTAGATAAAACAAATAAGCGGATAAATTTAATTGCAAATAAGTTGGAGGATGTAAAGAAAAAAATAAATATCCTGAATGGACTGAAAACTGAACAATGACTGAAAACTGACTGAAAACTGACTGAAACTGACTGAAAACTGAAAACTCAATTGAACAATGGAAAAACAATTTACTACACTCTCAAATTGATATGTGGCTCAGGGGTGGTCAAACAAGAGCATTAACAGAAGTTTATCATTTCATTTCTGCTCAACAAAGACACTTAAACAAGAACCAAGTTCCAAAGTAATCTTTGTGAATATACTCGATGGTGATGATGTAATAGGAAAATTAAGTTATCCCCTAAAGTGGAACATGGACAAATATTCGTTGGTTCGCTCTTTGAGTGGAATGAAAATATGAAAGGGAAGAAGTGCTTTAATCAGCAAGTCTCAATTTTACATTTGCTTGTTTTTGAAGGTGGAGAAAATCAGTCTCCTATTTTGGGCTTTCGGGGTTTGAGTCAGAAAAGTTTTTTCCCTTTTCCCACATTCATTTGAATGGGAGTCCCAGAAACCCCCATTTATCAATCTACTGCAGTATCATTTGCAAGGAGTACAGTCCTGGACAGGCTGCCATTCTGACACTGGTTACCCTGAATGGTTATTATCTCAGTTCACTGTACTCATTTCACTGACCTCAGAAGGATGACAATGCTGAATCAACCCACCTGGTGTTTACTCAATGGTGAACAGGGGCTTGAACTCAGGACTTTAAGATCCCAGTCAGCCACCTTAACCACTAAACCAACACCAGTCTATGCTATACAATATACAAAATCAAAATCGAATGTTTTGCAATTATTTTGGGGTATTTCTTTATCACATCCACTGAAGTATCAGAATTTCAAAAGACCAAAATGTCATTTTTGATATGAATTGTAAATGCTTAGCATCCTACATTTTGGCAACAAGAATTAAATTTCTCATCTTTGGATATTTACAAAAGGCGAACTAACTGTTTATGCTCTCTTTGCTTAATCACTTTATTTCTGCGTTGACAAATTTAGATGACATATTGAGGATTGTTTGATTTGGATCATTTATCCTCATTAGGAAAGGAATGGGCTGGGCACAAATCCCTGTGATAATTGCATATTTACAGTATCCTAAGAAAACTATTTTGATATCCCATTACAGTTGTGATGATTTCCCCACACTGGTGCATTTTTTTTGAAATAAACCAGCAATGTGTATCAATAGCATTGGCTGGCAGGATAATTTCAAAGTATAATGCCTGACCAGACTCTAAAGAGTCATCATGTTTAGAAGATGTTACCGCAGCAGACGTCGCAGCAGGGCTGATCCACAATGCACCCTCTATCGGGTGGGACATTCACATTTGGGTGGATGTTAGATCCCACCTCTTTTGTGTGAGTAGTCGATTGTGTGGTGGTACCTGGGCAAATTGCACATTCCTGCCCTGAATACCAATGACATTTTGGAAGATCAATGGCAAACCACCCAGTGTAATTCTCTGCCTAATCAATGGTTTGGCAGTACTGACATTCTGTGAAGGAATGCAACAAGAAATAGATTTCAATATAAACAACATAAATAGTTGAAGAACAGAGAACAGCTTGTCTAACAGAAAGGAGTTGAAGCAGATCCAACATGAAAAAAAAATCAAATGGTAGAAAGTGGGCACCTCCGTTGGGCAATTTCAAGCTTTCTTAATAATCCACGAATCAAACACTGGCGAATTCCATCAGAAAGTGAAAATTGCAGGCAATACCAACACTGAGCTTCCATCTGGCTGACAATAACCCTGTACTGGATTGTTAAACAGATCACACATTATTATTTCATTTTATCACAACTACATTATATGACGAAATAGCTTGTGAATTAATTATGGTCATAGTAAAGTATCAGTCGAGTTTGGTGAACGGTGTAATTTAACATTTAAGTTAATCATGCTCATCAGATTTTGAATATAATACTTCAAATATCACCCTATATTTGGGGGAGATATATTGTACTTCCCTAGTGAATTGCCTGTAATTTATCAAAAAGGCCTTGATAGCCACACGTGTTTCTCCGAATACATACAACACCACTACCCATATTCCTTTAACAGCCCCAATATTCCCACACTCTTATGGGATCTGCTGGTGAAAGTTTTTGGCCCAATTATTTTCATGAACGTGTTGTATCTCATGTTTGTAATTTGTGTAAGTGGCAGCAATTTGTAATTTGCCTCAATAGCTTACCTAATTTTCACAAAAAATTACAGTCGGATCTTCAACATCTGCCTGCTTATGCTGACAGAAGAATTTACCCAGCTTTGCATCCATCCGAGGGACGCGGCGCTTTTTGATTCAATGCTCTGTCTGTGAAGCACCCAATCTGACAGTTTGGGTCGGGTCAGAAGTCGAATCCAGACCAGAGATCAAGGTCAGTGCATGGAGCTTTTTGAATAACTAGTAATAATGTGTATTAATAAATGGCTGGCAGGATATTCCGAAGTACGATTCCTGACCTGAACTCTAAACTGTCCGTGTTTTAGAGGATGTTACAGCAGGACATTACAGCAGGTCAGATTCACAGTGCATCCACTATCAGGTGGGACTTTCACATTAGTTGGTGGATGTTAGATCCCACCTCTTGTGAGGAGTAGGCGCATTGTGTTGTGTGGCCACGAAAATAAACAGTGGAGTGATGGTTGCTTGCTGTCTTCAGGTTCACTGCTTCACAGGCAGAATGCTCTGCCTGTGAAGCACCCAATCTGATAGCTGCAGTAGGTGAGAAATGGAACCCAGACGAGAGATCAAAGGTCAGTGCATGGAGCTTATCCATACTCTGTTCTCCAAGTGCTGAGCACATTAAGCGATGAAGCAGCACTTATCATTCGAAAGGGTCAGATAAGGACTGCCCACCTCTCAGACCAGAGAAGATGCTCTCACCACACAATTCCACTGAGTATGGTTCATCAATGATAATCCAACCCTGGCTTGTGTTAATATCTGTGTTGTTAAGTTTCAGGAGGTGCCCTTTGTTCTCACTTGGTGTGTCAAAAGCTCCAACAGCAAAGGAATAATTTCTTAGAGTATTGTTTTATGGCATTTGTGATGCAGTATGATCTGCAGCTCCCGTTTCCATCTCATTAAAGCTAAGTTTTCCAAACCGGATTCATCATGTTTTTATGCTATATCGTCATCTCGGTGTTGCTGTTATATCCCGTGCAATATTTCATGTGAGATTGTATGGTGTTTTTGCTACATCTTGAATTCGTTTTGTATTGTTCAAGGCCTAAATCAGCCACTGCTCGGATAGAAAGTGTGAAAAATATTTGTCTCCATGTTCCTCGTTTTACTCTTCTTCTCAAATATCTTACTTCTACAACCTCAACATTATTCCATTTCCCCTGCTCGCTTCAAAAAAATCAAAGAATAAAAAAAACTATTTTGCACTCCACCATGCTCATTCTACTTGAATTTCCTTCTGCTCTACTGTACTTCCTGTTCTACATTTTTCCCCTTTTTTCAATATCTCCAAACTGAATCCTCATGAAATATAAAACACTTATTCTACTTTAAAAATAATTTTAAATGCATGTTCAACCCTTATATTCTGTGTCAGAAATGCTCCAAGTGTTCTTCTTCACCACGATCCATTTCTCTTCTTCTTCTCAGGATTATTTCCCAAAACTCTGTTAGCTAATCGCTTGGTCAGCCAACCATCCTCCTGCACGTACAGTACCACGTTTCTCCGTACCTTCAACAAAAAATCTTATCTCCTTCCCATGATCTTTTTCCACTTGTCAAGTTGGAAAAATGGAAATCAGCACCCTCCACTTCATGTCCCCTTCTTCCACTGCCACACCACACCACCTTCAAAGCTTAATGTCCCCTACTGCATCTGCACTCACCCCACCCTCTCAATGCTTCCCCCTCACCCCACCCCTAAATGCTTACCCCTCACCCATGCTCTCAAACCTTCCCCACATCCACCCATTCAAAACTTTCCTCCACACCTCACACATTCAAATCTTCCTCCACAACGCTCACACATCCAAACCTTCCTCCACACCTCACACATTCAAACATTCCCCCACACCCCACACACTCAACCTTCCCTCTCATCTCACACACCCTCAATGCCTCATCTTGCTCCCTCCCCCCCATCCCTAACTGTGTGGACCTCAAACATCGAGGTCTCTGCTCCAACCTCCTTGACTCCTCAGTGTCTCTCCCCAATTATTATCTTCTCCGATTTGATAGGCCTGAACCACACTGTGGTGGCAGAGTTGCACTTTACATGAAGAACTCACTCCAATAGAACTCACTGATCCAAGAACTCACTGATCTCAAGAACTCACTGATCTCATTAACTCCAGACCTATCAGGCTTACTTCCAATCATCAGGAAGGTCAAGGAATCCATCATCGTAACTGATATAAAATCCTCCTTTTCTCCAACAACCTCATCTCAGATCACCAATTTGGTTTCAGACCAGGTCACTCTACGCTGCTTTTACTCACCCAACAATGGATGGAGGCCCTCAAAATTCGACATGAGATCAGGGTCTCCTCTGGACATATCTCATGCTTTTGATACCGTCTGACATCCTGCCTTGCTCTCCAAGCTCTCTCGCATATGGCATCCAATGCCAACTGCACAGATTAGTTACCGACTTCCTCTACTCCCATAGCCAACGTGTGGCTCTACTTAATCCTTTCATCTCCTCTTCCCATCAATGCGTAGTGCCCCAATGCAGTGTTCTGAGCCCAGTCCTATTCCTGATCCTGATCTTCATCTTCTCTCTAACTCTGGAAAATCTCCTTTACCTACTTGCTGATGACTCCACCCTATAATGTGATATCACTCATCCTCAGTCAGGCAGGCTGCAGCCTCTTCCCACTCTTCAGACCTTGCAAAAATCACAAGCTGGTCAAAACACTTTGAATATGACTTTCAATCCTGATAAATCTCACACACTCTCACTCTAAAGGGACCTGCTGGCAAACACCAAAACTCCCTCCCCCACCCCCACACCACCCTCCCTCCCCCACCCCCACACCACCCCTCCCCCAACTTTCTCAACAAATCCTCTTGAGGAAGTTCAATAACTCAAACTCCTGAGTCTCACGACAGTCATGATCTTTCTTTGGCCAACCACATTTCAAAGTTGGCCTCCAAAGCCAGCCGCCAACTGGGGCATCCTCCATTGTACAATTTCCTTCCTTGGCACACCTGAACACCTAGATATGTACAAGGCTTTCATCGAAGATAGGATTTCGTACTGCTCTCCCCTCTGGGTTGGCTTCTCTGCCTCACACCTTGCTCGGCTTGATGCCATGGAAACCAAGGTCTTAGTTATTGAAATTGAAGATTATTGGAATTTTCCACGATGAAGCTGAGTCGATGCTTTGTGCTATCACTTTGTCTTTGTGCATACAGGTCGGTGGTCTCTCTGTCTTCCAACCACCTCTTTCTACTCTTTCACCCTCTGCCCTTTCTTGCTTTGTCCCCCCCCCCCTTACTCTCAGGTTTCTGCAGGACACACACACATGGTCCACCATCACCATCCTTCTGGTGAAACTACCGAAATCCAGGATCACTGCTCACCTCCACTGTTGTTCCTTTTTTTTCCTGCCTGTGGAACCAACTTCCACATTCTCTTCAATCTCATTCTCCACATCCAGGTCTTCAAGACAGTTGTTTCACCATCATCTCAGATCATCCATGATCCAAAACCATGATCTTTTCTACCCCCAACAACCCTCCACCCTCTATTGCCACGCAATCCCTCCTCCTTCCCAAATTTTCCAGTTTTTCCCTCCAAAGTTTTTCCTTCTGTATTCATCTTGCCAACCTCATGGGTCCTTTCCTGCCCCCATTCCACCCCACACCCATTTTTGTCGAGTCTCCCTGTATTTTGTCCTTCAATTCTGCTGTTTTTGTTTCCACCCCTCACACTGTTCCCTTTGCCCTGTCATGTCCTTATCGTTCGCGTTTGTACTAACTCTTCCATGAGCCTCAACTAGGTATACTCCAAAAAAAAAAAAATCTTGTTTCTTACTTATTACTATATACCAAGGTGATATTCATCAATGTAATGGGTAAGCCTTAAAAATGTCACCCGCTCGTGTTTTATTAAAAGAGACGATGCAATCTCACTGCTCATTTCAAAAGAACTTGGCTCATAATGAAGAAAGAAATAAAAATACTTCCAAAAAAAAGTAGCATTCTAAATAAGTTCAATGTCTGAGCTAAATGCATTACTGATTTGAAAATAATTGATGATCACAGCATGATGCAGCAAAAACCCATATCTTCATTTGCAAATCCTCATAGCACTGTCTATTCAAAGAACTGGTGACGATGCCTCCATTGAATGCTATTCCTGCCCCCAATTCCTCCCCTTATTATTTTAAAGTAAATCAGCAAAGAGCAGTGATTATTTTAAATAAACAAATAGCATTCCTTTGCCTTTCATTTATGGAGTGTTGATGAGTCAAACAAAAAGGAAATGGTTTTCGTGAGATGAGTATCTTCACTGCCCATTGCAACCCTGAAGAGAAAATATCCCAGGGAACTCATCATGCATCCCATAGGAATTCAAGTTATACAGGGTTAGTCAGAAAAATGTACCTGATTTTAATGTAATTAAATTGTTAATTTAATTTGGTATTTTTAATGCAATACCATAAAAGGAACTCATAAAAAGTTTTAAATGTCCTCTTAAGTTCTGCACACTTGCAGATACGTATGGGGTCGTTTCTGACTACAGAATTAAGTGTTTCACGTGAGACTCTCTAAATAACCATCGCTACATACATCTGTGAGATCAATAATGTTAATTGGTTTTCTTTGAAAACAATTTTCCTTCACAAATCTCCACAGAAAATAAAATCTAAAGGCGAGAGGTCAGGAGATCTTGGAGGCCAAGAAATGTCGATGGGTGGGAATTAATTTTCCGGGAAAGTGCTTATTGAGCCACTGCAGAGACAACGATCTGGATGTGCAGAGTTGCTCCATCCTGTTGAAACCAAGTACCAGGAAGGTTTTTCACATGACTGTACACATGACTGTTCACACCCACCCCCTTCCTCAGTTTCCCATTTTCAAAAAAAATATGGAGGGTAAATCCGATGACTACTGAGAGACTACACCATATTGTTATTTCTGGGGAGAGAGGTAACTCAACAAAAGTGGGTTGGTTTCTCTATGGCTCAAAACTGACGATTCTGTTTGTTTACCATACCATTCAAGTAAACATGACTCAGATGTCCAAAGTGTTGTTGTTCTTCATGAGCAAGTCCTTCTCCACTTTGAAAACTGTATGACGTATTCGTCTTCAAGGTCGGTGCATTACAACTGAATGCATGCTGCACTCCCACCACTGATTTCAGTTCTTCATTCTTCTCAACAATGAAGATTCGCTGCTCTATTGTTAATGGTGCCATGGGTTACCTGCAAAAAATAAATAATAGAAATGTCAAAATACATTTCCTACAAACAATTTGAATTTGTATCTTATCTATATTCACTACTTTTGACATTCCTATCGAACTTCGATTTTTAAAAATAAAAATTTTCAAATCATGTACGTTTTTGTGATTCACCTTGTATGAATGCGATTAGGCATCTTAATGGGAAGCTAACAAAGAGTGTAAGCTTGATAAGATTATGAGGAATTAATCTGGGGCTCAAGATCCCATGGTTACTAAAGTTCGAGGAATCATTAAGTTGAATCAAACAAGATGATTATTGCACACAGTAAAGAAAAACGAAAAAAATTTTAAAAAGAATAAAAATGTAAAGTTTGCTAATAAATTGTCATAAGTACTTTGACCACAAGTTTGCACAACTGCGAAATTAAATAGGGTTATACACTTTTGTGATGAACAAAGCTCGTTTGACATGTTGGAACTCTGCTCACGCCAGAAGCAGTTGCAAACCCAAACGAGATCCATTGATAATAATGGATGTTAAGTTTTTTTTTCAGGAAACTATTTAGATAAACTGACCATATTAATGTTCATGGACTTTTATTCAGAAGTGCAGTATAAGTCTCTGCACAGAAGAATATGCGACATTCAAGATACAAAAGAAAGGATACACAAGGAAACTTTTGACAGAAGCCCCATTCCGGCCCATCGTGCTGCACTGCACCAACTCCAGTATGTCACCCACCCATACCGCCACACAGTGCCTCAGAAAGTATTCATACCACCTTGCTTTTGTTCACTTTTTTTGAGTCACAGCCTGATTATAAAATGGAATTAAATCTAAATTTTGTCCACGGATCGACAAGAAGAAAAACACCATTCATGACAAATGAGACCATGTTTCGGAAATTTTTACAAATTATTGAAAAATGAAACTCATGAAACGTCTTGCGTCAATAAGTATTCAAGCCCTTTGCTATGACACTCCAAAATTGAGCTCAGGTGCAATCCAAATTTCCTTTGATAATCCTTGCAGATGTTCTCCACAAACTTGAATGGAGTCCACCATGTGACCAAATCCAATTGATTGTACAGATTAGAAAGAGAAACACACCTTTCTATATCAAGGTCCCCCAGTTGTCAGTGCATGACAGAGCAGAACGTCCACCCAAGAAGTCCAAGAACTGTCCGGTAGAACTCCGAGATAGAATTATTGAAGTTGGGCGTCGATCTGGGAAGGCGAATATAAAATAATTCTAGAGTGTGGAAAGTTCCCAAGAGCACATGAGCTCCCATCATTAGGAAATGGAAAGGAATATGAACTTATCCAGACTTTCCCTAGAGCATGGCCATCCAACCAAACTAGCACTGGGCAAGAAGGACTTTGTAATTTCAGAGTGGTCATTAGATTCTTGGTCACCTCCCGCATTCAGAGTTCCTTGGCTAGATGGAGAGAACCTGCCAGGAGGAACAACAGTCTCTGCAGCACGTCAAAATTAGGCTTTACAGGAGAGTGCAGACGGAAAGCCACATGCTGAGAAAAAAAGGCACATGACAGCACCACCTGGAGTTTGCAAAATAAAGCAGGTGAAGACTCAGAGCATGAGCAAAAGATTATGTGCTGATGAGATGAAAATTGAACTCTTTAGCCATCAATGCAAACGCGACATACTGACAGATTCCGCAGCACAGGCGCGCAGCACCACATCTAACACTCATCCCGACCGTGAAGCAATGGTCGCAGGCCAGCATCATGCCTATGGGGATGCTTTTCAGCGGCCAGAAAGTGGGAGACTTTTATTGATAGATGGGAACAATTAAATGAGCAAATACAGGCAAATCGGTCGAGGAGGAGAAACCTGCCTTCAGAGTGCAAAGACTTGAGACAGTGCGAGATGTATGTTCCAAACAGACTTCAGAAGAAGAACGTGAAAGTCATTGAGAGACCCAGTCAATTGAGAGCTTCAAATTCCCTGTTTTCCTTTCCTGAAATTACCTGTAGTAGCATCTTGTTTACCCTGGGGTACCCCCACCCCATCCCTCTCCCTTCCAGAGATATCCTTATTTTCTTTGTCACCCCACTATTTTATGCTTCCCTCTCCAACTTTTTATGCTTCTGCGTATTAGCTCATTGACATGAGCCTCGACTTGGTGTACCAAAAAAAAATATTATAAAAAATATAAATTTTTGACCCTCAAGTAATGGCCCACTGATCCTCAGTCCTCAAACTGCTCACTTCTGCTGAAAAACTACAACTACACCTATCTTCTCTCACATCCATCATTATCTTAAAACATCTCCATCAGATCCCCTCACAATCACCTCCTTTTTCCAATGCTATAATTCATGCCTCCTTCAACCGCCCGATTGCGTATCATTTTCTGAAAAAGTAGAGCTTCTGTGCCCTTTGCAAGAAGACTACAGATGTTTGTGTGGTGTGCACTTAAAAGGTTATAGATTGTTTAATGGCAGCAAGCGACTTATTTGCCGTTAGGGGTTTAGTTATCGTTATATCACAGGTTCGTTAATTGATGTCGTACGCCAGATATGGACACAAGGTGCAGTAGTTGTTCATACAAGAAGCCTTTGGCTGGTTTATTCCATTTCCAAAGAAGTTTCGAGGAAAGTTCTTTAATCGCTCCCAAAAGCTCCGTGAAAGAAAAAAAACTCCGGAAAACCCCGTGAAACTGTGGAAGGGGATGATGGTTTTTTGGGACAACAATACTTCAGAAATGATTATATTTCCAGA
This sequence comes from Eptatretus atami, assembly GCA_035128595.1. Lineage (NCBI taxonomy): Eukaryota > Metazoa > Chordata > Myxini > Myxiniformes > Myxinidae > Eptatretus > Eptatretus atami. The sequence goes on along the minus strand of CM068953.1, from coordinate 125,777,707 downwards.
ATAAATCAATACAATAAATCAAACAAACATGAAACAGACCTCAAATGCACGTCATGCAAATGGCATGAATATAAGTTGATGGGCAATGCGTTACATGAAAACGTGTAAAACAAGATACATTACAATCTTTCTTACACATGAAGTCTTACAATTAGCTACATAAGAAGATATTTTGACCATTTTAATCCTCTTATCGAGTAGTGCTTGTTAGGTAGATAAAAATTGGTCGAAATGGGCCTGCGTCACGCCGATGCCTTGTGCCTCGACATGAACCTCACAACATGATGTGAGCTTTGCACGTATGAATCTCGCAATGCAGGACAAGCTTTACAGCATGATGTAGCTTCGCAGATAGCCGAAGTTTTGGCTTCCCAGAATGCATCTAGCGTCCTCTCTGAGCTCGCCAGAACCTTTCGCTCGAGCTCTGCCCAAGAACATCCGCTCAGAACATTAATGGTATTGGAAATTATTACTAACCGACAAATGTCACTGACTGACAATACAGATGGTTCTAGCGCTGAAAGGTATGCTTCAATAGTGGCTGAATGTCAAAGGGTGTCAAAGGGTCTAAAACCATCAAGCATGAAAAGGTCTAAAAAGTCCAAGGGTTCTAAAGGTCCAAATGATCAAGCGGTCCAAGCTGTCTAATCTGTCTGAGGGCGTCTAAATGGTTGTTGAGTCTAAAGAGTCAAAAGGGAGTTAAGGGGGTGCAAAGGCGAGGCGGGGTCTAAAAGGTCTAAAGGTGAAGCGATCTAAATGCCATCTAAAGTGGTTGAAAGGTCGTTCTTCGAGGTAAAAGGGGGTCCTAAAAGGCCTAAATGGTCGTTGGATTCTTTTAAGTCCTTCGAAGTCTTGTTTATTTTGGGGTCTTTTTCGTCTCCGAGCGTCTTTAAGATCTCCGGCGGTCTTAGAAGAGTCTTCACAGTAATTAAACAGTACGTAATCAAATAGATATATAGTCCCGTGTATCTTGTGTCGCAGTAGGCGTCCCCTTCCAGATTGTGCCCAATGGCGAAGAAGACTGCTTTGGCAGCACCAACGCTCTGCTCAGCAGTATGGTCCTGATGGATGCATGGTTGCACGGATGGCTTCACTGACTGACCATGTTTTCCGCTTTTTGTATCTATAGGTATATGTACATAATATCAAGTGAATCGGTCGAAAAAAGATGATATATGTGACCTTGACCTTTTGACCGTCTTGACCAAAATAACAATAGCTTCCAGTTTGTCAATACTTTCTCCCAGGTGAGTTGAGTTTCGTTGCAAGATTGGCAAGTAAAAAATGTGACCGGTAGGCAATCGACTTTTCAAAACAGACAAACCAAAATACACAGACGGAATAACACACCAGACGACCAACAACTTGCAAATCTTCGATTTTGCAAGTAACAGACAGTATGGACTGAGTACTTATGAAAACCAGTCGCTACGACCTTGCCTTTTGTAGCTAAAAAAAAAACAATAGACGTCTTGGTTTTTGATTGGTGAAGTAATTCACTACCCAATATTTACAAATTCTGTTCAAATTTCAAGTCATTCGGATGGAAATTGATGATTGTATGTGATCCTGACCTCAAAATCAATGGCGGTCTAGCTTTTAACTACCTACCAGGTACAAGGTTGGACTTACCAGGTAAAGTTTCAGTGAAGATTGGTGTTGAATTACGGACCTGTAGGCAATGACACACGTTAACAGACGACAGAATTAACAGGACCAATATACTGTGAACCTTCGATTTCGCTAAGTATCAAACAGACCCCAATGCAATAGCCTCACCTCCGGCGGTTGCGTTATAACAATTTTGGAAAAGTCTCCAAAATAATCTTGCAATTAATATCCAAAAAAAATACATTTTGTGTGAAATGCAAGTGCTGTTATGCATTAAATTCATTGACTTAATTATTTTTTTTCTTGGATGATGAAATGTAAACGAAATACAAATTAAACTCCTCTTTCCATTCCTGTAGATCATTGTCGCAGTAAAACTGTCTGCATGATGAGTGCATTCAGTTCTATTTATTGCGTATCTGCCTGGTACGGCTTAGAGTGCGAGAGTGTGGGCTTGGGATCTTTTCAGGTCCTGAGTTCAATTCCTACTCAGCTGGTGAATTAATACCAAGGTGGGGTGCACTGCAGCTGTCGATCCTTTCAAGGTAGGCAAAATGAGTTGCCAGCATGCTTGTTATCCTGGTCGGGAGGCGGCGCCCCTCCGTTATGTGTTCCAATAGCCAAGGAGCACTGCTAGGCAGCCACCAATGCTCTGCACAAGTATGGTCCCGCTGGAATGGAATGGATGGGATGCATTGTGTATGAATAAATATATGATTAAGTATTCCTTGACTTTAGTATTACTGACATTTAGCTTCCCAGGGGAGTCACAATGAATCATCTACTAATGATACTATTGTCCAGTGAAACATGATTTTTTTATTTTCAATAATGTATTACAAGTATATACGGTAGTCATGCGTTAGGCAAAAAATATGTAAATGCATTAAATTTATTTTCTATATATGCTCGTTGTATATTTTTCTTCTTTGGAGTGTCTTGGATTATCTTATCTCGTTGGCAGAACATTTTGACGGTCTCTCATACGTAGTCATGAATACGTCGCATCACGCATGCATTTTCTCTTGCACACAAACAACACAGTTCTGTTATATGGCCCCTAGTATTCACAACCTCTTGTGCGGTTAGCCAAGGAAATGCTTTTGCCTGACTTGTTTCAGGGAAATGGCGTGTTCAGATACCAATCAGGTGCTAGCGCTTGCCCAAGCTAGCCTTTCCTTGTCAACGGTTTCGAAATGCGAGTGCTTGCTGATGCTTAAGGACACTTAGCGAGCACTCACAAGAAACTGTTACTAACACACCCCAGATCACGTTCGACGAAAGGCGATTGAGCAAGTATTGTAATTAACGTGAACCAGCAATCCTGCAGACGGGACACAGCCTAGCCTACAGTGGCCAATGGCCACAACGTCTTGTCACCCCTTGTAAAAATTGTGTCATTGCCTTTGTGTGCAGAGTTGTTGATTAGTTTCCTTTTTCCCCATTTTTTTCAGATTGAATGAATGAAACTATAGGTGATGCAAGCATGTTACACAATTGAGCCAACAGGATTGTTGTCAGTGGCTGTGTTCGCATTAAAATTATACTCTTTTAATTGACAAACGATGGAGCGACAAAAAGGATGGCACTGGACACTTAAGGCTTGTGTTCATATGCTGTGAAATGTGTTAATAAAGGAAAGAGCTACATTGAAAATACATGTGCGAATAAACTTGTAGAACCCTTTCAGTGTTGTCAGCTATATGATAAAAGGCAACGTCACAGTTTTTCCCAATTTGTACAAAGTGGTTTGACAAAACATTGTGGCCACGCTGTACTATCCGAGAGACGAGCACACGTTGAGCATATAACACTCAGCCTGTGAAGCACTAAATCCGATAATTTAGACTCAGTTTGCGAGAATCGAACTTAGATTAGCATGGGGTGTGGTCCGTTACCAATCAGCCTTGCCAGGAGCGCTCACCAAGCGCTTGAGCACTCAAGCAAGCACTCTAACGAAAACGGTTGATGAGGAAACGGCTGGCTTGGCAAGCGATAGCAAGCCGAGTGGTCACGGAACACACTCGAGATGCAATATCAGTTACATTTTATTCATTTAATCGCAATCTTCAGAACAATATCTTTATTCCAAAATACTTTATCAGCATAACAATAGTATGTGAAGCATTTTAAACGAAGAGCCCACTTCAAAACAAAAAAAAGCAATTTAAAGCAGGACTCGGCGCGTTTGAAATGGGAGGTTGGTGGTTTCAAAACTCTGGCCGAGCCACACCAAACACTTGAAAAATGTACGTGCTGCTACCTTGCTTCCATGCCAAGGAGGCTCGATGGGCCCAATGGACCTCCACTACATTGAAGTTCCTTGTAAGGGAACTCATTAATTATCAGCAGGTAGATTTTAGAGGGCTAAAGGCATCGATATGAAATAAAAGTGAGGATAATTATTATGGTTAAATGATGAAAAAAACTATAAAGAAAACATAATGATGGATAAAAAATAATTAGCACCTTCACAAGATATACGAATATGGTATATTTAGTTCACAAAATATTACAAGTCAATAATAATAATGCTATAATTAATGATAATAAAAATGTACCAAAATGAAATGCCTGCTGCAGCCTCATTTTATCCAGATTCTATGAAGTGCTTGCAAATGAGGTTGAAATGGAGGTGGAACGATTTGTCTTACAATGGACAGTCACGATTGATCAATTCGGACTAATGAATGTCCATCAAGGTTGGCGGCACGAAAGGAGAGAATGCGCCGTCATTTCAAACCCCAATGTGGATCAGACTAACGCTACGGCCCATGAGGCGCCCTCCTTCTCCCACGCAGTGCTCACGAGCAGAGCTCTTGCGAACACATCGGTTGACTAGACGTCACTCACCGATAAAGTCACAAAACACAACGCATTGCCTATTTCTCCAGCCATGGATCAAGATCATGAGAAGCACAAGATGCCATTCCGGATAACTTCCTCCAACGGGTGCAATGGTTTCCTTGCCTGGCGTCAATGCGAACCGATAGGAAACTCAAAACATCGGCGGAGTTCGCCTCGACACTTTACACCATGTTTAATAGCTGCCTCTACCTTGCTCATGCTGGGTGACGGGTGTGATGCGAACATCGTCGTTATATTCAATCTTTTAAAGTGAGTAAACCTTCTTTGAACTGCACTCAGTGAAGCATGGCTTTGAGGCTTTTCAATGTGCAGCATGATGACATTGAATGATAGACCAAAAAAAGACATTGACATTCAGCCAGGTGGAACGTGCCTGTTTTTACGGTGATTATTCATGGGAATGCAAAGAGTATTGCACATTGTAAATTGTGTGTGTGTGTGTGTATACTCTTTCTTTCTCGTATCTTTTAAATTGATGGAGTTTAATGGTTGCATGTGCCCACACACACACACACACACATTACAACATACATACATACATTATATATATATATATATATATTAAATATTATATATTATATGTACATTCAGTCGACATGACCATTCAAGCCATTATAAGGAACTGCTTTGAGATGCTCCAATTTCATGTGAAATGTGCCTTGTTGATTTTCTCGGGTGCACACGCCAATCATTTGTTAATTCTGTTTACAGGTCTACTGGAGTTTCAAAATATTACTCGGGAATGTTCAGTTTGTCCTGCATTATTGTTCTTCACACAGCCCGCATTCCACTCCACTTTTGAAACTATAAGGACATATAGTCTGACGTTGTGCATTGAACAATAAATTGTCTTTTCTGAATGCATCCTGCACTCCTACCACTCATTTCCGTTACTTCATTCATTCCGACGATGGAAGATTCACTGCTCTGTGTCGTGGCACCATGGATTTCCAGCAATATAATAATTGTTATTAAATAGCAAACACATTTTCTACAGAAAATTTGAAATGCTTATGAAAAGCAAATATCGGCAAAATTTGACATTAATACCCACTAAGTTTTTCCAAATTGGGTACATTTTGTTAACACCTCACATGCAAATATGTATGTATGATGAACATGTATATTAATACATATAGATATTAGATATACATATACATAAGATGGGGCATTTGGGATTACCACATTTTTAAGAAGAAGGCACTTCCACCAAAAGTGAAATCTCCGTGAGCGGCGAAATTGTTCCCTGAGTATGGAGTTTGCTCTCGCTTTTTTGCTCCAAATTAGCGTGAGGGCGATCGAGTTTTTACTTTTGGTTGGAAGCTGCCTTCTTTTTCTTAAAAAAAAACAAATGTACATACGGAATATATATTATATATATATATATATATATAATATATATATATATATATAAATATATATATATATATATATACACACACCCAGTAAGAAACGCCATACCTCAAGTGCACTGGCAGAAAAACTAGCAAAATGGCTGTCCCCAGTGACGTGAAAATTTTTTAATTAATGTAGCATTTAAGTAATATTCAATTGGACTTTAAAAAGGTCAGTTGGGAGAAGGTGGCTAGTCCTCAGTGATGTAAAAAAAACTTAAGAAATCATTTTTAAAAGGTCAGTTGTGAGAGGGGAGAGAAGAGGAGAGAGAGGAGAGATGAGAGAGAGACGAGAGATTGATGAGAGAGATAGACAGAGAGAAGGAGACTCGAGAGAGAGAGAGAGAAAGAGTGTGAGCGGAAGGAGCAAGGATGGAGGGGATATGAGGAGTCAGTCAGTTATGGGAGCATGTTGCCGGAGCAGCATGTCGCTGATCCATTTTCCGGCCGGCTACACCAGGGCCTTCCGTCTGGCCACCCCCAGGCAATGCCTGGCCCATCCCCCATCTCCTGAAGATGGGCATATGCTGGCCCATCCACATCTACCATCAGATGCTGATCAACCGCTGCCCAACCATGAGCACGTTGTCAGCCCATTGGCGCCTCCACGCACGAGGGCTCCATCACTTGGAGGATCTGGTGAGCAGGATCACGTCAGGAAAATGAGCCACATGTCCATACAAGCCACAGCTGACCACTTCGAAGGACAATCCATTCCATCTATTGGACCATAACTCTGTGCCATAGCATTGGCACTGCCTTAGAAGCCTCCTTGGCTATTGGCACAATCCTGGCATGGGCTCGCCACTCGACACAGAGATAGCAGCAAGACTCCACTCATTTGCCGACCTCGGAAGGAGACAGGCAAAAGTCAACCATGCGTGCGTGGTTATCAATTCAAACAGCCGAGTGGGATTTGAACTGAGGAATCCGAGCATCCAAGATCACCACCCTAACCATCAGCCAACACCAGCATATTCTGATGATGCAGGAAACAAATCTCATATGAGTCTCTCAGCAACAGCTCGTGGACACAAAGTCCGCACCAGGTGATACCCAAGGATTATCCGAAGAGCATAGGAACCAAAGAATTAAGTCTCCCTCAGATCCCTGAGTCAGAGTACAAGTCTGACATCTGTAGAGCAATATTGAAGCCACCAAGGACCTGAAGACTCAGACTTTCATCTCCGCGCAGGTCCGGTTGCGCCCACTCCCCATGATCCAGTGGAATCCATGACTCCCAGGCCTGATCTAGACGTCTATTGACCTCTATCACAACCAGCAAGAGGACAAAGCAATATCCACTGCCAGGTAAGTGAATCTCTCCGTGACCACAACATCCTGCGTCCCAAACAGGTACAGACAGGCATGGCATGTCCAATATGTCATTTGGAAAGGCTGATCTTAGTTTTGACACAGGAAAACCCGGAATCCCTAGTGGCTCTGGCTCCTCATTTCAGCAACTCAAGGGCCCCGAACAAGGATATCTAGAGTTCTCCGTTAAGATGACTGCATCATCTGGAAATCAAGATCAGAGATCTTCACATTTCCAAATGACGCCACTGCCAGCTTGGATCTCTCTGACATACCGCCCCAGAATCCAAGCCATTCAAAGCAATGAAAAGTGTGGATACACACCACCAACCAAAAGTAAAAACTCAATCGAGCTCCCACTAATTTGAGCAAAAAAAGCGAGAGAGACCCAGTCTCAGGGCAACGTTTTGCCGACTTCACAGAGATTTTACTTTTGGTTGGAAAAGTACACACACCTGATGAACTCCAGTAAACAAACTGGAAATAAGTCAGAGCATGGTACCCCACATCTTACAGCACTCTCAGTACCAGAGTATAGTTTCAGACATCAGATTAATGAGTTTTGGTGGGCACCCCACAAAGACCAAGAATCCTCAAGAGGGCATCTCGATTCACTGAATCAACGGCTTGCATCATCAACATAGGATGCAAGCAGCCCCTGCCAAACTCTCGTCTACGGTTCGGTGATGACCCGAAGAGCAAGGATATGGTCAATCATTGACCTCTTTGGTGTAAAGCCGGACTGCTCTGGATGCCTGGTGATCAACAAATGATGGCAAAAACCCAATCAAGAATATCGAGCAAAGCACCTTCCCCGGCATGAGAGCAGCATCACCCTCGGTAGTTGCTGTTAGTTCCTGCGTGATCACCCTGTCCCTTTACCAGAGAGGACAAGCAAGTTCCCCTCTTCCAGGTCAGTTGTGATGATGCCTGTGTCCAGTTGCCAGAGCCCACAGATATATGCCGCCAATGACACAAGGTTACAGCAGTTCCACCAGCCTTAGAATTCAGCATGGATGCCACAGATCCAGGAAGGGCTTCACCCCATTTCAACCGCCGTTCCACTGCAGGTGTTTCCACAAACGAAGGTGGATCACAGTTGTTTGAAGCCGTCAGCAAGATGCGATAGTAACCCCTGACATCCCAACTCTACAAAGCTGGTGGATCAGCCTGTACAAACTGCTCAAAGTAACCGGCCAAAGCGCGGCTTTCACTTCAGAACTCATCGATCCAGAGCCCACCCACCCTCCCGCTCTAAATGAAGTACACTGAGGCGATGCGGGCTTGAAGGAACGCCAATGCACGAATTCCTCTCCAAGAAGGACAAGAAATCACTTGACCACAGGTGATTGCTCTACCCCGTCCCCCCCCCACAGATTCCTCACACATTAGGCCTCCTTGTTCACCCTTAAGCACACGTACTGCTTTACACTCAGCTGTCTAATCAGCCTCAGCTGCTGACATTCAGTCTGGCCTTGTGAACCTGCGTCAATCTTCCAGTGTTATCTCTGAGAGAAAAAATTATTCTTCGCCCGACGGTGAAGTTCAAGACATACTAACGCAAACACAAGGAGGTGCGGCTGAAGGGACTCCACAACTCTTCAAGGATTCCCCAAAGCACCAAAAGACCCCCCAAATCTCCAGTGAGCTTGTTCACAAAATCCTTCAGCTACCCTCTGATCCTTGACCTTGCCAACATCCAGGCTCGGCTGGATGGTACGGATTCTCCTGGATTTCAGCTGCAACTTCAGGTTGCTTCAAGCCTGTGGTCGGTATTGAGGAACGTGAGCACTCCGGTAGAACCCTGCAGTTCTGGATCATCCTCCAGCGACCGATCAATGAGGACATGGTCAATACCTTTGCCACACCACCAGCATTGAACACCAAGTCCAGCGGATGAACTTGTGGATGCTCAAACCATTGAACCGGACCACCCTAAGTACATCACTTTTTTGCAAAGTCAAAGAACTTAGTGCTATTCTTGGTTCACTGTTCCAGACCCATGGGCCAACACCATGTTTCATAACCATCCCTATCAGTTCAGTCGATGCATTGAAATCCCCCAAGACTAGAGAGTAATCTCACCTGGGGCACTGATCAGCAGACTCAAGCATGGCATAGAATGTGCTCTTTCACAGTGAGATCATCGTCGTTCAGTCGGCAGGTATATACCAGAGACCAAGAGAAGCGACACTGAAGGAGTGATGAATTACTTAGTTTCATTAATATGCTCATTGACGTGGTTTATCGTCAATTACCATTGCGAATCAGCTGATTGCACATTGCCACAGCAAACTCCTTTGTCACGGTTAACCAGCAGAGACCAGACCAATATAAATAGGTGGAACCACCAAACATCCGATCCCGAACCTCAGAGAGTCTGCCAATACTGATGTCCAAATGCCCTAGAGCTTCGATAACAGAGACAGGTGATTCACCTCTTCCTGAGGATAGAACATTCCAGACTCCTACCCGAAAGACTGCCTCAGGTTAATCCAACGGCAGACCACGGTCTGGTTGTGGACGACATCTCAGCACCACCCGCCACACATGGACCGCAATTTGACCAGCGCGAAAGTTACCTTCCTCCTATCTACTTTTTCTCTCATTTTTTATTTGTGCGTTTTCCTCCTATCATCTATTTTGGGCGGTCATGAAGGCTTTTCTCCAATCCTGTCATCAGGTAAGCATGCCCTGCCGGAGTGCATCAGAATGCACAGCGAGTACTCTATGGAGTGCCGGTTTTTTGTTAGATTTTTGTTGTACATCTTGCGGGAATGAAGGGTTTTACGGTGGCAGGCAGTGCAAACCTGCCACCAAACTACCAAAAAAAAAATGGTAACCCAACTTCAGCAGGATGTCTATAGACCACAGTTGGACACTAGAATATGAATGGGCTGGGCTTAACAAGGAGCCCCTCCACCCTTGACAGGTTGTGTTTTTAATCCTGCTTGGCTGCCAGTATCCCATACACCCTTCCTAATCAAGGAAACCTAGTTTTGGCAGATGGGTTTCGTGACCGACAAACCTGACCATGAAAAACAGGTTAGTATAGGTTTACATTGTGCCTGCTAGCAAGTCACAGATCTAACTGGCCGTGACTTGACAATAAGAGGTGGATGCGACCTGACGTAGAGTGCGTGGGGCCATAAGTCGGGAGTGGTAGCAAGAGGGCGTAAGGGTGAGGGGGCTAGAAGGGGGGGCACGAACCCCTCACCGGGAGGAGGTTTGGGGGAGGAAAGTGTGAGGTGAGGGGGCTCTCAACTTGCGTTTGCTTATGGGACTTGTGGCGGAATGAGGGGGGGAGGCAGTAAAGGATTGAAAGAAATGGTGTACGTTAAAACAGCATGCGGACGACCACCTGGAGGTATCCACATGGGCGGGTGGACGAGCCAGAGCGCGGTTTGTGAGGAAGTATGTTGAGGGGTAGGGGGAAGGAAGGCAGCGTGAGGGAGCGGAAGAGCAGCATGAGGGGAAGGGGGAAGGCCAGCATGGGGAAGGGAAAGCAGCATGAGGGAATGGAAGCGCGATGGGGGGAAATGAAGGCGACTATAAGGCAGAAGGGAAGGTGGCATAGGCAGAAGGCGACGAGGAAGGCAGCGTTGAGCGAGAAGGTAAGAGAAGGTGGGAACGATGTGAGGAGAAGGGGAAGGGAACGGCGGAGTGAGGAGAAAGGGAAGGAAGGTGGCCTGAGGAGAAGGAAAGGAAAGGGCAGTATGAGGAGAAGGGAGGCGAAGCGGTCGTGAGGAGAAGGGAAGGAAGGCGGAGTAGGAGAAGAGAGGGAGCGTGCATGAGCGAGGAAGGCGAGAGGAGGCAGCCGTGAGGAGAAGGGAAGAAGAAGGCGTGTGTGGAGAAGCGGAAGGAAGGCGAGTGAGGAGAAGGAAGGAAGGTGGCGTGAGCGAGAAGGGAAGGGAAGCAGGCATGAGGAAGATGGGAAGGGGAAGGCGCACATGAGAAGAAGAGAAGGGAAGCGTGGCACGAGGAGAACGGGAAGGGAAAGCGGCGTGAGGGGAAGGGAAGGCAGCATAGAAGGGAAGGGAAAGGCGGCATGAGAAGAAGAGAAAGGCCGAAGGTGGCACGAGGAGAAGGCGAAGTGCGCGAAGGGAGAAGCGGAAGTGGCGCGAGGAAAGGGAAGGTGGCGCGAGGAGAAGGAGAAGGGAAAGCGGCGCCGAGGAGGAAAGGAAGGGAAGGCGCATGAGAAGAAAGAAGGAAGGTGGAACGAAGGAGACGGGAAGCGGAAAGCGGTGTGAGGGAAGGAAGGTGCCATGAGGGAGGAAGGGAAGGTGATAAAATTCACCCAAAAGCAACACTTTCTCTTAACCACTGGGTTATATATAAAACAGGCAGGAGGCTTTTAAAACCCACACTATCTATTTAGCAAAGGCTTGCCTGCATGCATCGACCTTTGCCACCCCTCCCGGACATACTCACTCCGAATCTGATTTGTACATGCTATACTTGTTGGAACTTCAAAAACGAAACTGTCATCCTTACCAGTTCCTTAAAAGAGGAGGAGGGGTGGGGGTGAAGCGTGAGGCGAGCGGCGTTGGGAAGAGAGAAGGAGAGAGAGGGAAAGAGAGAGAGAGAGAGAGAGAGAGAGAGGAAGGGGAGAGAAAGAGGGGTGAGAAGGGGGAAGCGAGAGGGTGGGAGTGAGCGAAAGGGAGAGGGGTTTTGAGAGGGAATAGGGATCGAAGAGCGAGCAGGAAAGAGAAGAGAGGGAAAGAGAGAGACGAGAGAGGGCTGGGGGAGAAAGAAAATAGTGAGAGAGAGTGAGAAGACGGTGGAGAGAGAGGGACAGAGAAGTGAGTGAAGGGGTGGGAGAGAGCATGGTGAGGGCGAGAAAGAGAAGAAAAGAAAGAAAGAGTTGAGGAGAGTGAGAGAGTTAGTGAGAGTGATTCTGGCAGATATCATTCAGTTTAATGTCGATCCAAGAAGATTGGCACACACATTGATGAATCACCCTGCCCTATGAAACATTAGCGATGACAGTTTATAGCTGGGGTTGGGCATTCAAACCAGGCTAGCGCAGCATATTGAGTGAAGCATGCACACCTCTTGGCTATCCTTGCAGTGATGTTGCGCGATTCAGTGCTTTGGTTATTGTAACAAGAAAACATTTTCACTTGTCGTCATTGTAATAATTTTGCTTTCCTAACTCCAGAGATGTCCCCATGGAGAACATGCCACGGTATCTTTCTGGAAAATTTGAAGGAGTGCACCCAAGCAAGCACTCCACCGAAATGGCTTTGAATAAACTTTAAAAAATGACAAGTCTGCAGACGGCAATGTGTTCACGAGCGATGGTTTGACGATGTAGCATTGTTTTCAGAAGTCAAGGATGAGACCAACTGTGATAATTTTTGGGACCAAGTTATAAAAATGATCACATGATGTGGTACGAGTACAGGGTTATTAGCTGCAAAATAGTCGAAAACCCGGTTCGTTCAACAAACTTTCAAAATTTGACCTTTGCATAACTTTAAAGGTCACAAAACAATTTGTGGACATTAAAATGAGGAAACAGATTACGCTGCTATAGGTTATTGGAGTTAGTTCGTCAAAGAAGTTCGAAAAACCCGGGTTCGATTCACACAACTTTGAAACTGCACCTTTGTGAAACTTTAAAGGTCAAAGGTCAAGCGATTAGACCTTTGTGCAAATTCCTCTGGAACATTGCAGGAACAATAGTAATGTCAGATAGGCTATATGGCATTTTGCAACTCCTCGGATTATCCACACTTTGATGAAATCAGCATAAAAACAAAATTGAAGGGAGGCTCCACGGGCCAAGGTGTTCGAAGATAGCGCAAATAGTTCAAGACTTTCAGCGTGGGGAATGACCTCAAGATATGCTAAAAAAATATTCTCATCCTAGTCTCTCAAAAGTTTGGCGCGGTCGTATGATTTATGTCAAAATTCACAATTTTCCAAGGTTGTGACCTTAGTGACCTTGACCTTGGACGAAAATGAAAAAATCAGCTCCGTGGCGGCTATTTGCAGGGGCCAATGGCTAACCCAAATACCGAAAACCCCTGCCAGATTCGACAACCCCCCTCGGAGAAGATGGATTTTTATGTCAAAATTCACAATTTTCTAAGTTCGTGACCTATGTGACCTTGACCTTGGACGAAAATGAAAAATCGAGCTCCATGGGGCTAGCAGGCGGCCAAGTTGCGCTAACCAATACCGAAACCCCTGCCAGATTCGACAAACCCCCTCGAAGAAGATGCAAATTTGAAATGGCTACCCCTAAAAACACCGTTTTTGCGGTGTTGGCTCCGCCCAAATGGGCGCACCACGCCCAATTCTCAGAAAACACAACTAGATCATGATATAAACCTCCCACCAATATTTATCAGGATCGCGATCAAAACCCACCGGAGCTATGCTCGGGGCAGACAGACAGACAGACAGACAGACAGACACACACACACACAATAACGAATTATAGTGTCACTTACTGACTCTGTGAACAAAAAGTTTAATTTTACCCTCACCGAAGGAGAGGTATTGCATATGCCTTTTGTTTTGGTTTGTCTGCCCACAAACGTTTGTGTTTTCTCCACAACCGCTTGTCAGATTGAGACAAAATTTTCACAATTGGGCGACTACTCAGACGTATAATGTTTTTAATAAAATTATGACATAGGTCATATAGCGTGTGTGCAGCCCATTTGAAAAACATAAAAATTTTGGACCTCTGTATCTCTGACCTTGCACCAAGCGAAAAATTAATACATGGCACAAAGCAAGTCCTCCTCAGGCGAAATGTGATTTTTATGACATCATGGGCCCTTCGTTATGACAATCAAAATTGCATATGTAGAACGCTGATCCACATCAGTATGGAAATTTTTAAGCGTCATCTAGGAATAAATGGTCCACAAAAAATTATTTTGGACACCATCATCGGTCATGTGATTCGTCAGTTTCATATTGTATTTTTTTTTAAAACCTCCAAAAATCTTCTTCTCTGAAAAGGGCTGAACAGCATTGAGGGTGGAAAACTTTACACATTTTGTTGTGGGCGGGACATCGGCGACAAGCGCGACGCTAGACTGGAGTAGTAGGATCAGGCCTCCAGACCGACAACACTTGGATCAGATCGTCACCTCGCGCATTAAACTCCGAAGGTACGGAGTCCCTTACAGGACCGTGAAATCGTCAAATAATTCAATCACCGTGGCACAGGGTTAATTTGCCAAACGTCAAAATACCCATAGAGCGCCCATGATTGTGGGCGGAACTACCGAGTATTTCACCACCTCGACGCGAGGCTCGAGTCGTCACCCGTGCTCGACCCATGCGTAACCGAGCGGATTGGTTACCGAGGTCCCGTCAGTCCAAATGACTTCTAACAGCAAGCAACGGCCTTTTTAATCCACGCCAACACGCAACCATGTTAAAACCCAATTGAGAAAACACAGAAACGAGCCTGATACATTCAATTAAATGGATATTTATTTACAATAGGTTGGGAAGAACACATTAAAGGGCAGAGTATCCGACTATAGAAATGCAGTATGTACAAGGCCAAAAGCACTTAACATTTCCTACTTAAAGACGGGCCCACAGACAGACGCCCCACCCAAAATAAACGAAAGCGACCTTCCGCCTTGTGCGCTCTTCAATGTCCTGGATCAGCGGACTCGAACCTGCAGCTCGAATGCCGCGGAAGCACCGGAGTTACGAGGAACAGCATCGGGCTTCCCGCGACGCTCCTCCTGCATGCGACGAGCCCAAAGCCAGCGGACAAGACAAGAGACCAGAGACCCACGCAGCGACACTGAGACCAGCAGGACCAAGCTAGCGACACGAGACCAAAAGACCAGCACGGCGACACGAGACCAGCTGACCAGCAGCGACACGAGACAAGCACAGCTGCAGACACGTTGCCATCCCACTTCTATCTCTTCTCTGGAGGGCAGGGGCTTCGTTTACTCTCACCACTGCCTCCTCATTTAGGTCGCGGGTTTTTTGTTTCTTTTTGTTTTTTTTCACTACTATTGTCGTTGTTTTTGTTTTTTTTTTTTACTTCTTTTTTTGTGTTTTTTTATCGTTTCCTTTTAATTTCTTTGTTTTCTTATTTTTTGTTTTTTTGGGTGTTCTTTTTTTTTTTGTTTTCTCTTTCCTTTTTTTTTTTTTTTTTCTTTTTGGGGAGTTGTTTTTTTGTTTTTTCCATCGTGTGATTCGCTCGTCACCCCCGTGACATGGCCGAAAGGGGCACCAAGTCCGTGATTAGGACCGGGGGGGGGGGGGGGTGAACAGCTGTCGCGGTGGACCGCCCCCCAAACAGGGCAGAGGAATATATACCTGCGTGGGCTGTGCTCATTGGCCGGACTGCCGGGCGAACTCGCTCGCATCTCCTGAATTGGGCGAGAGAGACATCAATTCTCGTGAAACTCCACCCACGTACGTTGCGACACGCACGTGTGCAATGGCTGCCGGTGGAGGATGGTGATCTCTCTCTTTTT
>CM068953.1:125735341-125755139 GCA_035128595.1 Eptatretus atami | reverse complement strand
CACCAACGTTGGAAGAAAAACATAAGCCAATAGAAATGTTGTATAATTTGTCTCTGATACAAAATCCAACCTTGAGAGAAAAAAGTTTGATATGTTCATCGTTTGAAGGAGAGATCAGTGCTAAATTGAACTTGGGCTTGGAAATTCAAAAAATATATAGCTCTAATGATGTCATTTAAGATGAAGAGCAATTAGCTGATGAATTTACATAACCAACTAATCACAAAGTTTCATAGAAGGAAAGTTTATTCCAAGGAAGTTTTGATTATATCTGGTCTGCTTGATTTGATTGACTCAATAATGATAAGGGTTACATGTATGCTTTAACCGTTATTGATTTGAGGAGTACATATGCGTGGGTCGTCCCTTTGAAAACAAAACCCGGAATACACTCATGTTAGCCTTCCAACAGATATTTAATTAAAAGTAAGCAAAAACCTAAAAAATTGTGGACTGATGAGGGGTTACAGAGTTCTACAACCAAACCTTTTATGAATTTTCTTCTTTAAAAATAACAGCATTACATTATACACATAGTCCAGCAGCCAACTAGCTTACCTAAGTGGAGTATATACAATGTTTTTGGGTTGATTTGGGTCAACTGAGACGATAAATATTAACAATCTGCTTGATGACACCCTGTCACTGTTGGGAATTTTTTCTAATTTGCATAACAAGGCAAATCCCATTTCAAAGAAGGATGGTGACAATGCATTGTAACAAAGAAGCATGTGAATTTGGTACAGCAAAGTTGTCAATACCACCCTTCTCTTTTCACGAGTCATTAGGACTCCATGCTAGCTGCCGTGACCACCCAATAGACATCAAAGACATTACTATCGTATGATCTATCCCCGGATGCCTACATCGATGTTCAACGACCGGGTGAACATGAGAACGGGAAAGGCTAAGGCACAGTTGAAAAAGCAACTTACCAAGTTGATATGTCATCAAGAATCGTATTATTACCCAAAGTCAAATGTAGGGTGAAGATGGTTCAGCTGTCCTCTGGGGGATACCACTGCCAAAGCGAATGGGACAGTCCGTGACTTTGTGTGAACTTCAAACGTACATCCAACATAAACTTACTTCTAGCAATGCTCATCACGTGTTCGACATTTACCAGGACTTCAGTACCAAGAGTCGGACCAGATGCAATAGAACAACAGAAGCAAGCAGAGTACATCGACTGCTCTAGATACACCTCTACCCCCACAGAAAGTTGTTCCTGACTGTCAAAAATAAATCACAGCTGATGGAAGTTATGTGGAAGAGCTGAC
The DNA here is from genome assembly GCA_035128595.1 of Eptatretus atami. Lineage (NCBI taxonomy): Eukaryota > Metazoa > Chordata > Myxini > Myxiniformes > Myxinidae > Eptatretus > Eptatretus atami. The sequence goes on along the minus strand of CM068953.1, from coordinate 125,753,859 downwards.
CAGAGACCACTACCTTCATTGAGACTACACAATGACCCACAAAACTTGTCATCACTAGCAGTAATTTAACACACCTGCTTGAAATACGTTATGGGGGTGGTGATCCACCGGAAGACATGTCTTACATCTCATGAAAGAGGCAGACCTGCATCGTTGTTCAACAAGCAATAACAGTTGCGGACTGAATGCCAAGTAGTGTGTCAGTGATGCAGATGACACCGACGTTTTTCTTCATCCTTCTGCTTTACCACTACTTGAGCGACAGTTTAACCAGTCACATGATCATGGAATCCCGCCTATTCATGTAGAACCTTATTGACATATCAGCTACTGCTAAAAACAAACAGCAGAGAAATAGTAGATAGACTGTTGGTCATGCGCCTATGGGTTGTGATACATGTGCATGCTATTTCGGTATTTTGGTAAGTCACGGTAACTGAAAGTTACTGTGAGAAGGCTACTCCTGTCACTTTTTGGGTGACATTCATGCATTGTTACCAAGATATAACAAGACAGGCATCCAAGTTTTGTGGCACATGCTATGGACACCAAGGACTGTGCAGTATGTGCTGAGGCAAAGGAAGGAAGTCATGGGGCCACAAAGGTTGGAAAAGGGCACCACAGCCATAACCAAGCTGAAGTCTCTACCTCCCACAACAGAAAGCATTTCTGGAAATGTCAAATGGGCCACCACCTGCAGGCAGCTGTGTGGAAACACGCTTTGGATCTAGACCCTCCCTCCGCTAGATCCAACAGAACATGGATACCATTTCATGACGACAGTTCCAAGGACTATGTTGCCTAAATCGCATTTACATGAAGATGTGTCCCTTGCTCACAAGAGATTTCTGAAACTGATTCGCTGCTCTTGTGAAAGTGAAAGACCTTGCAAATCAGGAAGATGTGGATGTGTGAGCGGTAACTACCCGTGCACTGTATTTGCGGATGTTCATGCTGAGGACTGTCATAACAAACTGACAAATGTGATGTAGCTCTGATGCAGATGACGACGATAGACAATAGACATGAAGGTATTAATGTCAACACGACAAATGAGAGGAACATCGCATGTTGATACTGTGTACAATGTCATGTACTATAAACCTCTAATATTGCAAGAGTTTAAAGCGAGAAGAAATGTAATGATTTCTTTATGCGCCATGGCTTATGCGGCCATGGCTAGAGGTACTAGGAACATTATGACTTTTCAGTCACTTTATCTATATAATGGATATCTTGAATTAGTTTACTTTTTGACCTGGTGTCTGTCAGTTTTAAATATATTCTAAACGTGGATGTCATGACAAACTACTAAATATTTATATTGAAGGTGTTCAAATGATATGGTCACCATTTAGAATCAATCAGCATGTCATTAAAAAGTACAGCCAAAATGTTAACAGATTGACCCAACGGCTCCATTTGATATACAAATGAAGCTAATATATTTAAATTGTTATATAGCATTGTATATATTGGGACCTCTATTTTTTTCAAAACACTAAACAAATCATTTAAAATTATCCAAAATTGTACCCAGAATGTGGTGAGTTAAAACCGGTCTCCCGAGAGGTTTGACGGTGCCATCTTGTATTTATACAAAATGAAGGAGTTTGCAAATCAAAATAAAAGTTTATTCCATTGGGTTCTAATGTCTTAAAGCCCCGTTTAAAACATTTTAGGATTGTTTTAAAATCCTTCTAGGAAGCCGAGAATCTTATTATAGTATATTCCAATAGAACACTGCGGCCATTTGGTTTTATGCAAATTAGAAAAAATGCCCAACGGTGACAGGGTGTCCTCAAGCGGATTGTTAATATTTATGGTCTCAGTGACCCAATCAATCAAAAAAAACATTGTATATTACTCTTATACTTCCAGTATACCCCTAAAATCCCATTTGGCTGCCAGACTAGCACCTTTTAATTAAGGAAAAGCGGTTGTTTATTGAGCGATTCAATCGCAACTTAAAAGAGAGGACTATCTAAAAAATTCACTCCAAACTTCAGCTTTCTCAACAATGGTTACTTTAATTCAGACATTGTAGAAAAGTATAATGATACAATTCACACCTCAACGAATACTAAACATCAGTAACATTTACAAAATTAGAATATGAAAAAAAGGGATTATTGTCAAGAAAGCCTAAGTTCAAAGTAGTGATTATAGTAAGAATATACTGCTGTGGATACAATCTCAATTTTGAAAAAGGTTATCTCTAAGACACGATGGACTAACTTTAAAATTGTTGATGTGTAATAGGTAACTGTTACCTTGGACTTATAGGTAATTGATTTCGATTAGGGGGGAAGAGATTCTTAGGGTTCATTTATTCACAGGAATTACAAAAGCAAATATTAATAAATTTGAAATTTTTTTTTTCTAATTACTCCACCCTTTTAACTCCACCCCTTTATAACTCCACCCCTTTTAACTCCGCCCCTTTTAAACTCCACCCACACAAGCCACACCACACAAACCACACCCACACAAGCCCCACCCACATCCATCATTATCCACATGATTAGTGATTAGTTTATTAGTTCCCCCCACACAAATGTATTTATTTAATTTAATAATTGCTTGACCCCCTTCTTTGTTTCCACCCACCACAAGCCACACCCAAACAAAGCCACACAAGGCCACCCCACACAAGACCATACCCACAGAAAGCCCCCCCCCCTTCCCCTTCCCCTTATGCGCCTACACCTTTGACCCACCTTACCCCTTCATCCCACCCCCGCCCTTCCCCACACACACCAGGGAGGGGAGGAGTGGGATGAAGGGGTGTGGTGGTCAATTGGGGAGCGCAAACTAACCCCCAACCCTAACCCCCTCCCCCTCCTTTGCCACTTCCTTTATTCTTTTTTTATTAATTAAGAATTAAAATAATTCGAAAGCAAAGCAAATATAATTAATCAAGATTGGAAAATATTAAACATTTTTCTTTGGTTAAATATTCAATTGCGAGAATGGACGATCTTTCCAGGCAGTCTGCTTCAGATGTCTTGTGATTTTGGAAACTCGGATTACCATTATCTGGTTTTGAACAAAAAGAACCATAGAGCATATAAAGATGATTATTTAATGACATTGAATAAAATAATAAATTAAACATTACCTCCAGAATATCGAGTTTTGTGTCCATTTATCCAGATTATGAGCATTTAAACTTGCGAACAAGTTGGAAATGAGTCATACACCCCGTGGAATTTCAACATCTTCCCATTCAAGGTGTGGAAATTCATTCATTTCACCCCACCCATGGTTTATGATTCAGTTTTAATGCTGAAATAAAAAAAGCAAGTAGGTCAAAAATTCACACCAGTGGGTATTGCTTTTAAATTAATTACCACCATGCCAAATAAAAAGGTTTGGTTATAAGGAGAACAGGAAAGAGACAGAGAGAGACAGAGACAAACAGAGAGAGACAGATAGAGAGGACAGAAAGACAGACACAGAAGGATATAGGAAGGAGAAGAGAGAGACAGAGACAAACAGAGAGTGACAGATTAGAGAGACAGAAAGACAGACAGATAGAGAGAGGACAGAGACAAACAGAGAGAACTGGAGAGACAGATAGAGAGAGACAGAGACAGACAGAGAGAGACAGGGAAATAATTTCAAACCTTTCTGGACTTATCCAACGCTGCCCAAAGGTGGATGTTGAAATGCCTTTCCAAACCACCAAGGCCAGGATGCTTTTAATTTTCTTCGAGATGATTGAAGACTCTACAAGCATTTCATTCATATTCTGCAAATTCTTCATGATATTCATTGGTTTCATTTTCAACATCAGTTATCAAACAACGTTGTTATTGGGGGACAACCTGTTTAGAAAAAAAAACAAAATTATTTAGTCGTATTCATGATTTAATTTAATAATCAATTGCTTCACCATTCATTCTAAGAGGAAGCCGGACTTTTACAATACACACACACACACACACACACACACACACACACACACACACACACACAAATACACAAACTACCAATATTGTGATGGGTTATCTTCTTCGTCAGATGAAAGATAGTTCATGTCTCAGTCCATTACCATTGGGTCAAGATGAGAAAAATGAAAAAAACCGTCAAACAGAAGAGATTTTTAACCGAGAGAAAATGCCTGGCTTATATAAATTCATGTTGGAGGAAAGTCAGTTGGATCTTTGCCTAGATTTGGGCCTCATTGTTCTCTTTCCTGTTTTTTAAACAGCTCAGTAATTCTGGAATTTTCCCAGGCTTTCCTGTTTTCAGCTGCACTCAGACAGCTTACAGAATTGTGCATAATGTATTCATGTTTGAGTTTAATTTTAAACCAATTTTATAGACTCTATATAAGTTTAATTGTACATGGATGAACCAAAATATTCTCAACAAAAGCATTAAGAGAAGTTATCATTTCATTTTCGCCTCAAACAAGACACTTAAACCAAGAACCAGTTCCCAAAGTAATCTTTGTGAATATACCAATGGTGATGAATGTAATAGGGAAAATTAAATTATTCCCTAAAGTAGAACTATGACCAAATATTTGTTGGTTCGCTCTTTGAGTGGAATGAAAATATGAAAGGGAAGAAGGCTTTAATCAGTAAGTTCTCAATTTACATTTGCTTGTATTGGGAGCGGGAGAAAATCAGTCTCCTATTTTGGGGCTTTTGGGGTTTGAGTCAGAAAGTTTTTTCCCTTTCCCCCATTCATTTGAATGGGAGTCCAGAAACCCCAATTATCATCTACTTACTACCTGGCAGCCCGATGTGCCTTCATGGTGCAAAGGGAATGGGTACTATTATCTATATTATTAATACTGAAGGACCAATTTTGTGCTCCTCCTTAGCGGTCGCGTCACGTTTTTCTCGGATACTGTGACCTGGACTGAAAGAAACTTGTACCTGTAAGAGTGACATCGCCACATAGTGGCAATACTCAACCTTCAACTCTGAAGCATCTATAATTAATACCATGTAGGACCAATTTGTGCTCCTCCTAGCGGTCGCATCACATTTTTCCGCGTACTGTGACCTGAGAAGTTTTGACCCGGTGTACGTCAACAGTAGACACGTGCCACCAAATCAGGGGACTTCTCACAAGGAGTAGTTGATACACAAAAATGTTCGTGTACAAGGACGTTTTGTAGGCTTTCATTAGGTAAGGCCATGGAGTACATCGGACTGGGATCCGGCTCTACAAGAGGCCGCCACTGTTGTCATATGGCTCACGGAACGGAATCCTCTGGACGCCCAGGTTTCAACTAGTTAATTATTATGTTACCATTAAGCCTATTGTTTTCTGTTCAGATTATAACTCTCGCCAAAGAAGAGAGGTATTTGCATTTGGCCCGTTGTTTTGTTTGTCTGCACAGGAACTTTTATGTTTTTCTCTGCAACCACTTGTCGGATTAGACAAAATTTGCACCATTGCTGCGACTACTCCATTTAGAATTGTTGTATAATTGATAAATTATATGATGTCGACGGTATGTGGGTGCTGTCACCATTGTTAGAAGAATTGGAAAAACCTTGGACCTCTACTCTGAAACTGCACATCAAGGAAAAAAAAACTGAAATTTAGTACACAGCAGTACTCCTTCATGGGGAATGAGTGATTTTAATTGACGTCACAGGTACCTTCGTTATACATTCATTAATTGCATTTGCAAAACGCTACATCCAATCATTATGGAAAAATTTTGAATGTTCATTTAGGGTTAAAATAGTCCACAAATTTTTTTTTGATGACATCATCGGTTTCAGGTGATGGCAGCCATGTTGTTAAAAAAAAGAAAAAAGAAAAACCTTTGAAAAATCTTCTCGAAATGGCTGAACACATCAAGGTAAAACAGCACAAATATGACTGCCCTATCTATGAGGAACAAAAGGCGTTCACACATATGGGACGTCATAGGTCACATAGTTGGCAAGCCATATTGGATTAAAAAAATATAAATAATGTTTTTTCTCTGAACCTCTAATAAATGAATGTGAAACAATCACAATTTGGATCTCGTAGTGGCATGGGGAATAGATGTTTTAATTTCAATCTTCTCAGACACACAAATCTGGCAGGCAGAATGATATTAATTTTTGATATGGGTTAAAAAAATTTTTTTTAATTAGGCTCAGTTTGGTTCGTGCCCGAATGGGTGTGAGGGTTGGGGGAGTAGCAGCTGAAATGTGAATCCTATCAGTTCCTCCTGATGACTTCATCTTTTCTTTTTGCTTGTTTGGGTCCTTTCTGATGACTCCAATTTGCCAGGCTGTACCTATTTGGTCTTTCATTTGATTTGAAATGGAAATTTATTTTAATCCCATTCTGAATTCAGTTGAATAAAAGAGGAAAAAAACGTCATGGGTCAGGGTCAGGCGCTCTGATCCAAAGCGGGGCTTGCATTTAAAGTGGACGTCTTGGGTACCCAGTCATCACTGCCAGCAGCTATAAAGTGTAGTCTTAATTATGTTCTTTATAATTGTCACACACCAGTACACACACAACACACCACACAAAACAAATCCTGGCGGGGTCTGCAATCTCTGGATTGCCCCTTTTTGTTGTTATTTGTATTATTCTTTGCTCCCATTTTGGCCTTTTTTTTTTTTTGCTCGATGATTTCCTTAAACATGTGTTTTCTCAGCAACGATTTGTCCGACCAACCCAAAATTTTAACAAAGGTGTAATTTTTTTATATATTTTTTATTCTTTGCATATATGTGACTGTTTTTAAAACATAGTGTGGACTGTGGACTCATGCAGAATTTTGATTTAATGATCAATTATGTCGTCATAGGTCACGTAGGGTTGGTATCCATGTTGGACAAAACGGAAAAACTTTGGACGTTATCTTCTCTGGAACTCCTTGCTGGAAAAAATTGAAATATGGCCATTCGTAAGATCTTCACAAGGGGTATAAGCGGTATTAAACCACAATCTCATCGGGTTTAAAGTGCGTATCCCAGAAAGAAATTGACATGTAGAACGCTGCATCCACATCAGTGTGAACAATTTCTGAGGCTCATCGAGGGGAAGTTGTGAGCCACAAAAAAAATTATTTGATGTCATTCAGTATGTTTGTTTGGCAGCCATATTTTGCTTTTTTCAAAAAAAGGAAAAATTATTCCTCTCCAGAACCGCTTTAGAAAGATCGAAGTGAAACTGCACACAATTGATTGTTCTCCACATGCTTAATCAATTTTTATAACTATGATGCTTCATAAGTTCACATGTCGGCAGCCATCTTGGATTTACCATAAAACCTTCAAAATCTCTCCAAATGGCTGGACAGCTTGAGGGAAACTTCACAGACAATATTCTGCAGGAGTTGGGGATACTAGGGTGATAGAGAAGATTGATCGGTCACGGTTCTTCGGGCACCATATTGGATTGTAGGAAAAATATTAAATAATGTTTTCTCTGGAACCTCTTGTCAATCGAAGCAATAATTTACAAAAATATCCACCCCATTGCTTCATACCAATGTGAAAATGTGACATCATACATGATTGCGTCACTGATGTGGCAGCCAAATTGGATAGAAAGAAAACGAAACCTTCTCCGATCAAAATGAAACTTCACACACGTGATCCTCTCCCCAATATGGGCAGAGTGCAAATTTTCAATGCCATTGGTCATGTAGTTTGGCAGCAATGTTCGTTTGAAAACCCAATAATTTCAAAACCCGTTTTCTCCACAAACGGCTTAATCATAAAGCATAGCACCTCTAGTTTCGGGGGCTACCATTAGCCTTGCAAGCTTGTGGTACCTATTGTTTCTGTTCAATTTATTAGGATACCAAGCGACAAGGCTGGGTCACCTGTTGCTTTACAACACAAGGATAATACAAGGAAAATCGACACAGGTGGAGCCATTCAGCCCATCATGCCGACGAACACATACAAATTTATTAACACAAGATACAAAGTAAGGAAATGTAAAATTTATTTATTTATTTATATGTTTATTTCAAGTTTTTCTATTTTTTTGTTTCTTCTTCTCCTCAGGGGAGGGGGCTTGGGCTTGGTTAAAAACACACATCAAAACCACACAAGGCCCATTGACGCAGACCCCCACCAACAGCAACTCCATACACCATGACACAATTCACCATCCAATGCTCAAAACTCCGTAAAGTCCTGTCAACATCCCCATACCCTCTATCTCCATAATTCCAGGCACCTAAAACTAATTCAAATGTAAACTTATCTACTGTTTCAGCTTGCCAGTGCTTTTTCCAGGGAGGCCATTCCCATGCATTAACTACTCTCTGAGTAAAAAGGTTCCCTGCCTTACCACCGTCTTCACCACCCTCTTTACTGTCATGCTATGGCCCCTGTCCTATCACTGCCTACTCTGTTGAATTATTCAATCTCACTTATTTTATCTGTACCTTTCATATCTTAAACATCTCTATCTTATCTCCTCGTAACCGCCTCCTTTCTCGTGAATAAAGCCCATCTCCTTCAGGCCGCTCTCAAAGCTGAGTCGAGGTAGGTCTGGAATAATTATTTAAGCCCTGTGCTGAACCCTCTCTTTGGCATCGTATGTCCTTCCTGAGTTGTGGTGACCAAAACTGCACACAATATTCTCGATGTGGCCCTCACTAAATTTCCTGTACCAATGTTACACCATCTCTTTTATTTATAAATGATCCCCTTCCGAATACAACCGACTGCAAAAACCCTATTTAGCTTTTACAAGCTGCCTGGCCACGATGCTGCCTGCTTATCTCCCAAATATCCATTACCACCCCCAGATCCTACTCCTGTGTGACACACTCGAAATTACCCCTTACCTCCTGTAAATCCCTATTTTCATTGTTCTTTACCATCCAAACACCTCCCTACACGTGCTCAGTTTAAATTCCATCTGCGAAATCTTTTAGCCCAATCTATGCAAGATTAATCAATACTTTCCTGAATCTTGATCACCACCCCTCTGCTATCTACCTTACCTCCAAGCTTTTGTGTCATCTGCAAAATTGGAAAAGCGTATTCTTCACCTGATTATCCAAGTCGTTAATGTAAACAATGATTAGTAATAGTCCGAGTATGATCCCTGAGGTACCCCACTGCTTACCTGCCTTCAAAGCAAGGCACTCCTCCCACTCACAGCCACACTTTGGGATTGCAAGCTGGCTTCATTAATAGGAAGCAAATTAGTTACCTGACCAGCCGTACACAAGCCCTCGCTTTGGCTAACAAACCTCCGATGTGGATACCTTATTCAAATGCCTTCTTAAAGTCTGAGATATACTATCTCCACTGCCTTTTCCTTCATCCACCCAATCAGACACTGCTTCCGAAAACTCTCAAAATATTTAGACAGGAATATTTGGATTTGGGTAAACCCATGGTTTAACGACCTTTTAATTAGTTTGTATTTATTTAAATGGTTTCGCATCTGTTTCTTAATATTCCCAACAACCTTTCCCAGAACTGAAGTCAAACAACGAACAGGTCTTAGTTTCCCCAATTCTTCTCTGGATCCTTTCTGTCAATAAAAGTATTAACATTTGCCTCCTCTCCAATCCTCCATTACCCTGTTCCTGACTCCAGGGGAACTTTTGAAAATATATGTTAACATTCTCGCTTACCTGCTCAGCACTTGCCTCAATTCTTAGGGTGATATTTATCACAGGGCCTATCTTCTCTTAAGCATTACTCGCTTATTTACTTTACTTCCTCCAACCAACCTGGATTCTTCATGCCAAAAGCCCTTCTTTCACCCTCCTTGGAATAGATACTCTCACTGTTGCCAATTCTCCTGACTGTTATTATGTAAAAGTTGAAGCAAAAGACCTGTTTTAATAAGCCTGCCATCTCGCTTCATCACTAAAACATTCTCCGGTTTAATTCCTCAATGCTTACACTGGTCCGAAGCTGTTCTTTTCCCCTGATATCCTTAAGAATGTTGCTTATTATGTTAATATTCAGCATGTCCTTCTCATACTTCTCTTTTGGCTTGCCGAGTTATTTTCTTGAACTTGCCCTTTTCCTTCTGATAGGTGATATAAATCTAACCTCCAGTCCTGTTTATTTTAAACCTAATCAATTCCATTCTGCTTCTCCTTGATAGGATTCTTTATCTCACTTGCTCAACCACCCTGGTCTCTTTCTGCTTTAGTTGATTACCTCATTGAATGACTTACCTCTTTGCACTCCACCACATTGCTCCTTGAAGGTTTCACAATTTCTTCTTGATGCTGATTGCCCTTGTTGTTTGGAGTCCCCCAATCTACATTCACCCAGTATCCCCTCATACCTCAAGGTTTGCCTTCTGAAATCTAATAAACTACCCTACTTTCCTGAACTCCAACCTTAACAAAGTCTTTGCACACACAATGTTATGGTCACATGCTCCTCAATTTTTGCATGTTTATAAATTATTTCTTTCAGCCGACAAAATTTGCGGTGGTTTTTTTATTTTAAAATTCATTTTTCTCAGCAAACCGTAAGTCCGATAGACACAAAATGTCACTGTGGTATGTATCTTCTTTTGATAGCATACTGAGTTGATAATTTTGACGTCATAGATCACGATTTATGGGCCGCCATCTTTGAAAAAACAAAAACATTGGAGCCTCTGTAATCTCTGAAACCGTGCAAATGGAAAAAATTAGAAACTTGGCACATTGCCAGAGCTCCCCATGGGTAACATGTGTGATTTTTCATTTGATGTCATCGGTAAGTAGTATCCATTGAAAAATTTGCACTGAGAATGCTGCATCGGTAAAATTTAAATTTCTTGATCGTCATCTTGCAATAATCATCTGGAAAAAAAAATATACGTTCAGAAGTCACGTGGTTCGGCACCATAATTGTTTTTGGGAAAAACAAAATCAAAAAAACCTGTTCCAAGAATGCTGCACAGATTGAGGCGAAACTTTACACACACAATTACCCATGACACTTTTAAAGTTTGTTAATTTTTTTATTTGATTAGATCACATGGTTGGCAGCCATTTTTGAATTTACCCTAAACCTTCAAACATCTTCTCCTGAATGGCTAGCCAGATCAACGGGAAACTTCACACACATATTTTTCCAACGCGTAGGGATTAAGTTTGTTCATGAATAATTGATAGTCACATGGTTTGGCAGCCATATGGGAATACAGAAAATATTTAAATAACGTTTTCTCTGGAAACCACTTATCTTTTTGAAGCGAAACTTTGCAATACTATCATCTACCACCATGGCTGTGTATATGGTAAAAAATTATTGACAGCGAAGTCACATGGCTTTGGTTGGCCATCTTGGATAGAAAACGTACCTTACCCATTTATTTGCGATATTTCATAGATCTGATCCCCTACCCATTAGAGGCAGGAATGTAATTTATGATGTCATCGGTCACGTGTTTCATCAAGCCATATTGGATTGAAATTATTATTTTTTTTAAATTAATCTCTTCTCCTTAATGCTGAATCGATTGAGGCGAAAACTTTACACAACATGTTTTCTCCTGACATGCTTAAACAATTTTGTAAATTCTAATTGAAAGGTTCACATGGTTTGCAAGGCCACATTTTATTTACCACCAAAAACTTTCAAACATCTTCTCCAGGAAACGGTGTCAGGCAAGGGGAAACTTCACAAACATATCTCTGAGGCAAAGGGAATATAAGGTTTGTTTAAATGATAGCGTCACTGGTTGGCAGCCATATTAGATTAAGCAAAAGTATTAAAAAATGTTTTCTCTAGAACCACTTATCCTGTCAAAGCAAAATTTTTGCAACTATCATCACTCCATGCGCTGCCAATACACAATAAAATTATGATGTCACAAATCCATGGTTTGGCTACAATCTTGGAAAAAAATCACCTTCTTGATTAACAAGAAACTCAACAGGTGTGATCCACTTCCACTATTAGAGGCAGCAAATTTAAGTTATGATCATTAGCTCACGTGGCTCGTACATTCCATATGGGATTGAAAATTTTTAAAAATTTAAATGCCTTCTATTCTGAAAACTCTTCAATACATCGAGGTGAAACTTTACAGGTATGACCGGATGTACATGACAAACAAAAAAAGCTTCTCAACTCCTTTTGATGTAGGTCACATGATTTGACAGCCATATTGGATTGAAGAAAAATATTAAGTTATTGTTTACTCGTGGAACCACTGCATCGTTCAATGTGAAACTTGAAGAAAAAAAAATGATATTATCGGCGGAGAGATGGAATGCAAGTTTGGAATTTAATATGATCAGCCACCATGGTTGGGCAAGCTATTTTGGATTTAGATAAATATTAAATAATGTTTTCTCTGGAACTGCTGCCATAAATAATGTGAAAACTTCACAAATAATGTTTGAGCCGACCATTCTGGGATTGTCCCTTTTAAATTTCAATCCGATCGGCCAACAAGGTCTGGCAACCATAATTATTTAATTTATTTGAACTGAGGAACTTTTAGAATTTTTTGTGTATTTTTGCATTTGGCTCACTTGGTGCGCCTGCATGCAATTTGAGGGTACACGAGTAGCAATTCAATTGACACCAATGATGGCCCCAGGACAAAAATTGGTTCAAACTGTCTGTACATAATAAAATAGATGGATGTGGCCTTTTCCTTGGTCCATAACTTATTGAATCCCGTGTCAGAGAAACGTGTGGAGCCCTCGTTTTTTTAAGACTAAGAAATCCCGCCTTTACCCTCTGCACCCATGCGTGTCCACATTTATTGGCTTTATGTTTAGGTTATTTTTAAACAAAACTCAAGTTTATAACCGACTATGTGTTTCGGATAAAGGGATAACTGCTGACGTAATAAAATGATTGAATGCGGGTGTTACTTGGCTACATATCTCATCAATTCCTGCATAGTAGAAAGACATATGGGGGGGGGCTCCGTATTACTCAGCCGGAGTTCCGGTATTACTCTGTGGTTCCCATGGTGACATTTCCTGTACATTTATTGCTTCATGTTCAGGTAATTTAATCGCCCAATTCCAAATTGATAACTACAATGTCCCCAGGAAAAAAAGGCTAACTGCAAAACGTAAAAAATAGATGAACACTCCTGTTAATCAGCCGTCACTCGTCAGTCCTGTTGTTTTACCAAGGCAGGTTGTTCGAAGCCAGACATCTGGTACCCGGTTCATCACTGCCAGCGTTTATAAAGTGGCCAGTTCTAGTTTGTTATTATTCTTATTCCCATTTGGGCCTACTCGATGGTTTCCTTAAAACCTGTGTTTCTCAGCACGACTTGTTCCGATTGACACAAAATTAAAACATAGGTGTGACACTCATGCATAATTCTTTTTTAATGGACAATTTTTTCGTCGTTGGTCAAGTAGAGTGGTAAGCCATGTTTTGGACAAAACCGGAAAAACTTTGGACGTTGTCTCTCTGGAACTCTTTGCTGGAAAAAATTGAAATAAGGCTCATTGTGAAGATCTCCACAAGGGATAAGCAGGTGTCAACCGCATGTCATTGGTGATTGGTATTCCAGGTAAAAAATTGGACATGTTAGAACGCTGCATACCCATCAGTGTGAAACTTCTGCAGGTTCATCAAGGGAAAGATGTGCAGCACAAAAAAATTATTATGTCATCAGTCACGTGGTTTGGCAGCCATATTTGCATGTGTGTTTTCCAAAAAGCCGAAAAATTCTTCCTCCTCCTGAACCGCTTTAGAGTCGAAGTGAAACTGCACCACAACATGATCGTCTCGACATGCCTGAATCAATTTTGATTAACTATGATGTCATAGGCTCACATAGTCTGGCAAACCATCTTGGATTACATTAAACCTTCAAAAATCTTCTCCATAACGCTGGACAGCTTGAGGGGAAACTTCACAGACATATTCTGCACGAGTTGGGGGATACTAGGGTGATAGAGCAAGAATTGATCGTCACGTATTTCGCCGGCTGCCATATTGGATTGCTAGAAAAAATATTAAAATAATGTTTCTATGCAACCGCTTATCCCGATTGAAGCAAAATTACGAAAATATCCACCCACCATGCTACATCCAATGTGAAAATGATGACATCATTACGGTCCCCGTGATGTGGCAGCGGAATTTGGATTAGAAAAACGAACCTTCTCCGATCAAAATGAAACTTTCACACACGTGATCCTCTCCCCAATCAATGGGCAGTGTGCAAATTTTCGATTGCATAGGTCACGTGGTTGGAGCCATTGATCGATTGAAAGCCAACACTTTCAAACCCTTTCTCCACAACGGCTTAATAAAGCAAAGCGCCTTAGTGATCCCGCGGTACCATTAGCCTGACAAGCTGTGGCTACCCAATTGTTTCTGTTCAATTATTAGGGTACCAAGCCTAAAAGGCTCTGGTCATCTATTTGTTTTTACAATACAAGGATAATACATGCCCTGTCTCCTTCAGCCGCTTCCTCATAAGCTTGAGTGTAGCTAGGCCCAGAATCCATTTCTTGAAGCCCTGCGCTGAACCCTCTCTTTGGCATCTATGGTCCTTTCCTGAATTGTTGTGACCAAAAACTTGCACACAAATATCTCACGAAGTGGCCTCCCTTAAATTCTTAACAATGTTAACACCATCTCTTTTGATTTATAATTGAATCCCTCCGAAACAACCTAAAAAAAACCCTATTCGCTTTCCCTATAGCTGCCTTGCACTGTGCTGCCTGCTTACCTCCCCATATCTAGTACCATCCCCAGATCCTCTCTCCTACATGACATAGTCCAAAATTACCCCTTGCATTCTGTAATCTTCTATTTTCATTGCTTCTTTACCATCCCCAACACCTTACACTTGTTCAGGTTGAATTACATCTGCCAAATTCTTTTTGCCCAATCTAAATTACAGTATCAATACTTCTGAAATCTGATCACCAACCCCTCTGCTTAAACACCTTACCTCCCAAGCTTTTGTGTCTTCTGCAAATTGTAAAGCTTATTCTTTCAACCTCATTATCCAAATCGTTTTGATGTAAATAATGATTAGTAATAGTCCGAAGTACTGGATCCCTGAGGTACCCACTGCTTACTCCTCCTTGCAAAACATCCTCCCACTCACAGCCACTCTTTGGATTGCAAGCGCTTCGATAATAGGAGCAATTAGCTAACCTGACCAGCCAGTACACAAGCCCTCGCTTTCTGGCTAACAACCTTCCATGTGTACCTTATACAAATGCCTTCTTAAAGTCAAGATATACTATGTCCACTACCTTTGCCTCATCCACCCCATCAGACACTGCTCAAGAACTCCAAAAGATTTCTTTAGACAGGAACTACCCTTTGGTAAACCCATGCTGACTACCTTCAATTAGTTTGTATTTACGTAAATGGTTCCTCATCTGGTTTCTTAATTAATGGTCCTCCAACACCTTCCCCGCAACTGAAGTCAAACTAAAACAGTTCTATAGTTTCCCAATTCTTCTCGGATTCTTCTTAATCATGATGTTACATGTACTCTCCAATCCTCTGGGACCTGTCCTTTACTCCAGTGAACCTTTGAAAATGTCCGTCAACATTCTCGCTACTTGCTAGCCACTTCCCTCAATACTCTCATGTGCATATGTTATCTCAGAGCCATATCTTCTCTTAGATTACCTTCTATTTCCTTTTACTTCCTCCACTTCCAACCTTGGATCTTCTGAAAAAGGCCCTTCTTCACCTCCTTGATAGATGCTCTCAGCTATTTGGGAATTCTCCCAACTGTTATTGTGGTAAAAGTTTGAAGCAAAATACCTCTTAATAAGTCTGCCCATCTCACCTCATCACCAACCACTCCCCGGTGCTATTCCTCAATGGGCCACACTTGTCCGAACTTTGTTCTTTTCCCTGATGTACTTAAAGAAAGCCTGCTATTATGCGTTTAATATTCTTAACCATGTCCTTCTCATACTTCTCTTTGGCTGGCCGAGTTACTTTCTGAACTTTGCCCTGTTTACTCCGATCGTTGATAAAAATATAACTCCAGTCCTGTTATTTTAAACCTAATCAATGCTTCTGCTTCTCCTTGATAGGTCTTTATCTCAACACTCAACCACCCTGGTCTCTTTCTGCTTTGAGTTTGATACCTGATTGGAATGTACTTACTCTGCACTCCACACATGTTGCTCCTTGAACGTTTCCCATTTCTCTGATGCTTATTGTCCTGTTGTTACAGTCTTCCCAATCTACATCACACAATTCTCTCCTCATACCCTCAAAGGTTGCCTTCCTGGAAATCTAATAACCTTTACCCTCCTATCCGAAACTTCTAACCCTTAACACAATCTTGTGCACTCACAATGTTATGGCGCTCAGTTGTTCCGAAAAAATTTGCGATTTTTAGTTTTTATTTTTTACTGCGACAATTTGTGGTTTTTTTCGCTTTAAAATCATTTTCTCAGCAACCAGTAAGTCCGATCTACAAAATTTTTCACCGCAGTACGTATCTTTTTTAATTACCACACTGAATTGATAAGTTATGACGTCATATGTCACCTTGTATTGGCCGCCATATTGGAAAAACGATAATTAAATATTGGGACCTCTGTATCTCTGACCGTGCAATGAGAAAAAAAAAATTGCTTCATACCATTTTAATAAACTTCCCCATGGGAACACGGGTGATTTTCATGACCGTCAATCGGTAAGGGTATGCCCGTGAAAATTCGTCAGTAGAACGCTGCCATGCGGAAAAAAATCTGAAATTGAAAAAAACTATCGTGACGTCCATCGGTGATTTGGTTTTGGCTACCATCTTCTTTTGAAAAATTTTCTTTTAAAAATCTTCTTCTCCAGAACGGCTTGCACCGATAGAGGGCGAAACTTTACACGCACATTCCCCATTGACATCTTTTCACAAGTTTGTTAATTTCTTATGATAGGTCACATGTTTTGGTGGCCCATATGAATTGACTTAAAAACCTTCAAACATCTTCTTCTCCAAGAACGGCTGGTCAGATCAAGGGGAAAACTTCACAAGTCTATTCTGCACATGTAGTGAATATAAGTTTGTTAATGAATAATAATAGGTCACATTGATTTGGGCAGCCATGTTGGATTTAAGAAAAAAATATTAAATAATGTTTTCTCTGGACTGCTTAATCTATCGAAGTGAAAAATTGGCAACTGTTTATCTTCCATCCATTGTTTTCATACATTCGGGTAAAAAATTATACATCACAAGTTCACATGGTTTGGCAGCCATCTTTAATAGAAAAACGCACCTTATCGATTAACACAAAAGTTAACCAATCATGGTTCCACTACATGATGAAAAACCAGAAATTAAATTTATGATGTTATTAGGTCACATGGTTCGTCAGCCATCTTGGATGAAAATTAATAAATTTTAAAAAAAATTCTTCTCCAGAATGCTGGACAGATTGAGGGCAAAAATTCACATACCTTTCCCCAAAGACCATCCTTTCACAAGTTGTTAATTTCTAATATTGATAGGTCACATGGTTTGGTGGCCATATTGAATTTACCCTAAAACCTTCAAACATCTTCTCCAGAACGGCTGGTCAGATCAAGGAACTTCACATACGTATTGCAACTATAAGTTAGGAGAATATAGTTTGTTAAACTTTCTAATGATAGCGTCACATGGTTTGGCAACCATGTTGGATTCAAGGAAATTATATTAAATAATGTTTTCTCTGGAACCACATAACCTATCGAAGCGAGGCCTTGGCACAATGTAATTCTACCACCCATTGCCTGCATATTTCGTAAAAATTATGATGTCACAAGTCACCATGGTTTGGAGGCCAATCTTGGATAGAAAAACGGCACCTTGTTCCAATTCAAACACAAAACTTAACAAGCATAATAATTCCACTTCCCCATTAGAATGGATTAATTTAAATTTATGTTGCCAATGGTCACATGGTATGGCAGCTATATTGGATTGAAAATTAATAACTTTAAAAGTCTTCTTTGAAACGGCTGAACAGATCGAGGCGAACTCCAAATGTAATGACCGCCTCTCCATGATGAACAAAAGTCCCTCCCCATCCCCCTTCTGATGTACGACACCATCGTTTGGCAGCCACATTGGATTGAAGGCGAAAATATTAATTAATGTTTACTCTGGAACTGCTTACATCAAATAAATGTGAAACTTCAGAGAGATGATGCAGCCAGACATGTGAATGAAGGGTTTAAATTTCAACTCGATCGGCCCATAGTTTGGCAGCCATTGTTGGATGAAGGATAAATTCCGGTTTGGCAGCCAATTTAAACATCCCACATTAAAACATCCCACCTAAATTAGACTTCCAGTTTCCAGGTTTGGAGGCATCGAAAGGGGTCTCCTTCAGGGTTCTCTGCTGATGATCTCAAAGTTAAGTTTCCGCGCTTATCTGTCCGTTTTAACTGTTTATTCTCTCACTTACATGGTTATTGTCCTAGTTCAGTTTCATCTCTCTCTTATCCAACCTTGAGAGAAAAAGTTGATATGTTCATCGTGAAGAAGATGATCAGTGCTAAATTGAAACTTGGGCTTGGAAATTCAAAAAATATATAGGCTCTAATGATGTCATTAAGATTGAAGAGCAATTAGCTGATGAATTACATAAACCACTAATCACA
>CM068953.1:125715740-125735316 GCA_035128595.1 Eptatretus atami | reverse complement strand
TACATAACCAACTAATCACAAAGTTTCATAGAAGGAAAGTTTATTCCAAGGAAGTTTTGATTATATCTGGTCTGCTTGATTTGATTGACTCAATAATGATAAGGGTTACATGTATGCTTTAACCGTTATTGATTTGAGGAGTACATATGCGTGGGTCGTCCCTTTGAAAACAAAACCCGGAATACACTCATGTTAGCCTTCCAACAGATATTTAATTAAAAGTAAGCAAAAACCTAAAAAATTGTGGACTGATGAGGGGTTACAGAGTTCTACAACCAAACCTTTTATGAATTTTCTTCTTTAAAAATAACAGCATTACATTATACACATAGTCCAGCAGCCAACTAGCTTACCTAAGTGGAGTATATACAATGTTTTTGGGTTGATTTGGGTCAACTGAGACGATAAATATTAACAATCTGCTTGATGACACCCTGTCACTGTTGGGAATTTTTTCTAATTTGCATAACAAGGCAAATCCCATTTCAAAGAAGGATGGTGACAATGCATTGTAACAAAGAAGCATGTGAATTTGGTACAGCAAAGTTGTCAATACCACCCTTCTCTTTTCACGAGTCATTAGGACTCCATGCTAGCTGCCGTGACCACCCAATAGACATCAAAGACATTACTATCGTATGATCTATCCCCGGATGCCTACATCGATGTTCAACGACCGGGTGAACATGAGAACGGGAAAGGCTAAGGCACAGTTGAAAAAGCAACTTACCAAGTTGATATGTCATCAAGAATCGTATTATTACCCAAAGTCAAATGTAGGGTGAAGATGGTTCAGCTGTCCTCTGGGGGATACCACTGCCAAAGCGAATGGGACAGTCCGTGACTTTGTGTGAACTTCAAACGTACATCCAACATAAACTTACTTCTAGCAATGCTCATCACGTGTTCGACATTTACCAGGACTTCAGTACCAAGAGTCGGACCAGATGCAATAGAACAACAGAAGCAAGCAGAGTACATCGACTGCTCTAGATACACCTCTACCCCCACAGAAAGTTGTTCCTGACTGTCAAAAATAAATCACAGCTGATGGAAGTTATGTGGAAGAGCTGACCAGAGACCACTACCTTCATTGAGACTACACAATGACCCACAAAACTTGTCATCACTAGCAGTAATTTAACACACCTGCTTGAAATACGTTATGGGGGTGGTGATCCACCGGAAGACATGTCTTACATCTCATGAAAGAGGCAGACCTGCATCGTTGTTCAACAAGCAATAACAGTTGCGGACTGAATGCCAAGTAGTGTGTCAGTGATGCAGATGACACCGACGTTTTTCTTCATCCTTCTGCTTTACCACTACTTGAGCGACAGTTTAACCAGTCACATGATCATGGAATCCCGCCTATTCATGTAGAACCTTATTGACATATCAGCTACTGCTAAAAACAAACAGCAGAGAAATAGTAGATAGACTGTTGGTCATGCGCCTATGGGTTGTGATACATGTGCATGCTATTTCGGTATTTTGGTAAGTCACGGTAACTGAAAGTTACTGTGAGAAGGCTACTCCTGTCACTTTTTGGGTGACATTCATGCATTGTTACCAAGATATAACAAGACAGGCATCCAAGTTTTGTGGCACATGCTATGGACACCAAGGACTGTGCAGTATGTGCTGAGGCAAAGGAAGGAAGTCATGGGGCCACAAAGGTTGGAAAAGGGCACCACAGCCATAACCAAGCTGAAGTCTCTACCTCCCACAACAGAAAGCATTTCTGGAAATGTCAAATGGGCCACCACCTGCAGGCAGCTGTGTGGAAACACGCTTTGGATCTAGACCCTCCCTCCGCTAGATCCAACAGAACATGGATACCATTTCATGACGACAGTTCCAAGGACTATGTTGCCTAAATCGCATTTACATGAAGATGTGTCCCTTGCTCACAAGAGATTTCTGAAACTGATTCGCTGCTCTTGTGAAAGTGAAAGACCTTGCAAATCAGGAAGATGTGGATGTGTGAGCGGTAACTACCCGTGCACTGTATTTGCGGATGTTCATGCTGAGGACTGTCATAACAAACTGACAAATGTGATGTAGCTCTGATGCAGATGACGACGATAGACAATAGACATGAAGGTATTAATGTCAACACGACAAATGAGAGGAACATCGCATGTTGATACTGTGTACAATGTCATGTACTATAAACCTCTAATATTGCAAGAGTTTAAAGCGAGAAGAAATGTAATGATTTCTTTATGCGCCATGGCTTATGCGGCCATGGCTAGAGGTACTAGGAACATTATGACTTTTCAGTCACTTTATCTATATAATGGATATCTTGAATTAGTTTACTTTTTGACCTGGTGTCTGTCAGTTTTAAATATATTCTAAACGTGGATGTCATGACAAACTACTAAATATTTATATTGAAGGTGTTCAAATGATATGGTCACCATTTAGAATCAATCAGCATGTCATTAAAAAGTACAGCCAAAATGTTAACAGATTGACCCAACGGCTCCATTTGATATACAAATGAAGCTAATATATTTAAATTGTTATATAGCATTGTATATATTGGGACCTCTATTTTTTTCAAAACACTAAACAAATCATTTAAAATTATCCAAAATTGTACCCAGAATGTGGTGAGTTAAAACCGGTCTCCCGAGAGGTTTGACGGTGCCATCTTGTATTTATACAAAATGAAGGAGTTTGCAAATCAAAATAAAAGTTTATTCCATTGGGTTCTAATGTCTTAAAGCCCCGTTTAAAACATTTTAGGATTGTTTTAAAATCCTTCTAGGAAGCCGAGAATCTTATTATAGTATATTCCAATAGAACACTGCGGCCATTTGGTTTTATGCAAATTAGAAAAAATGCCCAACGGTGACAGGGTGTCCTCAAGCGGATTGTTAATATTTATGGTCTCAGTGACCCAATCAATCAAAAAAAACATTGTATATTACTCTTATACTTCCAGTATACCCCTAAAATCCCATTTGGCTGCCAGACTAGCACCTTTTAATTAAGGAAAAGCGGTTGTTTATTGAGCGATTCAATCGCAACTTAAAAGAGAGGACTATCTAAAAAATTCACTCCAAACTTCAGCTTTCTCAACAATGGTTACTTTAATTCAGACATTGTAGAAAAGTATAATGATACAATTCACACCTCAACGAATACTAAACATCAGTAACATTTACAAAATTAGAATATGAAAAAAAGGGATTATTGTCAAGAAAGCCTAAGTTCAAAGTAGTGATTATAGTAAGAATATACGGTGGAAAATCTCATTTTGAAAAAAGGTTATACCTAAGCGATGACAGATGAACTTTTTTAAAATCGTTGATTGTGAATAGGTTAACAGTTCCTTGGACTTATTAGGTATATTGATTTCGAAGGGCAAGAGATTTAGGTTCATTTATTCACAGGAATTACAAAAGCAAATATTAATAAATTTGAAATTTTTTTTTTCTAATTACTCCACCCTTTTAACTCCACCCCTTTATAACTCCACCCCTTTTAACTCCGCCCCTTTTAAACTCCACCCACACAAGCCACACCACACAAACCACACCCACACAAGCCCCACCCACATCCATCATTATCCACATGATTAGTGATTAGTTTATTAGTTCCCCCCACACAAATGTATTTATTTAATTTAATAATTGCTTGACCCCCTTCTTTGTTTCCACCCACCACAAGCCACACCCAAACAAAGCCACACAAGGCCACCCCACACAAGACCATACCCACAGAAAGCCCCCCCCCCTTCCCCTTCCCCTTATGCGCCTACACCTTTGACCCACCTTACCCCTTCATCCCACCCCCGCCCTTCCCCACACACACCAGGGAGGGGAGGAGTGGGATGAAGGGGTGTGGTGGTCAATTGGGGAGCGCAAACTAACCCCCAACCCTAACCCCCTCCCCCTCCTTTGCCACTTCCTTTATTCTTTTTTTATTAATTAAGAATTAAAATAATTCGAAAGCAAAGCAAATATAATTAATCAAGATTGGAAAATATTAAACATTTTTCTTTGGTTAAATATTCAATTGCGAGAATGGACGATCTTTCCAGGCAGTCTGCTTCAGATGTCTTGTGATTTTGGAAACTCGGATTACCATTATCTGGTTTTGAACAAAAAGAACCATAGAGCATATAAAGATGATTATTTAATGACATTGAATAAAATAATAAATTAAACATTACCTCCAGAATATCGAGTTTTGTGTCCATTTATCCAGATTATGAGCATTTAAACTTGCGAACAAGTTGGAAATGAGTCATACACCCCGTGGAATTTCAACATCTTCCCATTCAAGGTGTGGAAATTCATTCATTTCACCCCACCCATGGTTTATGATTCAGTTTTAATGCTGAAATAAAAAAAGCAAGTAGGTCAAAAATTCACACCAGTGGGTATTGCTTTTAAATTAATTACCACCATGCCAAATAAAAAGGTTTGGTTATAAGGAGAACAGGAAAGAGACAGAGAGAGACAGAGACAAACAGAGAGAGACAGATAGAGAGGACAGAAAGACAGACACAGAAGGATATAGGAAGGAGAAGAGAGAGACAGAGACAAACAGAGAGTGACAGATTAGAGAGACAGAAAGACAGACAGATAGAGAGAGGACAGAGACAAACAGAGAGAACTGGAGAGACAGATAGAGAGAGACAGAGACAGACAGAGAGAGACAGGGAAATAATTTCAAACCTTTCTGGACTTATCCAACGCTGCCCAAAGGTGGATGTTGAAATGCCTTTCCAAACCACCAAGGCCAGGATGCTTTTAATTTTCTTCGAGATGATTGAAGACTCTACAAGCATTTCATTCATATTCTGCAAATTCTTCATGATATTCATTGGTTTCATTTTCAACATCAGTTATCAAACAACGTTGTTATTGGGGGACAACCTGTTTAGAAAAAAAAACAAAATTATTTAGTCGTATTCATGATTTAATTTAATAATCAATTGCTTCACCATTCATTCTAAGAGGAAGCCGGACTTTTACAATACACACACACACACACACACACACACACACACACACACACACACACACAAATACACAAACTACCAATATTGTGATGGGTTATCTTCTTCGTCAGATGAAAGATAGTTCATGTCTCAGTCCATTACCATTGGGTCAAGATGAGAAAAATGAAAAAAACCGTCAAACAGAAGAGATTTTTAACCGAGAGAAAATGCCTGGCTTATATAAATTCATGTTGGAGGAAAGTCAGTTGGATCTTTGCCTAGATTTGGGCCTCATTGTTCTCTTTCCTGTTTTTTAAACAGCTCAGTAATTCTGGAATTTTCCCAGGCTTTCCTGTTTTCAGCTGCACTCAGACAGCTTACAGAATTGTGCATAATGTATTCATGTTTGAGTTTAATTTTAAACCAATTTTATAGACTCTATATAAGTTTAATTGTACATGGATGAACCAAAATATTCTCAACAAAAGCATTAAGAGAAGTTATCATTTCATTTTCGCCTCAAACAAGACACTTAAACCAAGAACCAGTTCCCAAAGTAATCTTTGTGAATATACCAATGGTGATGAATGTAATAGGGAAAATTAAATTATTCCCTAAAGTAGAACTATGACCAAATATTTGTTGGTTCGCTCTTTGAGTGGAATGAAAATATGAAAGGGAAGAAGGCTTTAATCAGTAAGTTCTCAATTTACATTTGCTTGTATTGGGAGCGGGAGAAAATCAGTCTCCTATTTTGGGGCTTTTGGGGTTTGAGTCAGAAAGTTTTTTCCCTTTCCCCCATTCATTTGAATGGGAGTCCAGAAACCCCAATTATCATCTACTTACTACCTGGCAGCCCGATGTGCCTTCATGGTGCAAAGGGAATGGGTACTATTATCTATATTATTAATACTGAAGGACCAATTTTGTGCTCCTCCTTAGCGGTCGCGTCACGTTTTTCTCGGATACTGTGACCTGGACTGAAAGAAACTTGTACCTGTAAGAGTGACATCGCCACATAGTGGCAATACTCAACCTTCAACTCTGAAGCATCTATAATTAATACCATGTAGGACCAATTTGTGCTCCTCCTAGCGGTCGCATCACATTTTTCCGCGTACTGTGACCTGAGAAGTTTTGACCCGGTGTACGTCAACAGTAGACACGTGCCACCAAATCAGGGGACTTCTCACAAGGAGTAGTTGATACACAAAAATGTTCGTGTACAAGGACGTTTTGTAGGCTTTCATTAGGTAAGGCCATGGAGTACATCGGACTGGGATCCGGCTCTACAAGAGGCCGCCACTGTTGTCATATGGCTCACGGAACGGAATCCTCTGGACGCCCAGGTTTCAACTAGTTAATTATTATGTTACCATTAAGCCTATTGTTTTCTGTTCAGATTATAACTCTCGCCAAAGAAGAGAGGTATTTGCATTTGGCCCGTTGTTTTGTTTGTCTGCACAGGAACTTTTATGTTTTTCTCTGCAACCACTTGTCGGATTAGACAAAATTTGCACCATTGCTGCGACTACTCCATTTAGAATTGTTGTATAATTGATAAATTATATGATGTCGACGGTATGTGGGTGCTGTCACCATTGTTAGAAGAATTGGAAAAACCTTGGACCTCTACTCTGAAACTGCACATCAAGGAAAAAAAAACTGAAATTTAGTACACAGCAGTACTCCTTCATGGGGAATGAGTGATTTTAATTGACGTCACAGGTACCTTCGTTATACATTCATTAATTGCATTTGCAAAACGCTACATCCAATCATTATGGAAAAATTTTGAATGTTCATTTAGGGTTAAAATAGTCCACAAATTTTTTTTTGATGACATCATCGGTTTCAGGTGATGGCAGCCATGTTGTTAAAAAAAAGAAAAAAGAAAAACCTTTGAAAAATCTTCTCGAAATGGCTGAACACATCAAGGTAAAACAGCACAAATATGACTGCCCTATCTATGAGGAACAAAAGGCGTTCACACATATGGGACGTCATAGGTCACATAGTTGGCAAGCCATATTGGATTAAAAAAATATAAATAATGTTTTTTCTCTGAACCTCTAATAAATGAATGTGAAACAATCACAATTTGGATCTCGTAGTGGCATGGGGAATAGATGTTTTAATTTCAATCTTCTCAGACACACAAATCTGGCAGGCAGAATGATATTAATTTTTGATATGGGTTAAAAAAATTTTTTTTAATTAGGCTCAGTTTGGTTCGTGCCCGAATGGGTGTGAGGGTTGGGGGAGTAGCAGCTGAAATGTGAATCCTATCAGTTCCTCCTGATGACTTCATCTTTTCTTTTTGCTTGTTTGGGTCCTTTCTGATGACTCCAATTTGCCAGGCTGTACCTATTTGGTCTTTCATTTGATTTGAAATGGAAATTTATTTTAATCCCATTCTGAATTCAGTTGAATAAAAGAGGAAAAAAACGTCATGGGTCAGGGTCAGGCGCTCTGATCCAAAGCGGGGCTTGCATTTAAAGTGGACGTCTTGGGTACCCAGTCATCACTGCCAGCAGCTATAAAGTGTAGTCTTAATTATGTTCTTTATAATTGTCACACACCAGTACACACACAACACACCACACAAAACAAATCCTGGCGGGGTCTGCAATCTCTGGATTGCCCCTTTTTGTTGTTATTTGTATTATTCTTTGCTCCCATTTTGGCCTTTTTTTTTTTTTGCTCGATGATTTCCTTAAACATGTGTTTTCTCAGCAACGATTTGTCCGACCAACCCAAAATTTTAACAAAGGTGTAATTTTTTTATATATTTTTTATTCTTTGCATATATGTGACTGTTTTTAAAACATAGTGTGGACTGTGGACTCATGCAGAATTTTGATTTAATGATCAATTATGTCGTCATAGGTCACGTAGGGTTGGTATCCATGTTGGACAAAACGGAAAAACTTTGGACGTTATCTTCTCTGGAACTCCTTGCTGGAAAAAATTGAAATATGGCCATTCGTAAGATCTTCACAAGGGGTATAAGCGGTATTAAACCACAATCTCATCGGGTTTAAAGTGCGTATCCCAGAAAGAAATTGACATGTAGAACGCTGCATCCACATCAGTGTGAACAATTTCTGAGGCTCATCGAGGGGAAGTTGTGAGCCACAAAAAAAATTATTTGATGTCATTCAGTATGTTTGTTTGGCAGCCATATTTTGCTTTTTTCAAAAAAAGGAAAAATTATTCCTCTCCAGAACCGCTTTAGAAAGATCGAAGTGAAACTGCACACAATTGATTGTTCTCCACATGCTTAATCAATTTTTATAACTATGATGCTTCATAAGTTCACATGTCGGCAGCCATCTTGGATTTACCATAAAACCTTCAAAATCTCTCCAAATGGCTGGACAGCTTGAGGGAAACTTCACAGACAATATTCTGCAGGAGTTGGGGATACTAGGGTGATAGAGAAGATTGATCGGTCACGGTTCTTCGGGCACCATATTGGATTGTAGGAAAAATATTAAATAATGTTTTCTCTGGAACCTCTTGTCAATCGAAGCAATAATTTACAAAAATATCCACCCCATTGCTTCATACCAATGTGAAAATGTGACATCATACATGATTGCGTCACTGATGTGGCAGCCAAATTGGATAGAAAGAAAACGAAACCTTCTCCGATCAAAATGAAACTTCACACACGTGATCCTCTCCCCAATATGGGCAGAGTGCAAATTTTCAATGCCATTGGTCATGTAGTTTGGCAGCAATGTTCGTTTGAAAACCCAATAATTTCAAAACCCGTTTTCTCCACAAACGGCTTAATCATAAAGCATAGCACCTCTAGTTTCGGGGGCTACCATTAGCCTTGCAAGCTTGTGGTACCTATTGTTTCTGTTCAATTTATTAGGATACCAAGCGACAAGGCTGGGTCACCTGTTGCTTTACAACACAAGGATAATACAAGGAAAATCGACACAGGTGGAGCCATTCAGCCCATCATGCCGACGAACACATACAAATTTATTAACACAAGATACAAAGTAAGGAAATGTAAAATTTATTTATTTATTTATATGTTTATTTCAAGTTTTTCTATTTTTTTGTTTCTTCTTCTCCTCAGGGGAGGGGGCTTGGGCTTGGTTAAAAACACACATCAAAACCACACAAGGCCCATTGACGCAGACCCCCACCAACAGCAACTCCATACACCATGACACAATTCACCATCCAATGCTCAAAACTCCGTAAAGTCCTGTCAACATCCCCATACCCTCTATCTCCATAATTCCAGGCACCTAAAACTAATTCAAATGTAAACTTATCTACTGTTTCAGCTTGCCAGTGCTTTTTCCAGGGAGGCCATTCCCATGCATTAACTACTCTCTGAGTAAAAAGGTTCCCTGCCTTACCACCGTCTTCACCACCCTCTTTACTGTCATGCTATGGCCCCTGTCCTATCACTGCCTACTCTGTTGAATTATTCAATCTCACTTATTTTATCTGTACCTTTCATATCTTAAACATCTCTATCTTATCTCCTCGTAACCGCCTCCTTTCTCGTGAATAAAGCCCATCTCCTTCAGGCCGCTCTCAAAGCTGAGTCGAGGTAGGTCTGGAATAATTATTTAAGCCCTGTGCTGAACCCTCTCTTTGGCATCGTATGTCCTTCCTGAGTTGTGGTGACCAAAACTGCACACAATATTCTCGATGTGGCCCTCACTAAATTTCCTGTACCAATGTTACACCATCTCTTTTATTTATAAATGATCCCCTTCCGAATACAACCGACTGCAAAAACCCTATTTAGCTTTTACAAGCTGCCTGGCCACGATGCTGCCTGCTTATCTCCCAAATATCCATTACCACCCCCAGATCCTACTCCTGTGTGACACACTCGAAATTACCCCTTACCTCCTGTAAATCCCTATTTTCATTGTTCTTTACCATCCAAACACCTCCCTACACGTGCTCAGTTTAAATTCCATCTGCGAAATCTTTTAGCCCAATCTATGCAAGATTAATCAATACTTTCCTGAATCTTGATCACCACCCCTCTGCTATCTACCTTACCTCCAAGCTTTTGTGTCATCTGCAAAATTGGAAAAGCGTATTCTTCACCTGATTATCCAAGTCGTTAATGTAAACAATGATTAGTAATAGTCCGAGTATGATCCCTGAGGTACCCCACTGCTTACCTGCCTTCAAAGCAAGGCACTCCTCCCACTCACAGCCACACTTTGGGATTGCAAGCTGGCTTCATTAATAGGAAGCAAATTAGTTACCTGACCAGCCGTACACAAGCCCTCGCTTTGGCTAACAAACCTCCGATGTGGATACCTTATTCAAATGCCTTCTTAAAGTCTGAGATATACTATCTCCACTGCCTTTTCCTTCATCCACCCAATCAGACACTGCTTCCGAAAACTCTCAAAATATTTAGACAGGAATATTTGGATTTGGGTAAACCCATGGTTTAACGACCTTTTAATTAGTTTGTATTTATTTAAATGGTTTCGCATCTGTTTCTTAATATTCCCAACAACCTTTCCCAGAACTGAAGTCAAACAACGAACAGGTCTTAGTTTCCCCAATTCTTCTCTGGATCCTTTCTGTCAATAAAAGTATTAACATTTGCCTCCTCTCCAATCCTCCATTACCCTGTTCCTGACTCCAGGGGAACTTTTGAAAATATATGTTAACATTCTCGCTTACCTGCTCAGCACTTGCCTCAATTCTTAGGGTGATATTTATCACAGGGCCTATCTTCTCTTAAGCATTACTCGCTTATTTACTTTACTTCCTCCAACCAACCTGGATTCTTCATGCCAAAAGCCCTTCTTTCACCCTCCTTGGAATAGATACTCTCACTGTTGCCAATTCTCCTGACTGTTATTATGTAAAAGTTGAAGCAAAAGACCTGTTTTAATAAGCCTGCCATCTCGCTTCATCACTAAAACATTCTCCGGTTTAATTCCTCAATGCTTACACTGGTCCGAAGCTGTTCTTTTCCCCTGATATCCTTAAGAATGTTGCTTATTATGTTAATATTCAGCATGTCCTTCTCATACTTCTCTTTTGGCTTGCCGAGTTATTTTCTTGAACTTGCCCTTTTCCTTCTGATAGGTGATATAAATCTAACCTCCAGTCCTGTTTATTTTAAACCTAATCAATTCCATTCTGCTTCTCCTTGATAGGATTCTTTATCTCACTTGCTCAACCACCCTGGTCTCTTTCTGCTTTAGTTGATTACCTCATTGAATGACTTACCTCTTTGCACTCCACCACATTGCTCCTTGAAGGTTTCACAATTTCTTCTTGATGCTGATTGCCCTTGTTGTTTGGAGTCCCCCAATCTACATTCACCCAGTATCCCCTCATACCTCAAGGTTTGCCTTCTGAAATCTAATAAACTACCCTACTTTCCTGAACTCCAACCTTAACAAAGTCTTTGCACACACAATGTTATGGTCACATGCTCCTCAATTTTTGCATGTTTATAAATTATTTCTTTCAGCCGACAAAATTTGCGGTGGTTTTTTTATTTTAAAATTCATTTTTCTCAGCAAACCGTAAGTCCGATAGACACAAAATGTCACTGTGGTATGTATCTTCTTTTGATAGCATACTGAGTTGATAATTTTGACGTCATAGATCACGATTTATGGGCCGCCATCTTTGAAAAAACAAAAACATTGGAGCCTCTGTAATCTCTGAAACCGTGCAAATGGAAAAAATTAGAAACTTGGCACATTGCCAGAGCTCCCCATGGGTAACATGTGTGATTTTTCATTTGATGTCATCGGTAAGTAGTATCCATTGAAAAATTTGCACTGAGAATGCTGCATCGGTAAAATTTAAATTTCTTGATCGTCATCTTGCAATAATCATCTGGAAAAAAAAATATACGTTCAGAAGTCACGTGGTTCGGCACCATAATTGTTTTTGGGAAAAACAAAATCAAAAAAACCTGTTCCAAGAATGCTGCACAGATTGAGGCGAAACTTTACACACACAATTACCCATGACACTTTTAAAGTTTGTTAATTTTTTTATTTGATTAGATCACATGGTTGGCAGCCATTTTTGAATTTACCCTAAACCTTCAAACATCTTCTCCTGAATGGCTAGCCAGATCAACGGGAAACTTCACACACATATTTTTCCAACGCGTAGGGATTAAGTTTGTTCATGAATAATTGATAGTCACATGGTTTGGCAGCCATATGGGAATACAGAAAATATTTAAATAACGTTTTCTCTGGAAACCACTTATCTTTTTGAAGCGAAACTTTGCAATACTATCATCTACCACCATGGCTGTGTATATGGTAAAAAATTATTGACAGCGAAGTCACATGGCTTTGGTTGGCCATCTTGGATAGAAAACGTACCTTACCCATTTATTTGCGATATTTCATAGATCTGATCCCCTACCCATTAGAGGCAGGAATGTAATTTATGATGTCATCGGTCACGTGTTTCATCAAGCCATATTGGATTGAAATTATTATTTTTTTTAAATTAATCTCTTCTCCTTAATGCTGAATCGATTGAGGCGAAAACTTTACACAACATGTTTTCTCCTGACATGCTTAAACAATTTTGTAAATTCTAATTGAAAGGTTCACATGGTTTGCAAGGCCACATTTTATTTACCACCAAAAACTTTCAAACATCTTCTCCAGGAAACGGTGTCAGGCAAGGGGAAACTTCACAAACATATCTCTGAGGCAAAGGGAATATAAGGTTTGTTTAAATGATAGCGTCACTGGTTGGCAGCCATATTAGATTAAGCAAAAGTATTAAAAAATGTTTTCTCTAGAACCACTTATCCTGTCAAAGCAAAATTTTTGCAACTATCATCACTCCATGCGCTGCCAATACACAATAAAATTATGATGTCACAAATCCATGGTTTGGCTACAATCTTGGAAAAAAATCACCTTCTTGATTAACAAGAAACTCAACAGGTGTGATCCACTTCCACTATTAGAGGCAGCAAATTTAAGTTATGATCATTAGCTCACGTGGCTCGTACATTCCATATGGGATTGAAAATTTTTAAAAATTTAAATGCCTTCTATTCTGAAAACTCTTCAATACATCGAGGTGAAACTTTACAGGTATGACCGGATGTACATGACAAACAAAAAAAGCTTCTCAACTCCTTTTGATGTAGGTCACATGATTTGACAGCCATATTGGATTGAAGAAAAATATTAAGTTATTGTTTACTCGTGGAACCACTGCATCGTTCAATGTGAAACTTGAAGAAAAAAAAATGATATTATCGGCGGAGAGATGGAATGCAAGTTTGGAATTTAATATGATCAGCCACCATGGTTGGGCAAGCTATTTTGGATTTAGATAAATATTAAATAATGTTTTCTCTGGAACTGCTGCCATAAATAATGTGAAAACTTCACAAATAATGTTTGAGCCGACCATTCTGGGATTGTCCCTTTTAAATTTCAATCCGATCGGCCAACAAGGTCTGGCAACCATAATTATTTAATTTATTTGAACTGAGGAACTTTTAGAATTTTTTGTGTATTTTTGCATTTGGCTCACTTGGTGCGCCTGCATGCAATTTGAGGGTACACGAGTAGCAATTCAATTGACACCAATGATGGCCCCAGGACAAAAATTGGTTCAAACTGTCTGTACATAATAAAATAGATGGATGTGGCCTTTTCCTTGGTCCATAACTTATTGAATCCCGTGTCAGAGAAACGTGTGGAGCCCTCGTTTTTTTAAGACTAAGAAATCCCGCCTTTACCCTCTGCACCCATGCGTGTCCACATTTATTGGCTTTATGTTTAGGTTATTTTTAAACAAAACTCAAGTTTATAACCGACTATGTGTTTCGGATAAAGGGATAACTGCTGACGTAATAAAATGATTGAATGCGGGTGTTACTTGGCTACATATCTCATCAATTCCTGCATAGTAGAAAGACATATGGGGGGGGGCTCCGTATTACTCAGCCGGAGTTCCGGTATTACTCTGTGGTTCCCATGGTGACATTTCCTGTACATTTATTGCTTCATGTTCAGGTAATTTAATCGCCCAATTCCAAATTGATAACTACAATGTCCCCAGGAAAAAAAGGCTAACTGCAAAACGTAAAAAATAGATGAACACTCCTGTTAATCAGCCGTCACTCGTCAGTCCTGTTGTTTTACCAAGGCAGGTTGTTCGAAGCCAGACATCTGGTACCCGGTTCATCACTGCCAGCGTTTATAAAGTGGCCAGTTCTAGTTTGTTATTATTCTTATTCCCATTTGGGCCTACTCGATGGTTTCCTTAAAACCTGTGTTTCTCAGCACGACTTGTTCCGATTGACACAAAATTAAAACATAGGTGTGACACTCATGCATAATTCTTTTTTAATGGACAATTTTTTCGTCGTTGGTCAAGTAGAGTGGTAAGCCATGTTTTGGACAAAACCGGAAAAACTTTGGACGTTGTCTCTCTGGAACTCTTTGCTGGAAAAAATTGAAATAAGGCTCATTGTGAAGATCTCCACAAGGGATAAGCAGGTGTCAACCGCATGTCATTGGTGATTGGTATTCCAGGTAAAAAATTGGACATGTTAGAACGCTGCATACCCATCAGTGTGAAACTTCTGCAGGTTCATCAAGGGAAAGATGTGCAGCACAAAAAAATTATTATGTCATCAGTCACGTGGTTTGGCAGCCATATTTGCATGTGTGTTTTCCAAAAAGCCGAAAAATTCTTCCTCCTCCTGAACCGCTTTAGAGTCGAAGTGAAACTGCACCACAACATGATCGTCTCGACATGCCTGAATCAATTTTGATTAACTATGATGTCATAGGCTCACATAGTCTGGCAAACCATCTTGGATTACATTAAACCTTCAAAAATCTTCTCCATAACGCTGGACAGCTTGAGGGGAAACTTCACAGACATATTCTGCACGAGTTGGGGGATACTAGGGTGATAGAGCAAGAATTGATCGTCACGTATTTCGCCGGCTGCCATATTGGATTGCTAGAAAAAATATTAAAATAATGTTTCTATGCAACCGCTTATCCCGATTGAAGCAAAATTACGAAAATATCCACCCACCATGCTACATCCAATGTGAAAATGATGACATCATTACGGTCCCCGTGATGTGGCAGCGGAATTTGGATTAGAAAAACGAACCTTCTCCGATCAAAATGAAACTTTCACACACGTGATCCTCTCCCCAATCAATGGGCAGTGTGCAAATTTTCGATTGCATAGGTCACGTGGTTGGAGCCATTGATCGATTGAAAGCCAACACTTTCAAACCCTTTCTCCACAACGGCTTAATAAAGCAAAGCGCCTTAGTGATCCCGCGGTACCATTAGCCTGACAAGCTGTGGCTACCCAATTGTTTCTGTTCAATTATTAGGGTACCAAGCCTAAAAGGCTCTGGTCATCTATTTGTTTTTACAATACAAGGATAATACATGCCCTGTCTCCTTCAGCCGCTTCCTCATAAGCTTGAGTGTAGCTAGGCCCAGAATCCATTTCTTGAAGCCCTGCGCTGAACCCTCTCTTTGGCATCTATGGTCCTTTCCTGAATTGTTGTGACCAAAAACTTGCACACAAATATCTCACGAAGTGGCCTCCCTTAAATTCTTAACAATGTTAACACCATCTCTTTTGATTTATAATTGAATCCCTCCGAAACAACCTAAAAAAAACCCTATTCGCTTTCCCTATAGCTGCCTTGCACTGTGCTGCCTGCTTACCTCCCCATATCTAGTACCATCCCCAGATCCTCTCTCCTACATGACATAGTCCAAAATTACCCCTTGCATTCTGTAATCTTCTATTTTCATTGCTTCTTTACCATCCCCAACACCTTACACTTGTTCAGGTTGAATTACATCTGCCAAATTCTTTTTGCCCAATCTAAATTACAGTATCAATACTTCTGAAATCTGATCACCAACCCCTCTGCTTAAACACCTTACCTCCCAAGCTTTTGTGTCTTCTGCAAATTGTAAAGCTTATTCTTTCAACCTCATTATCCAAATCGTTTTGATGTAAATAATGATTAGTAATAGTCCGAAGTACTGGATCCCTGAGGTACCCACTGCTTACTCCTCCTTGCAAAACATCCTCCCACTCACAGCCACTCTTTGGATTGCAAGCGCTTCGATAATAGGAGCAATTAGCTAACCTGACCAGCCAGTACACAAGCCCTCGCTTTCTGGCTAACAACCTTCCATGTGTACCTTATACAAATGCCTTCTTAAAGTCAAGATATACTATGTCCACTACCTTTGCCTCATCCACCCCATCAGACACTGCTCAAGAACTCCAAAAGATTTCTTTAGACAGGAACTACCCTTTGGTAAACCCATGCTGACTACCTTCAATTAGTTTGTATTTACGTAAATGGTTCCTCATCTGGTTTCTTAATTAATGGTCCTCCAACACCTTCCCCGCAACTGAAGTCAAACTAAAACAGTTCTATAGTTTCCCA
This sequence comes from Eptatretus atami, assembly GCA_035128595.1. NCBI lineage: Eukaryota > Metazoa > Chordata > Myxini > Myxiniformes > Myxinidae > Eptatretus > Eptatretus atami. Next base: position 125,718,886 of record CM068953.1, on the reverse strand, counting down.
ATTCTTCTCGGATTCTTCTTAATCATGATGTTACATGTACTCTCCAATCCTCTGGGACCTGTCCTTTACTCCAGTGAACCTTTGAAAATGTCCGTCAACATTCTCGCTACTTGCTAGCCACTTCCCTCAATACTCTCATGTGCATATGTTATCTCAGAGCCATATCTTCTCTTAGATTACCTTCTATTTCCTTTTACTTCCTCCACTTCCAACCTTGGATCTTCTGAAAAAGGCCCTTCTTCACCTCCTTGATAGATGCTCTCAGCTATTTGGGAATTCTCCCAACTGTTATTGTGGTAAAAGTTTGAAGCAAAATACCTCTTAATAAGTCTGCCCATCTCACCTCATCACCAACCACTCCCCGGTGCTATTCCTCAATGGGCCACACTTGTCCGAACTTTGTTCTTTTCCCTGATGTACTTAAAGAAAGCCTGCTATTATGCGTTTAATATTCTTAACCATGTCCTTCTCATACTTCTCTTTGGCTGGCCGAGTTACTTTCTGAACTTTGCCCTGTTTACTCCGATCGTTGATAAAAATATAACTCCAGTCCTGTTATTTTAAACCTAATCAATGCTTCTGCTTCTCCTTGATAGGTCTTTATCTCAACACTCAACCACCCTGGTCTCTTTCTGCTTTGAGTTTGATACCTGATTGGAATGTACTTACTCTGCACTCCACACATGTTGCTCCTTGAACGTTTCCCATTTCTCTGATGCTTATTGTCCTGTTGTTACAGTCTTCCCAATCTACATCACACAATTCTCTCCTCATACCCTCAAAGGTTGCCTTCCTGGAAATCTAATAACCTTTACCCTCCTATCCGAAACTTCTAACCCTTAACACAATCTTGTGCACTCACAATGTTATGGCGCTCAGTTGTTCCGAAAAAATTTGCGATTTTTAGTTTTTATTTTTTACTGCGACAATTTGTGGTTTTTTTCGCTTTAAAATCATTTTCTCAGCAACCAGTAAGTCCGATCTACAAAATTTTTCACCGCAGTACGTATCTTTTTTAATTACCACACTGAATTGATAAGTTATGACGTCATATGTCACCTTGTATTGGCCGCCATATTGGAAAAACGATAATTAAATATTGGGACCTCTGTATCTCTGACCGTGCAATGAGAAAAAAAAAATTGCTTCATACCATTTTAATAAACTTCCCCATGGGAACACGGGTGATTTTCATGACCGTCAATCGGTAAGGGTATGCCCGTGAAAATTCGTCAGTAGAACGCTGCCATGCGGAAAAAAATCTGAAATTGAAAAAAACTATCGTGACGTCCATCGGTGATTTGGTTTTGGCTACCATCTTCTTTTGAAAAATTTTCTTTTAAAAATCTTCTTCTCCAGAACGGCTTGCACCGATAGAGGGCGAAACTTTACACGCACATTCCCCATTGACATCTTTTCACAAGTTTGTTAATTTCTTATGATAGGTCACATGTTTTGGTGGCCCATATGAATTGACTTAAAAACCTTCAAACATCTTCTTCTCCAAGAACGGCTGGTCAGATCAAGGGGAAAACTTCACAAGTCTATTCTGCACATGTAGTGAATATAAGTTTGTTAATGAATAATAATAGGTCACATTGATTTGGGCAGCCATGTTGGATTTAAGAAAAAAATATTAAATAATGTTTTCTCTGGACTGCTTAATCTATCGAAGTGAAAAATTGGCAACTGTTTATCTTCCATCCATTGTTTTCATACATTCGGGTAAAAAATTATACATCACAAGTTCACATGGTTTGGCAGCCATCTTTAATAGAAAAACGCACCTTATCGATTAACACAAAAGTTAACCAATCATGGTTCCACTACATGATGAAAAACCAGAAATTAAATTTATGATGTTATTAGGTCACATGGTTCGTCAGCCATCTTGGATGAAAATTAATAAATTTTAAAAAAAATTCTTCTCCAGAATGCTGGACAGATTGAGGGCAAAAATTCACATACCTTTCCCCAAAGACCATCCTTTCACAAGTTGTTAATTTCTAATATTGATAGGTCACATGGTTTGGTGGCCATATTGAATTTACCCTAAAACCTTCAAACATCTTCTCCAGAACGGCTGGTCAGATCAAGGAACTTCACATACGTATTGCAACTATAAGTTAGGAGAATATAGTTTGTTAAACTTTCTAATGATAGCGTCACATGGTTTGGCAACCATGTTGGATTCAAGGAAATTATATTAAATAATGTTTTCTCTGGAACCACATAACCTATCGAAGCGAGGCCTTGGCACAATGTAATTCTACCACCCATTGCCTGCATATTTCGTAAAAATTATGATGTCACAAGTCACCATGGTTTGGAGGCCAATCTTGGATAGAAAAACGGCACCTTGTTCCAATTCAAACACAAAACTTAACAAGCATAATAATTCCACTTCCCCATTAGAATGGATTAATTTAAATTTATGTTGCCAATGGTCACATGGTATGGCAGCTATATTGGATTGAAAATTAATAACTTTAAAAGTCTTCTTTGAAACGGCTGAACAGATCGAGGCGAACTCCAAATGTAATGACCGCCTCTCCATGATGAACAAAAGTCCCTCCCCATCCCCCTTCTGATGTACGACACCATCGTTTGGCAGCCACATTGGATTGAAGGCGAAAATATTAATTAATGTTTACTCTGGAACTGCTTACATCAAATAAATGTGAAACTTCAGAGAGATGATGCAGCCAGACATGTGAATGAAGGGTTTAAATTTCAACTCGATCGGCCCATAGTTTGGCAGCCATTGTTGGATGAAGGATAAATTCCGGTTTGGCAGCCAATTTAAACATCCCACATTAAAACATCCCACCTAAATTAGACTTCCAGTTTCCAGGTTTGGAGGCATCGAAAGGGGTCTCCTTCAGGGTTCTCTGCTGATGATCTCAAAGTTAAGTTTCCGCGCTTATCTGTCCGTTTTAACTGTTTATTCTCTCACTTACATGGTTATTGTCCTAGTTCAGTTTCATCTCTCTCTTGCTGATTTGATTGAACTCAATAATGATAAGGGGTACATGTATGCTTTAACCGTTATTGATTTGAGGAGTACATATGCGTGGGTCGTCCCTTTGAAAAACAAAACCCGGAATACACTCATGTTAGCCTTCCAACAGATATTTAATAAAAGT
>CM068953.1:125694716-125708983 GCA_035128595.1 Eptatretus atami | reverse complement strand
AGAATAAACAGTTAAAACGGGACAGATAACGACCGGAAACTTAACTTTGAGATTGTCAGCAGAGAGCCCTAAAGGAGACCTGTTGACGTTCCAAACCCAGAACCGGAACTTTTCTGCTTTTTTGTCTTTCATGTTATTAAGCAAATGAAATGATGAAAATGTTTTCTTTTGCAATATGTGAAACTAAGCCAACCTTGCATGCAGTGCTCGATGTCGCTTCACTTCATAACCATGTATTTATTGAATATAATGTACAAGTAAAAACCCAGCCAGTAGGTTTCCGGTATTTCTTTTGAACAGTACAGCACAGAACTAAAATCTTAAACCAAAAAACTGACCTGAACAAGTCATGATTAGGATCATCGATTCAGCGTGATTACTTACACATGTGCATCCTGCAGATAATGCAATGTTGGTGTACTCTTGATAATTGCAAGAGTGAAAGATTGTCCCACAACTGCACAAATACATTTTTAAAAACTAGATTTTGTTTTCTGATCATTGCAGTCGAATGTCTATAAATGATTCCAAAGCACCTTGGTTTTTTTTTTTTTACTGTGAATCACCATTTAAAAAGTGTCAACATGTGGATTAAAAAGTATTAATTTTGAATGAGTCCTCATTAAAACTCACTTCAAATTGTTGTCCTGATACTTTGCAGGCCATGGGGGAGTTGAATCAGAGTATGCGGATGTTAAAGACCCCCTGTTCCTTTTGAAGGGAGTTTTGAAAATTGTGCACAAATAAGTGAGACAAGTTCCAAATTTCTCTCCTGACTGCTTATCGAAGAAGGCAATGGTAAACTATTCAGTGTATTCCTTGCTCTGAGATTGCTTCAGCTGCACCTTATCTCGGGTCAAGGAGAATGGTTTATTCTTATTTCGTATGCAGCCTGTGGTTGTTCGTTGCATCATTGCAGGGATCACGGTTGTGCTGCTGATGCAATGTAACCCGTTTCCAGTAAGCTGGTACTCATTTTGCCAATCTCGGAAGGATGACGACGGGCTGAGTCAACTCACCTGGTGTTATTTATCGGCATGACAGGAGCTCAACCTCAAGACCCTAAGTTCTTAAGATAGCCACCTTATCCACTAGGCCAACACCAGGCTTAAGAAGAATGGTGTATTGGATATATTGAATGAATCGTCACAATTTACGTATTAAGCGTTTGAGAAATTTATTTGATAGATTCTCGAATACAGTTCCCAGAAGTTCCTTCACAATAACGACGTGTGATCGTATTATATTGAATGACATGACACTGGAAATGCTTTTGTGCTGAGACATAAAATGTTTATCTGGTAATTGTGCGCTAATTATTCGCAGTGAACATCATTAATAACATATAATCGTGTTTTGAAATAAAATGATAATTGCAACATTCTAATAACATTCGAGGATCCAGCCTCAAATGAATGTTTCTGCACCAATATCAAGTGTAATAATAAAATAGCATTATTTGATAAGCAACTATATTTGTCGATTGGCATAAAATGCAATAAGACAGCATGGAACAATATGGACCACTTAAAGCTTCTGTTTATTTTTTTTTTAACTGTCCATCCTATTCTGAGCTAAATGAGCTATATGTGGAAGCGTCTTATTAATATGCATGGCAACTCACCATGATAAACTATATCAAAAAAAAAAGAGAGAACAGCATTTGGTAGAGTGTATAACTCTGCCAGGCTGAACAGTTTACGTTTTGTATCCCACTGATAGGCCGGATCTGTATCCGGACCTTCACCAACATTTAATTGGCTTGTTATTGTCGCCTACCCAACTCGTCCACCAACTTTTGTCATAATCTGTCCATAACTTTTTCAGATATCATGCTATGTGTCGTTTTTGGCCCGATCTCTCAATGGTGAAGAATCACTTTAAATGTTGTTGTTTTTTTTCATATCCGGATCTTCACAAAGTCAAATCAATGCATCCTTGTCACGCACCCAACCTCTCCAACAAATTTCGTCTGAATCCATGCATAACATTTTGAGATATTCTGCTCACACTCAGACAAACAGACGGACAGGGGTGAAAATATAACGTCCATCTACCTTCGGTGAGGGATGTAACAAGACTGGACATTTAGCAATGCCAAGCATCCCAGTATATAGATTACATTGCATCTGAGAATGAACGATCTATATTAAAGTAGATCTGCATGCAGATGCGCACATGCAAACACACACGCACACACCAAATATACACTCTAAGGTATTTTTATGTGGTCACGAATTCCATCAGGTCCCTATATTCTCCAAGGGTCCATATTATTCTGTTCTCTCTTAAAATGGCAATGAGAGTGAACATTGAAAGGAAATCTTAGAAACAGAGTCAAATGTATGTTGAAATCACGGTTTGTAAAGAATTTGGAAAAATAAAATAGGTGGAGATATAATTAACAAAACATTTAAAGTAAGGTTATCTGAGTGTCTGAACATTCGTTAAGCACACCCTGTTCAAACATTGAAATATTATATGAGGTTTCTCTTCTTTCAAATGATGCTGTGATGTTCTTTGTGTCACCATGAAGAGTCCCCAAACTGGTTGAGTTTTGTACTTTGGACAAAACAAAATTGCATTGGTTTGCACCAACCATGAAACCCACATAACACACACGGGTGTTGATGTGGAACCCTGTTGCCATTGCAGACACTATGTACTCCCCAGGATTCAGTAGCCTCCAATAGTCCCCATCGGCCGCTGAGGCACAGCATATTTGGCAAACGTCTTAAAATCGTACTGATGTAAAACAACATTCATTGAGAAAATGCAAATCAGAAAACGAAACAAAAACAACAAACTTATGAGTGCCATTTTTTCTGCCCACACACTAAATCATCTAATATGGTTAAATGGTTATAAAAAAAAAAAAAAACAACATATGCTATATTTGTCGATTGGCATAAAATGCAATAAGACAGCATGGAACAATATGGACCACTTAAAGCTTCTGTTTATTTTTTTTTTTTTTAACATGTCGCATCTGCCTTATTCTTGGCTTAAAATGAGTTTCCCTCTATTTCCTCCAATAAACACCCCCTTATGAGGGGTTGAAAATATAAACGCCTCCCCCCATCCAATAAATAACCACTCCGGGCCAGTTATTGGAGTCATGTAAAAAAAAATGTACTACCGAACAACTTATACCTTCATAATAAGTCTATTACTAAAAGGAGCGGCGTCCATCCTTCCATGTGTCTATAACGTTTCATTCTAAAGAGTTTCTGCTATTGTACAACAATAAAATGGTACTGATGGAAAGCTAATGATTGATTTACAAGCAATGCCCAGTTTACGAACACAATGTGTTCTTAAGCTGGATGTTTGTAAACCGGAACAATAAATCCCCTTTAAATAGTACATGTAATAAGTGATTAATTTGTTCCCAAACACAAATTAAACCCAAAAAAAAAATTTATTATTTATTTTTTACATAAAAGCATCATTAAATGTCCTCTTTTAATCAAAAATTAATTAACGGATGCTATAAATACATGCAGTAATATGGTGATAATAATAACAAAGCCTAAAATGAAAATACAGTGCAGTAAATGTAAAAATTATCACTAAATACCTGAGCACAACACTAAATACAATGTGTATGTACAGTGCAAATCGTTTTTTGGCAATTGACAGACACCAGTGGCATTTGGAGAGGTCAACCTATACAAATGCAGTACAATACAGTACAGTGCCACAAAAAAACAAGCCACATGCATCATGGGAACATGAATGGATCCCTGTGGTCCACTGTTCAGCATACCACCCACGTATTGTTCGTTTTCCCACATTTGAATGCCCTATTTCATGCTGTTCAGCACGGTATGTTCGAAAACTGTATTCGACGTTTTTTTTTATCTTTTTTCTTTTTCTTACATAAAAACGTTATTAAATGCACTTTTTAAATGAAAAAAAAATGAATAAATCGGAATAGATCGAATGTGTGTTGTGTCACGGATGACGAGGGATAACAAGCTAGTTAGAGGGTTTTTGGTGAAGCCGGGCAAGCACTGCTGTTTCTCCTGCCGGTAAGAAACCCCGTGGAGAGAATGGCGTGTGAAATGGTGGAAGAGTGTTGGAGCGAAGCCTGTATGAACGAGGTGTGAATTGTGATGTGCATGGGTAATTAACTCTCGAGGTCAGATTTCCTGTGTTTGGCGCTCAGCTTGGTATGTTCAAAAAGCCGTGTTCATTTGAATGGATCGAACGTTCGAAAGACCGAAACATGATGATAAAGTTTAATGTTCTTATGAACAGGTGTTCGGAAGCCGGGTGTTCGTAAACCGGGGACTGCCTATACTTGGTTGGAAAGCGAATAATCAATTTACTTTGAAGATAAATTTGTGTTTGTTTAATAATAAAGATGCCCGTTTTAAAAGCTCATTTTTCCAGAACTGAAGAAGTGAAATTTAGCGCTTAATGCAGCGGTTCCAATGGCAACATTTTTATTATCCTATGACAGCCGGAACCCTTTAGAATAAAGTGCGATGGACACGGAAGGAGCACACAAAATTCTACATAGAAATAGTTCTCGAAGCAAGAAAAAAAAAAATTAAAATACACGTAAGGAGCATACAAAACAACAATAACCATGGTCAACAGTACAGCAGAAACAAAAACAATTACGTGTTATGAAAGATCATTTTTTAAATGCGTTTCACTTCATGTTACATCTCCATTGAGATTCACAGATACACAGTGAATATGTTTGTGAAGTGCAACATGCTGTCTTTTGCTTTAACCCATCAGCGAAGTGATGGATATACCGCTCGTTCAGCTGAGTTGAGTTAAGTTTTGTTCTCCGCTCGTTGAAAGGGCCGTGAGTACTTATAATGAAGGGAAAGTCCATCGAATGTGCCGTGATGTGACTGATGAGCCAATGTACGATAGTTATGATACCCTTGAGTTATGAAAATAGTTATGATCTCACATAATGTGGTATGCCTAAGTATGCGGATGCAATAAATTATTTCATTATGTGAAGAATATGGAAGTTTGCTAAAGATGTAAAAATTATAAACCACCACACATACAGGATGTTCCCTCCAATAAGTGCCCCTCCTCGGATGGAGTTGAAAAAATAAACACCCAGGGCGTTTATTGGAGGAAAATATGTATGGTACATGGCTATTTTGTACAGACTGCAAGTCTTCAAAATCGATGAAATTATAATCCAAAAGTAATTATAAAATTTGGGACAAGTTTCCGCTTCTCGCACATAGCCGAAATAAAATGTGCTGTACCACCTTCTTTATCACCGGCTAAAAGGATTGCACACGTCAACCAATCACATGACGCCTTAAGAGGCACAACTGATGTGGGATGTGCGAATGCGACGATTAAAATTATTTTTTAAAAATTACCCCCGTGTGGGGGTGACGGTCATCTCTATAATGTTTTTTACTATCATAATCGATGAACCGTTGCCAGATATCTCCTAAAATTACAGACTAGATAGGTTTTGAAAATGGCGACTTTCACAACTTTCGTGACCTCGTGACCTTGACCCTGACCTCGAATCCGGGAAAAAATATGTCGTTGGGTATCACTCATCGACCTCTACCCACATACCAAATGTCATCAAGATCGGAAGTAAAAAGTTTTCTTTGTACCGGGAGGTGTTTTTGACCATCTTCCAGGTTACGTGGCGGCCAAACGGGACGGAAATTCAAAAATCTGTCTGGTTAGATACAAGATAATATTTTTTACTATCATAAAACAATAAACAGTTGCCGAATATCTTGTAGAATGGCAGACTAGATAGGTTTTGAAAATGGCGATTTTTATAACTTACGTGACCTCCTGACCTTGACTCTGACCTTGAACCCGGACAAAAGTTATATCGTTGTGCAACACTCATCGACCTCTACCAAACATTCACTAAGTTTCATCAAGATCGGAAAGAAAAATTGTTGACGGACGCGACGGACGACATTCGGTCCGGCTTTATTAGGTCATCTCGTCGAGATTGGAGCTATAAAGACACAAGCCCGATTCCCATTTCTACTACTTATTTTGCATTACATTACAATTATAAGAACCAAAATATTTATGAAAGGAAAAATGAATGTGACACCACAGACCTGTTCTAACGTCATGGTTATGACCATCAACAACAATTACTGCATTCGCAATGACGTGGTCTTCCTCATCTTGAACAATTCCGGTCAAGCCACGGTGCACCTGATGGACAAATATTTATATTTACAGTGATATATGGCTCATGGAGGAACTTACACGTCCATCACATGCAGTATAAAGAAGTCACCATACGTTTACATGAATTACAAAGGCATTAGTAGGACAAACACATGTGATATGTGGGTTTCAAGCCTGAGTTTCCTGAGAATTGAGCCAAGTGTTCAGATGAGAACACTACCTGGCCAACCCAAATATAAACCAAGGTAATACCTTCAAAGGACAACAGTCCATTTACAGTACATCATAGAATGAATGAATATGTATTGTTTCACCTGCAACATAATCTGACAGTAAGGTACTGAAGTATGCACTGATCTACAAGTTATCTCGTCTAGCTTTGATTCCCTACCAAAATATAAATGAAGAGTAGGTAAGTTATCATCAGCACCCTGGCCAAAATCCAAATTCCTGACTTCACGTTCAGGGAGAATTACATCAATGGCACAACCCCAGCACAAACCGACAGGCCAAACTAGCATCTGACTCCGATTCGAAGATGCCGACAAAAGGAACGAACCTGCTCCATGAATGTAAGAAGTGGTTGTTTGTTATTTTCCCACTCTTCTTCAAGCTCAACTGCAGGTGGGAACTTATCACAGCCCTGCTCAATTGTTACTTCGAAGCAGTTGGTGTGCAGATAACTGAAGTCGTCCATGCCTGGAATACAAAACAAACAGCATAGGTTGTGAATCAGGTGTGATTGTTTAGAACAGTGTTTCTCAACCGGGGTTCCCCGGAATCCTAGGGTTCCGCAAAAGGTCGCTAGGGGTTCCGTGAGAAACAGTAATAAATTGGCTAATGTATTTTTGAGTAGTTTTTGTTTGATTTAATATTCGTAATTTTACTATACACGTATGGCATATTGTTGGAAACTCCTTGGTTATTAATATAGAGGCTTCAACCTCTTATATTATTTACAATTATAACAACCATAGGGAATGTTATATTATAACAACCGTAACAACCACGAAGCGCGATGGACGCCCGGAATAACGTCTCGTCATTGAACACGGCACACGGCCTGTACATGATGACGTCATCAATGATGACGTGGTCTGTCTCATTGCCAATAAATTTGACAAAAAGGGGGTCATTTTTTCCTTAAACCAGGTATTCCAAAAAATCTTCTTCTTCTTCTTTCGGCTAGCTCCCGTTAGGGTTCGCCACAGCGGATCACCGTCTTGTTGTCCGCATAATGATTTGGCATAGGTTTTTACGCCGGATGCCCTTCCTGACGCAACCCTGGTCGCCTCTTACGAAACACAGGGATATGGTACACCTATTACCGCGGCATACACCGGGCCAGTACAACTGGTATTCATTTCGCCGACCTCGAAGGATGGCAGGCTGAGTCAACCCCCTGGTGTTTTCGACTTGGTATATATATATATATATATATATATTATATATATATATATATATAATATAATTATATATATATATATATTAATTCAGTGTCCCAACGGGGCTTGAACTCAGGACCTTTTGGGTCCCAAGCCACTGCCCTAACCACTGCGCCAACACCAGGCTTTGGTATCCAAAAAATATATTTTTTAGGTATCCAAAAAATATATATTATATTTACCACGTGAACTACGATAAAAATATAAAAGAGCTAGATATTAATAATGGTTATATAAATAATGTTTTTTTTAATTTATTTTTTTTTTTTTTTGGTTTTATTTTTTTTTTTTTTAATTTTTTATTTTAATTTTTTATTTATATAAAATATTTTTGTTTTTTTTTTTTTTTTTTTTTTTTTTTTTTTTTTTTTATTATATTTTTTTTAAATTTTGTTTTTTTTTTTTTTTTGTTTTTTTTTGTTTTTTTTTTTTTTTATGTTTTTTATTTTTTATTTTAGTTTTTTATTGTTTTTTTTTTTTTTTCTCTTTTATTAGTTTTTTTTTTTTTTAATTATTTTTAATTTTTTTTAATTTTTTATTAGTTTTTATTTTTTTTATGTGATTTGTTCTTGTTATATTTTTTGGTTTTTTTTTATTTTATTGATTTTTTTTATTTTTTTATATTTTATTTTTTTTTTTTTATTTTTTTTATTTTTTTTCTATTGTTTTTTTTTTATTTTTTGTTTTTTTTTTTTATTTTTTTATTATTTTTTTTTATTGTTTAATTTGTTATTTTTTTTTTTTTTTTTTTTTATTTTTGTTTTTATTTTTTTTAATGTTTTATATTTTTTTTCTAATTTTTTTTTAATTTTGAATTTTTTTTTATAATAATATTTCTTTATTATTTTTTTTTATAATTTTTTATTTTCTTTTTTTTATTTTTTTTTTTTTTTTAATTCTGTTTTTTTTTTTTTTTTTTTTTTATTTATTGTTATTGTTTAATATTTATTAATCTATTTTTTTTTTTTTTTTATTTTTTAAATTTTTTTTTTTTTTTTTTTATTTTTTTTTTTTTTTCATTTTTTTTTTTTTATTTTTTTTAATAAGATTATTTTCAACTTTATTTTTATTTTATCAATGTTTTTATGTTATATTTTTTATTTTTTTTTTTTATTTTTTTATTCTTTAAATTTTTTATGTATTTTTTTTTTGTCTAATTATTTTTTTTAATCATATTTGTTTTTATTATTTTCTTTTAGTCTTTATGTTAAAATTATTTTATTTTTTTTTTTTTTTTTAATCATTTTTTTTTTATTTTTTTTTTTTTTTCATTTTTATTTTTTTTTTTTTATTTATTTTTTTTTTTTAGTTTTTTTTTTTTTTTTTTTTTTTAATTTTTTTTTAATTTTTTTTTTTTTTTTTTTTTTCTAATTTTTATAATTTTTTTAGCAGGGCTTCCCTGAAGACATGAAAACTATTTCAAGGGTTCCACAAGGGTAAAAAGGTTGAGAAACGCTGGTTTAAAAGCTGGATAAAAACACAAATATATATGTACAAGTTCGACATACCCAAAATGCTCGTGCCGACTTTAAGATGGCTGAAGCTGAACGCAAGACACGTGGTGGCTCGAGCTGCGACCCACCTCCCGTTGGCTGTTCTACCGGTTTCGGTGAACAGCCAATGGTTCGGCCGGACTCATGGTGATGGGTCCCTCCTATAGGACACGTGGTACAACTGCTATGTCCAAGAAGGGCGTGCCCCATTGACATGGGACCTACTCCCATCCCTTAGAATTTCTCCATGGTGCTTGCGACTCACCACATGCATGTGACATGGCCCTCTCAGGGGAGTCTGTTGGGGTCAGCGATGGGTATTTCGCCGGCAACTTCAGACTCCTGACCTGGGTTGGCTGAGCCATATGTGGTTAATCGCTGGGTTGATTGGTGCAAAACGCCACTGGCCTGGCAATCTCCATGAGCACCATGCCCCGCACTGCTATGGGCATATGGTCTTGCCTGCCACGCCAGTAACGCAGATCTGGTGGACTGGATCTGGACTCTAGGTCAGTGTTTGTCGTTTGTCGCAGGGGGCGTGTGTGAACCAATAGATGGTTTTGCGGTCCCAAACTGCTACGCACGTCCACTCCGATGGTTTTGGAGCTTCAGTCTGCCACCTCTGCATTGTGGTGGTCAATGCCTGAAATGCGCTGGTGTGCAGAGGAGGGGGAGAGGGGGATGACAACGGACCAGGGCCTTGCAACCCTGTGACAGGAGGCGTCGAACCGACGCCGACGAACCCTAATATAATCTTTACATCCCCATCGGGACTCACATATACACACGGAATATGTTTGTAAAGTGCAACATGCTGCCTTTTGATTCAACCCATCAACAAAGTGATGGATATGCACAGATAGTCACATATAAAATTAAGGAAGTCAGTCACGAATGAGATGCTCTCCGCTCATTCAACTGAGTTGAGTTTTGTTCTCCGGTGAGGGACTAACCCTAATATCATCTTCCTTTTGGATGCAGAGAAAGACACCTGAATTAGAAAACAGACACATTACACTTCACATCCAATGGGCACAGGTTCGATGGGCACATGTGCCATACTCGATGGAAACAAAATGGCTTCAAATTGCAAGTTGGCACTATAATGGGGCAACTTAGCTAAATATAGCATAACAATTGTGCATTTTGTGAGGAAAGCACCAAATTTGGCCACTGTAGCCTAACTATTATGAACAGATTTGGATATTGGGCCATCTCAAATTTTGATGGCAGTGGAAAATGGCTGCCACAGCCATCACCGGCTGAATTTGAGATGGCCCAATATCCAAATCTGTTCATAATATGTTAGGCTACTAGTGTGCCAAATTTGTGCTTTCCTCACAAAATGCACAATTGTTATGCTAAGTTGCCCCACTAGTGGGGCAACTTAGCTAAATATAGCATAACAATTGTGCATTTTGTGTATTAATCACCAATAACTCAGGCCATGCAAGGTCAAGAAGAATATTTGGACAAAAACGTTTTCATTAATCATATCATTAAATACCCAGAAAAAGCAAGCATGAGCTATGCTTCACATGGCTTGATGGCAAGTCGTGAGATGCTGCTGATTGACTGTGTGAGGCTACACTGTTCCTGTCTCCGGTTCTTATAATAAATAATAAATAGAGCTTCAAACATGTCAACAAACAGTGGGCCTGGGGCCCATTGGCTTACTCGCTTTATAATAAGCAATAATCAAGCTGTCTGTTTGGTTGAGTGGTTAAAGACTTAAACGTTTCTTTACACAATGACATACTAGTGTGGGTCTTTTTGCTAACCCACATGTGACAACCTGGCAAATTGGCCAGCAACCCTCAACATGAGATGAGGGAAATCTTTTTCCTGTGGTGGCTTAATATAGGATAGTTTAGGGGGGTGGGGGGTCAATAAGAAAAAAGAAAAGAAAGAAAATGAAACTTACTTCCTGGAACTGTGTGCCAAGCCGCTCCATTTACAGTACCCCTTCCCGGACTAAAGTCGTCATAATGGCACATACGACGATGAGGGTCAGCCATGTTTCGATGGCTGGATGCATAAGCAGTCGCCAACCACTTGAAGAAGCTGTTGTCAGGAGTAGGAGTCAGCCCACTGGGAGCCCAGTCACGAGCCATGTCATATGGGTAGGTCACGACAAGCTCTCCTCCGTGTAGGCTTCCACCAAGAACGAATGGATACTTTTCCATCCAAGCGATCACAGCCCGAGTTTCCGGAGCTACCTAAGGCATACTCAGTGACTTGCAAGTATTTAGCCTTAAGACAGTCTTGAAATGTTCATCACACATATTGTCTTCAACAACTTTTGAGAGACATACAGTAGTGGAAAAAGATTACTGCATCAGCTTACTTTTTTCTGTTTGTTTCCTGCTATTTCTAGAAGATTATCCTCCATGTTTGACTTGGATGTTGTGGTGGTTTTTGGATTTACTATAAATTGTTCTTGAATTGTAAAGTGCTCTGAGAGTTTATTCTTGGATGAAAAGCACAATATATGAAACCTCTTTGATTGATCATGCCCGGTGTTGACTTAATGATTAGGGTGGTGGGCTTTGGATCCTGGGGTCCTGAGTTCAAATTCCACACGCCTGTTGAATTAATACCAGATGGAGTTGACTCTGCCTGTGTCATCCTTCCGAGGTCGGCAAAATGAGTACCAGCATGCTGGTATACTGTGTCGGAGTGGCGACCCGTCCAGGATTGTGTTCAATAGCCAAGGACACTGCTTAGGCAGCACCAAAGCTCTGCACAGAGCATGGTCTCTATCTGTCTCTGTCTCTGTCTCTGTCTCTCTTTCTCTCTGATCAATTAATTTGAACAATATTAAAAAAAATTCAAACTAATTCAACGAGGAAAGAAAAAAAAATTGTTTCAATATTTATGCATCAAAAAGTCTTATTTTATATGAACAAGGAATCCAGCATCAAAAGATATGTATAGTGAATAGCCACAATAATAAACATTCCAGCTAACTTAAGGTTGCTGAAATAAGATCAAGCATCTCAACCAAGACTATAATTTGTGACTAATATTTGGTTCAATCTGCTGTATCACTTATGAAAGCTTGTCACTTGCTGGGTATGCACACTCACCTCGAAGCTGACTAGCCTGGGTTTGAATCTCGGCCCAGCTATAAACTGTCATCCTGGTGTTTCGCAGGCAGGGTAATTCATCAATGTGTGTGCCGTCCCTCAGACAGACGTTAACCTGGGTGTCCCGTCTGCTGCCATGAGTTGACAGATGTTAAAAAATCTCACAATATCCATGAAAAGTGGATGAGCTATTGCTGGTGCCCTGACAAAATTCCAAAGTCCTGCTCTAATGTGTGGCGGACATTGCATCTGTGGCATTTCCACAGCCATGAAATAAATGATGCTAATCCACAGTCACATGCTGCATATGAACGACAATGACTTGCTGAACATGGATTTTTTTTTAGACAAAGTCGAGGTTCATGGAGGAGTTAGGACATCAAACGGATCAGGATGTAACAAAACAAAAGATAGAGTAGAAAGAGAAGGGAGAAACACACGATCAGCAGGGTTGAGGGACAAAGTCGAGGACAATGTGGACAAGTAGGAGTCTATGAGGAAGGATGAGGGGTAAGGGAGGACATACGGGGTGGACAAGATGGATAGAGAAGCAAATTCTCACGAAGGAAAAAAATGGAAATTTGGGAAGAGGTGGGCTTGGGAGGGTGTGAGATGGTTAATGGAAGTAGAACAGATCATGGCTTTGATTCCATTCCATTCAATTGGGACCATACTCTGTGCAGAGTGTCAGTCCTGCTTCAGCAGTCTCCTTGGCTAATGGGCACAATCCTGGACAGGTCACCACTCCAACACAGGATACCAGGAAGCTGGCACTCATTTTGCCAACCTCAGGAAGATGACAGGCAGAGTCAACCCCACCTGGTATTAATTCAACAGCCGAGTGGGATTTCAACTGAGGATCCAAGGATCCCAAGCCCACCACCCTAACCATTAAGCCAACACCAGGCTTATACTTTTAATGCTTTCTACTATCTTTATCTTTTCTATCATCTACATATATTTTCTACCGTCACTTTAATACAACACCAGGGCTGGATTTTCCAATAGGCAACATAGGCCATTGGCCTAGGGCCCACCAGTAACTGGGGGCCCCACGGGGACTTGTGGTTCTCTGATCGGTTTCATTGTATGCTTTATTTTATGCATTGTATGCATTGTATTTCATTGTAATTTATTATGCTTAAGTTTCATTGTATTTTCCATTATTCCTATGTGTAAGATGTACATGATATGGAAATTGATTTACTTTGATGTACTTTGATGTACTTGATATGGAACTAATTTGATTAAAAATTATTGAGTGTTACATATGTTGTAATTCTTTTTTTACATTACAATATTACGATATATATATTTCTTTATTTTTTTTGGGGGGGGGGGCACTGATAAGGTTTGGCCTAGGGCCCACAAGCAAGTAAATCTGGTCCTGTATAACACAACATTTTGCTTTCGATTATGTGCCCCAATCTGATTTCACTCCATTCCACCACAAAATAGCATATTTGGAGTCAACTAGCACACCCACTCTCGATGGGAGCGGCAGGAAGGGTCATGTTATTATCCTCTCTGTCTGGGGTAGATACAGTAGATTACAGTAGAGCTCGGCTAGGGTCTCAAGAACGTTGGGTTTCCTCCCACTCAGTTTAGTGTTAAACAGCAGTAGCAACTGTTTAAGGCCCAGTCACACCTTGATGTTTTAGCCAGCTTATGCCGAATTTTGAAAAATTTGTCTAAAACGCTGGCACACGTCGAATACGTGGGTAAGTTTTTGGAAACAATTGAGAGCACGCTGAAAACAACTGCCATACGTCGTAGTACGCTGGCTTTCACCGTTGTACTTTGCGGTTGTCCTCAAAATTTTAGCATGCTTGAAATTTGTTAGACTTATGCCAGCGTATGACTCACAAGTTCCGCTACGCTGGCCATTAAGTTGTAGGCACGTTATGCGAATCGTTGACACATGTCGACACACGTTAATTGTAAGTTAATCATAAGTCGAAACACGTCGAGCTAATGTTTAGCGTTCCCGAAACTTATTTCTAACCTATGAGTAACGTGTTGTAGGCACGTTACGTGATCGTTGAAACACGTCGACACACGTTACTTGTAAGGTA
>CM068953.1:125654386-125664590 GCA_035128595.1 Eptatretus atami | reverse complement strand
CGACACAGGATACCAGCAAGCTGGCACTCATTTTGCTGACCTCAGAAGGATGACAGGCAGAGTCCCCACCTGGTCTTAATGAGCTCGTCATGGATGACAGGAGATCTCAGAAGGATGACAGGAGAGTCAACAGCCAAGGGGGATTTTAACTCAGGATTCTAGGATCCCAAGCCCACCACCCGAACCATTAAGCCAACACCATGCATGATGTTTTGGATCGTGCTGGTTCATGCCACATTCATCCCGACGTGGAATCAGTTCCCCTGTGAAATGTCAGGCTTAAGTGGAAGCAGGAGAGTTCTGCTATTATGCACATGTCAGGTGTTGTTCCTGCTCTTTCATATTCTGTTAGCTCCTACTGAAAAAAGTAAAATGGCAAGGTAGGTGATAAGATAGGACGAACTCATTTCATGGCTTTGTTAAGCCCATTGTACAACGTGAACTGGCATATACCATCTCTTTCACTGCTTATAAATTTGTGGATGCAACAGGAAATATAAAACTTGATCATGAGATTTTTGACGTCATTAAACAGAGGGAACAGAACGCTGAGATATCATCAATATAACATCGTACTTTTTAACAATCAAAGATTGCTCGTTTAGAAAACAACAAACTCTGAATAGTCAGGCAATGAGGAGTAGCAGTTGAGTGCATGATAAAGTGAGATGGAGGTTTATAGAGTTAGAGTTTGTGTTGCTGCCCAAGTGAAGAACTGACAGCGCCACCATTCAAAGTGCTACTTCGTGTCTAAGTCTTATTCAGCTCAGTTTGGTATTTTCTTTCTTTCAATATAATGTATAGGTGCAAAATAGAATCCTAAATATTCAATACAACACATTATTTTGCAAGGTTTGTACAAATGCAGTTTGCTTGAATTGCAAAAAACTATTATTGGTTCAACATTTTTGCATGTTTGTAGAAAAGGGAAGTTATACAGAGTGCAGGCCGAAGGGAGATAGTTAGAGTGCATGTCCCCCCCGCCCCCCAACCTCTCTCAGTCCCATGCATGCATAACACACTGGTCATCATGAAACTATTCATGATGGTCATCCTTCTTCATGACATCAAGCAATATGCATGTGTTTACAATACAAGACAGGGAATCAATCGATCATAATTTCACATGGATGGGAAAAGTAAGTGGAAATGGCATGTCGACGATGGCTTTCAAGCGAAGTACGTAATAAAAAGAGCATACCACGTCATAACCTCCTTCTTGATACGTTTTCCAAGATAGTGAATCATTACTGAAGTAAACTCGATATTTTGTTACCCAGTGACTCCTGTGGGGGAAAAAAAGGAAACAAACAGCGATTTAAACTCATTATTACAAAGGTTATTTTGTAACTTTTATCCAGTGACATAGGAAATGAACATTTTTGCATCCAAGTAATCATTATGTAGCTTAAGATTAACAGAATATGACGAGATTTTCATTGAGATTTTGCACATAAAAGCTTTGAATTGTTGTCAAAGCACTACAATGGAGCCACCACTTCTGCATTGTATTTCCTTGTCACATCACATATTACTGAGCAAATAGTAAGATATTCCCAACACCTAATCATCTTCAGACTAATCGGATACAATCCCACCATCACTGCAGGCCAGATCAATGGTCAAGTACACCTCAGGTTGAAATGTCCTTCAACAAGTCAACAGCCTGTTTAGCATTCCAACAGCTGATCTGTATTTAAAGGATCGCTGCATGCTTGCAGTGAGCCCCCAAACACGAGGATATGCACGTTTCCTATGAAAATGCGAGACCTATGCAATCATGATTCATACTTAAAGGGATTAATATGCCCAGTTTCGATTCCCCATGGACGGGAGAATTGAGTCATAAGGTTGGTCCAAGAGGGTTGTTTTGAGTATGGTTGCGAGCTCAGAGAATAGAGGAGTTGAGCTCGGAAAGTTCAGAATGAGCAGCTCAGAGTGAATTATGGAGAGAGTGAGATGGGATTCAGAGGAGCTGGACAAACATGCAGCCCTAAGACACCACAAAGCCAATGATGTCTGCCAGACGATCTCTTCCCACCCAAGCTCTGCCACTGTAGCTCCCCAAACCCCCTCGCGAAGCCCGACACCATGCAAGAATGCCACCGGGGACTGCAAGGTTGCTCTTTTTGGTCTGGTGACCTGGCCCTGTCTGAGTATCTGTTGTGTGAGAGAAATAAGGTATCACGTAAGCCGTCGAAGATCGTAGGCATGTGGGAATATAAAGTGTGACTTATTGATTGTGTGATTGCTTCCTCGTTCTCCCCACCCCGTTTATCTATAATACACTTGATTCGCACCATTGGCATGTCGGCCTCGTACACGGTACGTGATTTGGCATAAGAACCGTGGCACAGGTCAAAGTTGTGGTCGTTGGAAATTGGTGTGAAATCCTCATTTGTCGGTCTTAATGCATGTGACAATGCACGTGGTTGACAATGCACGTGGTACATGCTTGGGAGCCTAGGTGGTGCATGCTTCTGTTGACGCTGTTGCTGATGACCCACCAATAAGTGATAAAACCAGTCCTATGGCTGAGGGTTTGTGTAGCATTGGGATTCTCATGTGTGTAGTACTTGTGAATGTTTTGCAGCTGTAGAGGAACTCGGGTAGAGTTTGAAACAGCGAAGGGCTTACCTTGTGTAGCTTTTCATGGTTGCTCTATGCAGCTTTCTTTGGCTTGAAGAGCTTTGGAGGAGTCAATTTATTTATGTATTTGTGTATATGTGTATGTATGCATGTATATATGTGTATGTATATACAGTCAAAGCTCGTTACTATGCCACCTCGCTTCTATGCCACTCTCGCTATTATACCACTTTTTTGCTCGGTCCCGACAAAAATCAATACAAAATAAATTTACTATGCCCACCCCTACTCTCGCTACCATGCCACTACTGTGTGACTGTTAAAAGGCAGAGTCGTGAAAAAGTCTGTATTGCGCAGTGCTCGATTATCACACTCACGTCCAAAGGCGAAGCGACGAACTACAGTCCAGCTGCGCACAACATAACTCAATACGTACGCGCATAGTCAGACTGTGTCAAAACACGCGATCTTCTCCCCGATGCCAGCCACAACAAGCCAATCACAACACGCACAACGAGACACAAAAAAGCGCGAGCACACACACAGACACGCAGGCACACGTACAACAGTGACATCATTTTTTTTCAAATTCAGCCCATAATGTCAGCTCAGAAACGCAAGCGAACCGACTTTACCTGAAGAGAAGAAGGAGATCATCGATGCCGCGAAGAAGGAGCCGAATCAGTCCAAGTTGGCCAGGGAGATTAGCAAGAAATGGGGCGTCGAAGTTAAGAGAACCACCGTGAAGGGCATTCTCAGCAAGAAGGATGCAATCGAGGCTGCAATCAAAGCTGGATTTCCATCGAAGCGCATGAAGTTGACGCAGGCTCACGACCCGAAGCTTGATGAGGGAGTGCTCATGTGGCTGAAGCAATCAAGAGGACAGAATTGCCTTCAGCGGCGATCTGATCAAGGAGAAGGCGATGAAACTGGCCGAGCTGATGCCATCCCAGACTTCATGGCGAGCGACGGTTGGTTGGGCAATTTCAAGAAGCGCCACGGCATCACGTTCAAGACAGTGCAGGGCGAAGCTGGAGCGGTGGATTCGCAATCCTTCTTGAGTGGCAACAACAGGTTCTCCGGCCCTTACTCGGGCAGTTCTCCGCAGACGACGTCTTCAACCTGGACGAGACTGGACTCTTCTGGCAGCTGCTTCCGAACAAGACCATGGCTTTCAGGGGAGAGCGGTGTACTGGAGGAAAGAAAAGCAAGCAAAGGATCACTCTTCTGGTTGGGGCAAACATGAGCGGCAGCGAGAAGTTCCCTCTTCTGGTGATTGCAATTCCAGAAACCCCGTGCCTTCAAGAACAAAGAGATCCCGGTCAAGTACAAGGCGAACTCGAAGGCGTGGAAGACGGCGGAGCTTTTCGAGGAGATGTTGCGTGCGTGGGACGGACGACTCGGCCAGCAGGGACGCAGATGCTGGTCTGTCTCGATAACTTCTCTGGCCACCCTCCCGAGCTCGAGCTGAACAACATCCAACTGGTCTTCTTCCCACCCAACACGACAGCCAATTCGCAACCAATGGATCAGGGAATCATAGAGAACCTCAAGCGCCACTACAAGAAGCTCCTGCTATGCCGCCGGCTTGAGGCCATAGACGAGGGAAAGGAGTTCAAGTTCACGTTGCTCGACGCTCTACACGTCGCCCGGCGTGCTTGGGAGCAGGTCGGCAAGTCGACGATCAGGAACTGTTTCGCGAAGGCCAAGTTCATCGAAGAGGAGATCCAAACTGAACCACAGGATGCGGAGCTGCCCGACATCTGGGAAGCTCTGCCTGCCGAGGGAAAGATGCACGAGAACGAGGAGATCGAGCTGTCTGACTTTCTCGAAGCCGACGAGCGCCTCGCGACTGCGTGGTATTTCACGCTGGAGGAGATTGCGGAGGAGATTCTGTGCAGTGAGGAGCCGGTGGAAAGCGAAGATGACGAGTAACTGTCGAGGAGGAAATCGTTCTGTTCGAGGAAGCCCAGCGCGCTTGTAGCACCGGTCCAGCAGAGAAGCGGAGCCCGTGTGATGCAAGCGTGCGATCGGCTAGACAACGAGATGCATGAGATCCGCCGAAAGAAGATGCGCCAGCGCACGATTCTTGAGAGCTTTGTGTGTCGTGAATTTCTCGCCATGCCATATGTTAGTGTGTGAACTCTGTTAGTGGTGTTATGTTCTCCGTTCGCTTAGCTTATACAAAGTCGTGCCTTTTACTTGCTGGATAAATTTTGTCTAAAGATAACTACAGATGGGTAACTTGAGAAATAAGCGTTTACAAAATCTCGTTACTATGCCACTCTCGCTACTATGCCACTTTGCTCGGCCGATGGTGCATAGTAACGAGCTTTGACTGTATGTGTATGTATATATATAAATATATATATATGTGTATGTATATATGTGTATGTATATATATATATACACACACACACATGCATATATACATATGTACTAGTGAGGTGCACATGCTACATACGGGAAAGGGGCCAAAGTGTAGTAATAAAGTAAACAAAAATAAGCATAAAAAAACAACTGCAGCCTTTTAAGAGCCACAAAATGTATTTTTGGTATGGCCTGTCTGTGAGCCTCAGTGTCTCTTGCCTGTTCTTACTCTCTGAAGCTTGAATTTTGTTTGGCCTCTCTGTGAGCTTCAGTGTTTCTTGCCTGTTCTTGTGTTCTATCAGCATCATCTTGTTTTTGCCTTTGTTTATTTTAAGCATCAGAGCTTCCTCTCAATAAGACAAATTTTTCTTTCATTTTTTTTTCTCTCAGCATTTTGAACTCTTGTGGTATGCGTTGCACCATTGAGTGTTCAAAAGCAAATGGAAAATCTAGAAATGACAGATCTGCAAATGCCGAATCGGCGAATGTCACGAGTGGAAACCCTCACATAATTTCCTCATTTTCCTTTAAACTCAGTCTCTCGACATTTTCATTCCAATCACAAATTAATACTACACCATTAACATAACAAAAGACAAACACTCGTGAGGTGAACAAATATAGACGCCGTTCTCACATGACACCCAATACAGACAAATCTGCCAGCGAGAAAGGGCGGATACAAAACATTTCATACCAATTGAAAAGTTAAATCATAATTGTATTGAGAAATTTATGAAACCTCCTACCCACCTTATAATGAATAAAAGTGTGGTCGTTCAGGTGGAAACTCAAAATCACAATTCTATTGAGATGCAGCATTGTCAAACCAGTGAATGTTTCTGCCGAACCCGTAATTGCATTTACTTCCAGATCGAGAGCAAATTTATACGGATCAAAAGTCAAAATCATAATTGTATTGAAGAATTTATGAAACCTCCCGCCTACCTGAGGACATCCGCAGTGACCCCAAAAATGTTCCACAGAAGGTTTGGTGGGGTTAGCCCCAAAACCGAGGGAGTAGTTCAGGGACGGAAAGACAGATTTTTAATATAGATATATATTCCGGGTGGCAAGTCAATAGTGGAGATATTTCCTGCTCAAAGAGTGGGTGAGCTATCACCGACACCACAGAAAAATTCCAAATTCCTGTCCTAATCAGCAGGGGGTATTGCATTAGCGGCGCAGCCACACCCCCAACCGATGATGTTACCCCACTGCCTTGTACTGCATACGAAAGAGGAAGAAGTGAAAATAGTAAATTCTTTATAAATAAATGAATAATTCAAGGTGGTATGTCTGTAGCAATGATCGGATAATAAAGTGTGTATAAATCAATACGTAATTCAGGTGCTGGTGGTATTTCTGGTGGTGTAGAGTGTAAAGTGAAAATAATTTAATAATTAATTCAAATATGAGTGTTCGTCGTGGAAATTGTAAAGTGTGTATAAGTAAATGATGGTTCCGAAAAGCATATACAATCCTGTACTGTTCTCTCTAGTAAAATTATTTAATTGCCAAAATTCAGAAATAAAATCCTGTCCCGTGACTTTTGGATCTCATCTCAAAATAACTTGACTTACCTCAAGCTCAGAAATTATTGCATACATGTGTAGATCATCCTCTATATGACTGAGCATTTCTAAGTCAAACGCCTTGTGTTTGGGTCCATCATTTGGTTTGAGTCCCTGCAGAATCTGCACCTCATCGGCATAAAGCTTCAGTCTTTTATACAAGATCCTATGTAGTGGTGGTTGGTAGTCCCAGTTCTCTGGATGTGCATTAAAAAAAAATTCTGGGACTTCATTGAAATGTTTCACGCACTTGTTCAACGTCTGCTGCACTTGTGCTTGGTCGAGCGGTATTTTCTGTTTCTGACAACTTCCAGTCTCCTTAAACCAATTATACCATTCTCTGATACTAGTCAACGATGGTGGATTCCTTCCAAACCTTGTACGGAAATTACGCTGAACTTGTGTGTCGGATCTCGTCTTGAAGAACCATTCAATGCACCGAGTTTTCTCCTGTGGAGTCGTCATTCTTACCTCCACCACCGAAGGTGGACAGAGGATATGTTGTCACCCCTATCTGTCTGTCTGTCTGTTTCTGAGCAGGGCATCTGAAAAAGTTATTGACATATTCAGATGAAACTTGGTGGACAGTGTGTGAGACAAGGACGAATTGATTCGATTTTGGTGAAGATCCGGATCCAAATCCAAGTACGATAATTTTTAAAGTGATTCTTCATAATTGAGAGATCAGGCCAGAAATGACATATAGCATCATATTTCAAAACGTTATGGACGGGTTATGACAAAACTTGGTTGATGAGTTGGGTAGGTAACAAGAACAAGCTCATTAGATTTTGGTGAAAATCCAGATCCGAACTATCAGTGGGATACAAAATGTAAACTGTTCAGCCTGATGGAAGTATGTACTCTACCAAGTGCCATTCTAGTATTCTTGTGTTTTTATAAACTATAAAACCTAGTCTTTCGTATGCAAGGCAGAGCCTCAATTTATGAGCCCTACCCTTGATGGATGCAAAATGGGTGTTCCATCTGCCAGCTTTAGCTTCTGGACATTAAAGAACGAACAATGAACTTGGTGAACAATAGGCGAGTTATCGGCAGCATCTTGAACAAATTCCAAATTCATGCAGCCTCAGTTGAGGCGACCCATCATTGATGGTAACCATTTCCAATGGGCTGCTTTGGCAGAACCAACACTCTCGAAACTTTCGAGTCTAAAGAGTGTATTACATTGGCATCATTGTTGTTGTTGTTGTTGTCGTTGTGTAATACCATCTCATTATGCAAGCAAAAAATTGATAGCAAGCCTCACAAAAGCATCCATGGAAATAACATGCAGTTAAGAGCCCTTACTTCTCGGTTTGTGCACCTAAAGTACGAGGATATTTTATAGCAAATCACAATACCCCTTATCATGCAATACTCACGACCAAATGGAGCTGCGGCCTTGTGTAATGACCCCTGTAAACTTAGTCAGTTGGAGGGCATCAAGTTGTATCCACTGATAGATGTCATAGAAGAGAGCGCACCATGCTCCATCAAAGTCATCCCCGTCGCTTAATCCTGACTGTAAAATAAATGTAAAATCAAATGAATCATTTAAAAACCCTGCTTTCATGTTCTTTTGTCACAATGTTATTGATTTTGTACTTCTTTGAATAAGAGCAGCATATATTTGTGACATATTAATGCAAACCTTCATTTCAGTAATTTTTTTTCATAAAAGTGTTATTTTTTATTTTTTTCATATTAAAAAATTCCCCTTTTATGTTGCACAATGGAAGATATCCTACCTGGATGTTCAGGCGGCCTCGATATGGAGCAAGGCCAATGCACTTGCTGCTCGAAGCTATGAATTGAGTATCTTTAACCCTCATCGATTCCAGACCCAAAGGAGGACATTCTAAAAAACAAATACAACAGTCAAACGATCATCAGCATTGTATTTTTGATTATGTGCTCACGTTTGTTGTGTTGCCATGAGCAAGAGGTACCTGTGCATTTTTAGAGCGAGCCAAGGTGATATGTTGAAACGTCTTTGCGCAGTCGAGTTAAAATTAAAATAACTGGGTTTGCAAATTATCGGATTCAATATTGGATGAAGTCACAAAATCAATCATCATTTGAATATTTGTTTTCTCATCACCCTCTACTCCATTAACATCCGTAAGTGATTATGTCACAATCCATGTCAGTAGCAGAGATGTCATTAGTATTTGTCTTCTAAAGTTCGGTGTAAATGTTCATGTTTTACATCTCACATACTCATTGAATTTTTTTCCCCAAAATTTATAAATGCTGTTTTGTCTCTTACCAATTACATAATTATAATTAGCCTTGACCCAGAAGAGACGGGAGAAGCTATTGCAATTGGTCTGTGATTCAATGAGTATGTGAGTGTGTGAGTCCCACATTAACATCTACTTTCATATTGATAGTTCATTTCAGATGTAACGTAATCTATATACCCCAGCAACACTTCAGTTAAAAGCTCCAAAAATATTTTTAAACAAAAATCAAATTGGAACAAAGTTGTCTTACTTAGGTAAAAATAACAAGTGAAGAAGGCACGGATTCTGTACAGTATCTGTAGCTATAGCAAATTGTTTTAAAGATAACATTTACAGCATTTCCCCCAGGTTGGAACAAAGTTGCCTTACTTCGGTAAAAATAACAAGTGAAGAAGGCACAGATTCTGTACAGTATCTGCAGCCATAGCAAATTGTTTTAAAGATAACATTTACAGCATTTCCCCCAGGCCTTGCAGCACACATCAGAACATAGGCCCAACTAGTGTGGCCAGATGGCCTGAATCACATTTTGAGTTGGCTTGTCAACACCGTGGTCTTAGGTGCGCTGCATTGCACACAGGCTGACAAGTATGCCACGGGTAGCTTTAGGCACAGTTCGACAAAGCCCTCTTTATTAACATTGTATTGTTATGTCTAATTTAGGTGTACACTGATCTTAGACCTTGATTGTGAATTATCTCCAAGTTAGCCGCACCTCTTCCTGAGGATGTTTGTCTGCACCGAGATCTACAGGAATCCATCTTGTTTCTATGGCACTTAAAAATGACATCACAAATACGTGACTTTGCCTAGCAATGAAATCTACACCAATAAAAGGCAATGTGTGTGTGTGTGTGTGTGTGTGTGTGTGTGTGTGTTGTGCGGGGTGGTGTGTATGTGTGTGTGTGTGTCCTCCATAACTCCAGAACCATAAAACCTAGCAGCCTGAAACTTTGTATGCATACTAAGGAAAATCCAAGGAAGTAAAGAGGTGAAATTTGAGTGTTTGTGTTAATTAAAACACCCCTTTTGAAGATAATTAACGGCCTTATTTAATGATATCCTTCATCAGGCGATCCTCGGCCACCTTGCTTTCTGGGGTCTCAAGGTGTTTCCTTGGTAACCTCGCTGGGGTCTGAAGCCACCATGTTTTTTGACCTGCTCAACCATGCCTTGACTTGGAACAGACCGCAACGATTTCTTCACGATAAAAGTTTATTTTTCACTTTCCTCATTCATATTATCGAATGCCTGTTCATCACAGTTAAGAATCGCTGATACATCACTTTTGTAAGTAAGCTAGTTTTCAAATTAAGAGCTTGGAGCAATTTCATGATTTTCCATGATCTAGTCACATGGACTAATTAAAGTATATATTCAAAATATTATTTTGGTTTTGAGGATCGGATATCGTCCGGACTA
>CM068953.1:125632153-125651900 GCA_035128595.1 Eptatretus atami | reverse complement strand
CCCGTCCCGCCCCCCCCCCCCACCGTGTCACTGTGTGTGTTTGTCAAGTGTAAATTTGCTGTGTCCATGTCCATTCATATGTTGAGTTGAAGAGATGCTAATGGCTGTGCAGTCACATGAAAATATTTGGGATTATTTAATGATGCATCCTCTGATTGTTTAAGGATAACTGATCATGAAAATCATTATATGCGGCATGTTCACGTTAGAGAATAGTAACCCATTTAAACTAAAAAAAAAAAACATTTTTGATGCTGTCTGTCTTGATTGAAATTTGAAGGTCAACTTAAAAAGCGTTGTTGTTGTTGTTGTTGTTGTTGTTATTGTTATTGTTGCTGAAACCATTGACATTTCGAACCGTTTAATACAGGCGACAGCATTTTTATAAACAGCTTTAAAAAGAAGTCTGAGACCAATTTTGACAGAATAATCTAATTAATTTCAATCATGAATAATCTAAACCTCCTCCTATATCTAATTAGCATAACTCAATTAACATCCTGTTGATTCATACATTGTTCTACTTGTCTGCTGACATTGATCAACACTAGTTTCACCAGCAAGACTAGTTTTTCATTCTATTTCGTCTTGGTGACCCTTTCATAAAACAAAGCAATGAGTGAAATTCGTTATTGATTTAAAGCACATTTTCATAACTTAGCATGTGTAATTTGTGCAACATTTATTACTTCTTTACCACCCGTCGCTTCACTGACTAATACTAAAGGGGGGAGGGAGAAAAAGAGGAGGAAAGAGGGGGAAGAGGGGAGAGGGGTGGGGGAAGGGAAGACAGACGTGCGGTGGAGCATAAAGTTCGATTCATACCGTTTCATCAAAATGATTCTGCATCGAATATCAGTGAAGATGGAAACAATATAACATCTGAAATCCATTTTCTACGGTCATACTATAAACACGGCCGGAGACAACACCGCCCAGACATGTCTGGACCCAAACTCCCTCCACGCATAAATACCGCCAGACGCAGCCGAGCCAAACACCAGCAAGACGTGTCTGTAACTAAGCTGAGCTGTCCGGAGCCAAACACCGCTCGGACATGCCCAGAGACAAACCATGCCCAGACATGTCCGAAGACGAACACCATCCAGACACACCATCCGGATTTATCCAGAAACAGAGACAGAGACGAGGGGAGAGTGAGAGAGGAGATGTGGGAGGAGGGTGCTTTACTGCATTGGGAGGGGGTAGAGCAAGGATGCGAGAGAGAGAGAGAGAGAGAGAGAGAGAGAGAGAGAGAGAGAGAGAGAGAGAGAGAGAGAGAGAAGAGAAAGAGGAGGGGTGGGTTGAGGGGGGGGGGGGTGAGGGTAAGGGAGTTAGCAGAGAGAATATGTTATGCTTTATGAAGAACACACCACACACACACACACACACACACAACACACACACACACCACACACACACACACACACACGTGCTTGGCTGATATCAGCAATTTTTCGGGAATCGGCAGGTGGAGTCAATGTGATTACCAACTACAGTACTTACTGAATACAACCAGAAACCTTGGGTAGCTTTCACTGAAAATCAACGTTACATTTACATAGATATTTCAGGAAGATGTTCACAAACATTCTTCTTTATAAACAGCTGTGCATGACGGGAAGAAAACAAAATTTTGCTCGGGATTTAGAAAACACGTTAATATGGCAAACGGCTTGGAAATCGGTGTTATTTCACAACTTGCTCAGGATGATGGAGCACAAACCACTTGATCAGGGTGACGGAGCATGAACCACTCACTCAGGGTAATGGAGCACGAACCACTCGCTCAGGGTGACGGAGCACGAACCACTCGCTCAGGGTGACAGAAACGACCACTCGCTCAGGGTGATGGAGCAGAAACCACTTGATCAGGGTGATGGAGCATGAACCACTCACTCAGGGTGATGGAGCATGAACCACTCGCTCAGGGTAACAGAGCATGAACCACTCGCTCAGGGTGACGGAGTACGAACCATCCTCAGGGTAATGGAGCACGAACCATTCATTCAGGGTGATGGAGCACGAACCACTCGCTCAGGGTGACGGAGCACGAACCACTCGCTCTGAATGATGTGACGCAGAAAAGTGTCCTCCAGTGAGTGAATAATTTGCTCAGAATGACGTAGCGCAGTACGCTATCGACAATGGGCACTCATCAAGTGGCTTAAGCTGTTGCCTGCTCGTCTGTGCATGTGTCATGTGGTACATCGGTTCAGGGTCACACAAATGTTGTAACTTTATTTTAAAATGTCCGTTTTTTTTTACCAGATTTGCTTTGATTCCCTGCAGAGCACCTCACAAACCTCTGAAATAAGGCATAGATCTAGCAGATGCAATGGATAGGCAATTCTCTGGGGGGCAGGGTGCGAGGTCTAACAGTAAATGCATTAAATCATATCGCTCAATGAAGCTGGTATTTGGAACGTTCATAATTTTTTGTTCACTCATATATTCCTTAGACAGTATAAAATGATAAGTTTAATGCATTGGAAATTTCACATTTTCTTGTGTATGTATGGAGAAGGAGGGAACATAGTCTTGCTTGCTGAAAGTACATAGGTATATCAGCTTAGTTTTCAGACTCGTTATTTCTTTAAATGATCAGATTTCACAACAGATTTCAACACTTATTTAGTCCGGACGATATCCGATCCTCAAAACCAAAATAATATTTTGAATATATACTTTAATTAGTCATGTGACTAGATAATGGAAAATCATGAAATTGCTCCAAGCTCTTAATTTGAAACTAGCTTACTTACAAAAGTGATGTATCAGCGATTCTTAACTGTGATGAACAGGCATTCGATAATATGAATGAGGAAAGTGAAAAATAAACTTTTATCGTGAAGAAATCGTTGCGGTCTGTTCCAAGTCAAGGCATGGTTGAGCAGGTCAAAAAACATGGTGGCTTCAGACCCAGCGAGGTTACCAAGGAAACACCTTGAGACCCAGAAAGCAAGGTGGCGAGGATCGCCTGATGAAGGATATCATTAAATAAGGCCGTTAATTATCTTCAAAGGGGTGTTTTAATTAACACAAACACTCAATTTCACTCTTTTACTTCCTTGGATTTTCCTTAGTATGCCATACAAAGTTTCAGGCTGCTAGGTTTTTTATGGTCTGGAGTTATGGAGGACACACACACACATACACACACACACACACACACACACCACACACACACACACACACATTGCCTTTTATTGGTGTAGATTTCATTGCTAGGCAAAGTCACGTATTTGTGATGTCATTTTTTAGTGCCATAGAAACAAGATGGATTCCTGTAGATCTCGGTGCAGACAAACATCCTCAGGAAGAGGTGCGGCTACTTGGAGATAATTCACAATAAGGTCTAAGATCAGTGTACACCTAAATTAGACATAACAATACAATGTTAATAAAGAGGGCTTTGTCGAACTGTGCCTAAAGCTACCCGTGGCATACTTGTCAGCCTGTGTGCAATGCAGCGCACCTAAGACCACGGTGTTTGACAAGCCAACTCAAAATGTGATTCAGGCCATCTGGCCACACTAGTTGGCCTATGTTCTGATGTGTGCTGCAAGGCCTGGGGGAAATGCTGTAAATGTTATCTTTAAAACAATTTGCTATGGCTGCAGATACTGTACAGAATCTGTGCTTCTTCACTTGTTATTTTTACCGAAGTAAGGCAACTTTGTTCCAACCTGGGGGAAATGCTGTAAATGTTATCTTTAAACAATTTGCTATAGCTACAGATACTGTACAGAATCCGTGCCTTCTTCACTTGTTATTTTTTACCTAAGTAAGACAATTTGTTCCAATTTGATTTTTGTTTAAAAATATTTTTGGAGCTTTTAACTGAAGTGTTGCTGGGGTATATAGATTACGTTACATCTGAAATGAACTATCAATATGAAAGTAGATGTTAATGTGGGACTCACACACTCACATACTCATTGAATCACAGACCAATTGCAATAAGCTTCTCCCGTCTCTTCTGGGTCAAGGCTAATTATAATTATGTAATTGGTAAGAGACAAAACAGCATTTATAAATTTTGGGGAAAAAATTCATGAGTATGTGAGATGTAAAACATGAACATTTACACCGAACTTTAGAGAACAAATACTAATGACATCTCTGCTACTGACATGGATTGTGACATAATCACTTACGGATGTTAATGGAGTAGAGGGTGATGAGAAAACAAATATTCAAATGATGATTGATTTTGTGACTTCATCCAATATTGAATCCGATAATTTGCAACCCAGTTATTTTAATTTTAACTCGACTGCGCAAAGACGTTTCAACATATCACCTTGGCTCGCTCTAAAAATGCACAGGTACTCTTGCTCATGGCAACACAACAAACGTGAGCACATAATCAAAATACAATGCTGATGATCGTTTGACTGTTGTATTTTTTTTTAGAATGTCCTCCTTTGGGTCTGGAATCGATGAGGGTTAAAGATACTCAATTCATAGCTTCGAGCAGCAAGTGCATTGGCCTTGCTCCATATCGAGGCCGCCTGAACATCCAGGTAGGATATCTTCCATTGTGCAACATAAAAGGGGAATTTTTTAATATGAAAAAAATAAAAAATAACACTTTTATGAAAAAAAATTACTGAAATGAAGGTTTGCATTAATATGTCACAAATATATGCTGCTCTTATTCAAAGAAGTACAAAATCAATAACATTGTGACAAAAGAACATGAAAAGCAGGGTTTTTAAATGATTCATTTGATTTTACATTTATTTTACAGTCAGGATTAAGCGACGGGGATGACTTTGATGGAGCATGGTGCGCTCTCTCTATGACATCTATCAGTGGATACAACTTGATGCCTCCAACTGACTAGTTTACAGGGGTCATTACACAAGGCCGCAGCTCCATTTGGTCGTGAGTATTGCATGATAAGGGTATTGTGATTTGCTATAAAATATCCTCGTACTTTAGGTGGCACAAACGAGAAGTAGGGCTCTTAACTGCATGTTATTTCCATGGATGCTTTTGTGAGGCTTGCTATCAATTTTTTGCTTGCATAATGAGATGGTATTACACAACGACAACAACAACAACAACATGATGCAATGTAATACACTCTTTAGACTCGAAGTTTCGAGAGTGTTGGTTCTGCCAAGCAGCCCATTGGAAATGGTTACCATCAATGATGGTCCGCTCAACTGAGGCTGCATGAATTTGGAATTTGTTCAGATGCTGCCGATAAATCGCCTATTGTTCACCAAGTTCATTGTTCGTTCTTTAATGTCCAGAAGCTAAAGCTGGCAGATGGAACACCATTTTGCATCCATCAAGGGTAGGGCTCATAAATTGAGGCTCTGCCTTGCATACGAAAGACTAGGTTTTATAGTTTATAAAAACACAAGAATACTAGAATGGCACTTGTGTAGAGTACATACTTCCATCAGGCTGAACAGTTTACATTTTGTATCCCACTGATAGTTCGGATCTGGATTTTCACCAAAATCTAATGAGCTTGTTCTTGTTACCTACCCAACTCATCAACCAAGTTTTGTCATAACCCGTCCATAACGTTTTGAAATATGATGCTATATGTCATTTCTGGCCTGATCTCTCAATTATGAAGAATCACTTTAAAAATTATCGTACTTGGATTTGGATCCGGATCTTCACCAAAATCGAATCAATTCGTCCTTGTCTCACACACTGTCCACCAAGTTTCATCTGAATATGTCAATAACTTTTTCAGATGCTGCTCAGAAACAGACAGACAGACAGATAGGGGTGACAACATTACCTCTGTCCATTCGGTGGTGGAGGTAAGAATGACGACTCCACAGGAGAAAACTCGGTGCATTGATGGTTCTTTCAAGACGAGATCCGACACACAAGTTCAGGCGTAATTTCCGTACAAGGTTTGGAAGGAATCCACCATCGTTGACTAGTATCAGAGAATGGTATAATTGGGTTTTAAGGAGACTGGAAGTTGTCAGAAACAGAAAATACCGCTCGACCAAGCACAAGGCAGCAGACGTTGAACAAGTGCGTGAAACATTCAATGAAGTCCCAGAATTTTTTTTTTAATGCACATCCAGAGAACTGGGACTACCAACACCACTACATAGGACTTGTATAAAGACTGAAGCTTTATGCCGATGAGGTGCAGATTCTGCAGGGACTCAACAAATGATGGACCCAAACACAAGGCGTTTGACTTAGAAATGCTCAGTCATATAGAGGATGATCTACACATGTATGCAATAATTTCTGAGCTTGAGGTAAGTCAAGTTATTTTGAGATGAGATCCAAAAGTCACGGGACAGGATTTTATTTCTGAATTTTGGCAATAAATAATTTTACTAGAGAGAACAGTACAGGATTGTAATGCTTTTCGGAACCATCATTTACTTATACACACTTTACAATTTCCAGACGAACACTCATATTTGAATTATTATTAAATTATTTTCACTTTACACTCTACACCACCAGAAATACCACACACTGAATTACGTAATTGATTTTATACACTTTATTATCCGATCATTGCTACAGACATACCAACCTTGATTATTCATTTATTTATAAAGAATTTACTATTTTCACTTCTTCCTCTTTCGTATGCAGTACAAGGCAGTGGGTAACATCATCGGTTGGGGGTGTGGCTGCGCCGCTAATGCAATACCCTGCTGGATTAGGAAAGGAATTTGGAATTTTTCTGTGGTGTCGGTGAATGCTCACCCACTCTTGGGCAGGAAATATCTCCACTATTGACTTGCCACCGGAATATATATCTTAATATAAAAATCTGTCTTTCCGTCCTGAACTACTCCCTCGGTTTTGGGGCTACCCCACCAAACTTCTGTGGACATTTTTGGGGTCACTGCGGATGTCCTCAGGTAGGCGGGAGGTTTCATAAATTCTTCATACAAATTATGATTTTGACTTTTTGATCGTATAAATTTGCTCTCCGATCTGGAAGTAAATGCAATTACGGGTTCGGCAGAACATTCACTGGTTTTGACATGCTGCATCTCAATAGAATTGTGATTTTGAGTTTCACCTGAACGACCACACTTTTATTCATTATAAGGTGGGTAGGAGGTTTCATAATTTCTCATACAATTATGATTTAACTTTTCATTGTATGAAATGTTTTGTATCCGCCCTTCTCCGCTGGCAGATTTGTCTGTATTGGGTGTCATGTGAGAACGGCGTCTATATTTGTTCACCTACGAGTGTTGTCTTTTGTTATGTTAATGGTGTAGTATTAATTTTGGTGATTGGAATGAATGTCGAGAGACTGAGTTTAAAGGAAAATGAGGAAATTATGTGAGGGTTTCACTCGTGACATTCGCCGATTCGGCATTTGCAGATTTCATTTCTGATTTTCCATTTGCTTTTGAACACTCAATGGTGCACGCATACCACAAGAGTTCAAAATGCTGAGAGAAAAAAAAAATGAAAGAAAAATTTGTCTTATTGAGAGGAAGCTCTGATGCTTAAATAAACAAAGGAAAACAAGATGATGCTGATAGAACACAGAACAGGCAGAAACACTGAAGCTCACAGAGAGGCACACAAAATTAAGCTTCAGAGAGGTAAGAACGGCAAGAGACACTGAGGCTCACAGACGGCCATACAAAAAATACATTTTGTGGCTCTTAAAAGGCTGGCAGTTGTTTTTTTTATGCTTATTTTTGTTTACTCTTTATTACTACACTTTGCCCGCTTTCCGTATGTAGCATGTGCACTCACTAGTACATATGTATATATGCATGTGTGTGTGTGTATATATATAATACTATATATATATATATATATACACATATATATATATATATATATATATACATACACATACAGTCAAGCTCGTTCTCTGCCACCATCGGGACCGAGCAAAAGTGGCATAGTAGCGAGAGTGGCATAGTAACGAAGATTTTGTAAAAACGGATTATTTCTCAAGTTACCATCTGTAGTTAATCTTTAGACAAAATTTATTCCAGCAAGTAAAGGCAACGATCTTGTATAAGCTAAGCGAACGGAGAAATACACACACTAACAGAGTTCACCACTAAATATGGCATGGCGAGAAATTCACGAACCAAAGCTTCAAGAATCGTCGGCTGCGCATCTTCTTTCGGCGGATCTCATGCATCTCGTTGTCTAGCGATCGACCGCTTGCATCACACGGGCTTCCCTTCTCTGCTGGACGGTGCTACAAGCGCGTGGGTTCCTCGAACAGAAGATTTCCTCTCGACAGTTACCTCGTCATCTTCGCTTTCCACCGGCTCTCACTGCACAGAACTCCTCCGCATCTCCTCCAGCGTGAATACCCGCAGTCGCGAGGGCTGTCGGCTTCGAGAAAGTCAGACAGTCGATCTCCTCGTTCTCGTGCATCTTTCCCTCGCAGCGAAGCTTCCGAGATGTCGGGCAGCTCGCATCTGTGGTTCAGTTTGGATCTCCTCTTCGATGATACTTGGCCTTCGCGAAACAGTTCCTGATCGTCGATTGCCGACCTGCTCCAAGCACGCCGGGCGACGTGTAGAGCGTCGAGCACGTGAACTTGAACTCCTTTCCTCGTCTATGGCTCAGCCGGCGCATAGCAGGAGCTTCTTGGTAGTGGCGCTTGAGGTTCTCTATGATTCTGATCATTTGGTTGCGAATTGGCTGTCGTGTTGGGTGGGAAGAAGACAGTTGGATGTTGTTCAGCTCGAGCTGGGAGGGTGGCCAGAGAAGTTATCGAGACAGACGCAGCAACTCTGCGTCCCTGCTGGCCGAGTCGTCGTCCCACGCAGCAACATCTCCTCGAAAAGCTCCGCCGTCTTCCACGCCTTCGAGTTCGCTTGTACTTGACGCGGGATTCTTTGTTCTTGAAGGCACGGGGTTTTTGGAATTGCAATCACCAGAAGAGGGAACTTCTCGCTGCCGCTCATGTTTGCCCCAACAGAAGAGTGATCCTTTTTGCTTTTTTTTTCTCCAGTACAAACGCTCTCCACTGAAAGCCATGGTCTTGTTTCGGAAGCAGCTGCAGAAGAGTCCAGTCTCGTCAGGTTGAAGACGTCGTCTGCGGAGAACTGCCGAGTAGGGCCGGAGAACTGTTTGTTGCCACTCAGAAGGGATTGCGAATCCACGCTCCAGCTTCGCCTGCACTGTCTTGAACGTGATGCGTGGCGCTTCTTGAAATTGCCCAACCAACCGTCGCTCGCCATGAAGTCTGGGATGTGCTCAGCTCGGCCAGTTTCATCGCCTTCTCTTGATCAGATCGCCGCTGAGAGGCATATTCTGTCCTCTTGATTGCTTCAGCCACATGAGCATCCTCATCAAGCTTCGGGTCGTGAGCCTGCGTAACTTCATGCGCTTCGATGGAATCCAGCTTTGATTGCAGCCTCGATTGCATCCTTCTTGCTGAGAATGCCCTTCACGGTGGTTCTCTTAACTTCGACGCCCATTTCTTGCTAATCTCCCTGGCCAATTGGACTGATTCGGCTCTTTGGGCATCGATGATCTCTTCTCCTTCAGTGTAAAGTGGTTCGTCTTGCGTTTCTGAGCTGACATTATGGCTGAATTTGAAAAAAATGATGTCACTGTTGTACGTGTGCCTGCGTGTCTGTGTGTGTGCTCGCGCTTTTTTGTGTCTCGTTGTGGTGGGTTGTGATTGGCTTGTGTGGCTGGCATCGGGGAGAAGCATCGCGTGTTTTGACACAGTCTGACTATGCGCGTACGTATTGAGTTATTTTGTGCGCAGCTGGACTGTAGTTCGTCGCTTCGCTTTGGACGTGAGTGTGATAATCGAGCACTGCGCAATACAGACTTTTTCACGACTCATGCCTTTAACAGTCAACAGTAGTGGCATGGTAGCGAGAGTAGGGGTGCATAGTAATTTATTTTGTATTGAATTTTGTCGGGACCGAGCAAAAGTGGTATAATAGCGAGAGTGGCAATAGAAGCGAGGTGGCATAGGTAAGAGCTTGACTGTATATACATACACATATATGCATGCATACATACACATATAACAAATACATAATAATTGACTCTCCAAAGCTCTTCAAGCCAAAGAAAGTGCATAGAGCAACCATGAAGCTACACAAGGTAAGCCTTCGCTGTTTCAAACTCTACCGAGTTCCTCTACAGCTGCAAAACATTCACAAGTACTACACACATGAGAATCCCAATGCTACACAACCTCAGCATAGGACTGGTTTTATCACTTATTGTGGGTCATCAGCACAAGCGTCACAGAAGAATGCACCACCTAGGTCCAAGCATGTACAACGACGTGCATTGTCAAACCACGTGCATTGTCAATGCATAAGACCGACAATGAGGATTCACACCAATTTCAACGACCACAACTTTGACCTGTGCACGGTTCTTATGCAAAATCACGTACCGTGTACGAGGCCGACATGCCATGGGTGCGAATCAAGTGTATTATAGATAAACGGGTGGGGAGAAGAGGAAGCAATCACACAATCAATAAGTCACACTTTATATTCCACATGCCTAGAACGATTCGACGGCTTACGTGATACTTATTTCTCTCACACAACAGATACTCAGACAGGGCCAGGTCCACAGACCAAAAGAGCAACTTGCAGTCCCCGGTGGCATTCTTGCATGGTGGTGGGCTTCGCGAGGGGGTTTGGGGAGCACAGTGGAGAGCTTGGGTGGGAAGAGATCGTCTGGCAGACATCATTGGCTTGTGGTGTCTTAGGGCTGCATGTTTGTCCAGCTCTCTGATCCATCTCACTCTCTCCATAATTCACTTCTGAGTGCTCATTCTGACTTTCCGAGCTCAACTCCTCTATTCTCTGAGCTCGCACCATACTCAAAACAACCTCTTGGACAACCTTATGATCAATTCTCCGTCCATGGGGAATCGAAACTGGGCATATTATCGCCTTTAAGTATGAATCATGATTGCATAGGTCTCGCATTTTCATAGGAACGTGCATATCTCGTGTTTGGGGGCTCACTGCAAGCATGCAGCGATCCTTTAAATAACAGATCAGCTGTTGGAATGCTAAACAGGCTGTTGGACTTGTTGAGGACTTTCAACTGAGGTGTACTTGACCATTGATCTGGCCTGCAGTGATGGTGGGATTGTTCCGATTAGTCTGAGATGATTAGGTGTTTGGGAATATTACTATTTTGCTCAGTAATATGTGATGTACAAGGAAATAACATGCAGAAGTGGTGGCTCCATTGTAGTGCTTTGACAACAATTCAAAGCTTTTATGTGCAAAATCTCAATTGAAAATCTCGTCATATTCTGTTAATCTTAAGCTACATAATGATTACTTGGATGCAAAATGTTCATTTCCTTGTCACTGGATAGAAAGTTACAAAATAACCTTTGTAATAATGAGTTTAAATCGCTGTTTGTTTCCTTTTTTTCCCATCCGGGTCACTGGGTAACAAATATCGAGTTTACTCAGTAATGATCACTATCTTGGAAAACGTATCAGAAGGAGGTTATGAGTGGTATGCTCTTTTTATTACGTACTTTCGCTTGAAGCCATCGTCGACATGCCATTTCCACTTACTTTTCCCATCCATGTGATTATGATGCGATTGATTCCCTGTCTTGTTTGTAAACACATGCATATTGCTTTGATGTCATGAAGAAGGATGACATCATGAATAGTTTCATGATGACCAGTGTGTTATGCATGCATGGGACTGAGAGGGTTGGGGGGCGGGGGGGACATGCACTCTAACTATCTCCCTTCGGCTGCACTCTGTATAACTTTCCCCTTTTCTACAAACATGCAAAAATGTTGAACATAATAGTTTTTTGCAATTCAAGCAAACTGCATTTGTACAAACTTGCAAATAATGTGTTGTATTGAATATTAGGATTCTATTTTGCACCTATACATTATATTGAAAGAAAGAAATACCAAACTGAGCTGAATAAGACTTAGACACCGAAGTAGCACTTTGAATGGTGGCGCTGTCAGTTTCTTCACTTGGGCAGCAACACAAACTCTAATCTATAAACCTCCATCTCACTTTTCAAGGCCTCAACTGCTACTCCTCATTGCCTGACTATTCAGAGTTTGTTGTTTTCTAAACGAGCAATCTTTGATTGTTAAAAAGTAGATGTTATTTGATGAATATCTCAGCGTTTCTGTTCCTCTGTTTAATGAACGTCAAAATCTCATGATCAAGTTTTAATATTTCCTGTTGCATCACACAATTTTATAAGCAGTGAAAGAGATGGTATATGCAGTTCACGTTGTACAATGGGCTTAACAAAGCCATGAATGAGTTCGTCCAATCTTATCACTACCTTGCTTTTACTTTTTTCAGTAGGAGCTAACAGAATATGAAAGGCAGGAAATCAACACCTGACATGTGCATAATAGCAGAAACTTCCTGCTTCCACTTAAGCCTGACATTTCACAGGGGAACTGATTCACGTCGGGATGAATGTGGATGAACCAGCACGATCCAAAAACATCATGCATGGTGTTGCCTTAATGGTTCGGTGGTGGGCTTGGGATCTAGAATCCTGAGTTAAATCCCCTTGGCTGTTGACTTCTCCTGTCATCCTTCTGAGATCTCCTGTCATCCATGACGAGCTCATTAAACGAGGTGGGGACTCTGCTGTCATCCTTCTGAGGTCAGCAAATGAGTGCAGCTTGCTGGTATCCTGTGTCGGAGTGGCGACCCGTCAGGATTGTGCCCAATGCCAAGGAGACTGCTTAGGCAGCATCAATGCTCTGTGCAGAGTATGGTCGCGAATGGATCGAAACACCCTGACGTGCCCATACAGCCTGAGAGGGTTTGCCTGGGCCACCACAGCTCCAAATCACGAATGGAAAGCTATCAATTAAATTCACACTTCAGAAGCAGGAATAACATGTTTGAATAATTAAAATCTCTTTTTTGCAAATATGTAATATTTTTTATTAAAATAAAGTTTCATATAAATTTAAATTATTGGATAACGAAATTTGTCAGCCTTCATTGTTTTTGAGGTTGTTTGAAAATGAGTTCCAGTGTACTGGGTTAACATCAATTTGGATAACCTTTTGAAGGTGGTGCCTGTCTCGGACTTTACTTCTTGCCTAATGAAATTGCTTTGGCAGCCCTCTGTGGCTTTGTGGTGTGTAAGGAATGGTAATTATTATTTAATTAATATATAAAGGAATGAGCCATGCTACATAATTCTTGAAGCAGAAAATCATTATTGAGTCCATTCAGATGCTGATTTTCCAAACCGGAATACTTGTCTAAAACCTCAATATTATTAATGTTATTAGACAAATCAAAAACATGTCCTGCAAGCAAATCGAAACCTAGGTTGACTTTATTTTGATGCTTTGGAATTGCTCAGTGATGACTGTGCGAAATTCAAATTTTTTTGTATTACTAATGTAAATCATACAGATCAGATCTAAACTAATTTAAATGATAGATAATGACACAACAAATTAATGATGAATAAAATATTATCAGATGTTTGATGGTTCGACTGCAATCCCTGAGTGTTAAATAAAGGTAATAAATATTAATTATTTACATACACCAAAAAACTGGGAATTTCCGACATGTCACCACCATATAGGCCTCTACACACAGCTGCATATTATACCTCCCCCAACATGAAAACATATATTATAAAATGGGAGGTGTGTGTGTGTGTGTGTTGTGTGTGTGTGTGTGTGTGGTGGTGGTGCTGTCATCCCTCTGCTTTAATTACCATAGGGTTTTTTAAAATACTTGTCGAGGTTTCGTATGAGAGCTAAACAAACACACACACAGAAACAAGGGGGGATGAGACAAGAGGGGCAGTAGAGGGAAGGATAAACAGTGGGATGCAGACATTAGGAGATCTTGTGGGAAGGAGAGGATGGGGTGGGGAACATTGGGTATACAAGATGGACATTACGGGACTTTCAGGAAGAAAGAAGGATTTGATGGAGGTGGGCTTGGGGTGGATTACAGGGATAGAAAAGATCGAGGTTTTGGATGGGGGAAGATGAGGTGGTGGTGGAGCAGTGTTCTGAACACCTGTAGGGATAATGGGAATTAAAAGAGTGAGGAAGTTATTCCAAAGGAGAAAAAGGGAGGAATGAAAGAGTGGAGGTGAGCAGTGATTGTGATTTTGGTTAGTTTTAACCAGAATTGGGTGTTGGGGGGCTTGACGCGCCTGCGGAAATATTGGGGGGGGGGGGATATCGCGACAGAGCAGGAAGGTGGAGGGCGAGACGGAGAGGAGATGGTAAGAAGAACAGAAAAACACCGACCTGCTGCGGTGAGAGAGTGAAGAGGCCGCAAAGACTATAGCCTCCATCGGGGAGATGGCTGACCGAAATGCTTGGTTTCATAGCGTGAGCCGAGAAAAGGTGAAGAGGCGGGAGCCCAGCAGTGGCTGCACCTCCAAATCACCTCATTCAATCTCACAATCACGCACCTTTAGACCACCAGTTTTCTTCTACTCGCCCCTCTAGCGATTGAGAAGCGTGGCCCGTCAGCATAGCCAGGTACAATATGTTGCAATACTCATACGTTTTATCTTGTCTCCTGTCTTAACTTTCCATAGGGCATGGTTTTTTGATGGCATCTGTCTTGTATAGTGGTAAGTTAAAAGTTGTGGAAGTTCTTTATTTTGGTAGAAGTTACAGTGTCCTTTTATTGTGGTCTATAATTGCATGCCATTTGCTTATTTTGTTATAATAAATTGTTAAATGTTCCCACTCGTCCTGTATTTCTCCTAATTGGTACAGCATGGCTCCGCGCAGCAGTATAGCCAGAAGTTCTGCCCCATGTATTTGCTCTGATTAGTCGTGCTTATCGCAGTCTGCTTGGTGACATGATCTGGTGAAGTAATTAGAGAACACTGAGGGCATGAGACCCTACTTGGTGCGGCATCCACAGGCAAGGTATCATGTGAGTTGTGTAACTCTGCCAGGGAAATGGCAGTACCAATTGGGCGTTCCGTGTGCTAAGCAACCCGCGGCCGTATGGAGTTTTCTGTTCCGCGGCGTTCAGGACGGGTGTTCTTGGAGGGATGAGTGCTTCCCCCTCGTGGCGAGCTCGAACAGGATCGTAATAATATAACATTTTTTTATGGTGTTGATCGTATACGTAATTCTTGCTCATTTTTATTCAGTGAGTAATCTGATCCACAATTGTCAGCCTTAAATGTTCAGCCATGAATTTTTGGATGGCTATTTGACTTTTTTATTTTGTTGAAAAGTTTTGATGAGAATGTTCCGTGTGTCAGGTTATGGGTGTGCCAAGTTTTTGCCTGCTATTGGCATGCCATGTGTAAACTATACAAGTGAAATGTTTACTTTTCAAAATCATTGTCAATCTGGTATGTGATAGAGAGATGCTATGTATACATGTTTTCAAGACTCTTAACCCTTTCCACCATTTTTCTTATCCCTTTCTTGAATATTCCTCTAATTAACCGTTTTCTCTCCTCTCTCTTACTGAATTATTTGTTTCCATTATTCATTCGATCCCGCCAGCTTTATTCGTGCTCAATACATACATAATTAAGTAGATGGTCCTCACAAAGTTTGAATATATTTTTTTATCGGAGCGAGTAGATGTAATGTCGGATAAACTTCAAGGGAATGAAATGAACGGAAAAACGATGAGAGGAGGGGGAGGAAAACTGAAACTAGGAAGTCAGATGGTTGGGTTGGGAAAAGGTTTAATGGGGTAACAAAGATCATATTCTCGATGGGGAATGGATAAAGTATGGTGAATGCCTGCTCACGTGAAGCCCTGGGGGAGAGTGAGACAAGAACATTAATGAAAACTGAAAGTGCTTGTGTGTAACTAGGGAATGTGGTAAACTATACTGCTTGATTATCTTTATACATGCTGGTATTGTCAATGCATTGTTATAAAAAAGGTGTTATTGATCTCACTGAATAGCAAAATTGAGGTTGCTTTCGAAAGACCAATACGGTGTTGGAATCCCTGTGACAATAATGTATTACTAGTTTTGGTCTTTCTGAAGGCTGATATTTTTTTTGTAAATATTCTAATTATTTTACAGCAACGGTCTTTGTCCCTGAACTGAACTGATTTAATGTTTTTATTTTTACAGTACTTTACAGGAATAAAGACGCAAGAAATCCAGTCAAAATATATTCTCCAATCCGTTGTTGCTCCGTTTCATTGCGAATATTAATACAAAACTGGTACCACATGGAAGTCTTTGCTTAAGGATGGAGGTGCTGGGTTGTCTCTGAAAGGTAGAACAACTTGATTCTCTATTTTCAGTGCCCCTCTTGAAGTTACGATTAATTATGAAAAACTATAAAGGGGATAAAGAAGTTCAGATTTGGAATAGTAATAACATATGGCTACCATGCTTTGTGAACGAATCAAAATGTCAGATTAAGAGATGCCGGTTTTGGTGCCCCAATCGTGCGTGGTTAGCCCATTGGGTGGGTTTATATTTTGTGGGGCATCCATCCATCCATACATAGCTCCACTCGAATGATTAGGAAGCAATTTTTCATATCTGGCAGATGTATCATTAACATTGACATGAGACATGTTCGATTATTTTTGGATTGAAAGCCTTAGTCATGGGTGCGCAAGATTTTATGTCCATCTTGGCAATTAAAAAAAGGATTACAAAGGGAAAGATTAATAATTATTCCTGGACGCCAGTGAATAGTGGGGTATATCAATTGTTCAAGTCCATTAATCCACAAACATTAAGTTTTTATGATGGAGGAACTTTTTAAATT
Organism: Eptatretus atami; assembly: GCA_035128595.1. Lineage (NCBI taxonomy): Eukaryota > Metazoa > Chordata > Myxini > Myxiniformes > Myxinidae > Eptatretus > Eptatretus atami. Next base: position 125,635,188 of record CM068953.1, on the reverse strand, counting down.
GAATGCAACATTTTGAAGACGAATCACAAATGATGGAATAAATGTGCCGTTAACATATTTGTTCTGAATGTCGACCCAATACATTATTGCAAAAGAGAAGTGAGATAATTTTTTAAGCGGTATAGAGCTTCAATATTTGGTATGTCCTTCTATATCAGTCATAAAAATGAAGAGAACTTTCTAACCTCTGTGGCGTGGGATAACATAGTCGCAAGTTTGGTGTGTTGAGTTTGCCCCATGCACAACAAACAGATCCCTTCGGAACACGGGTGTGATTTAAAATGTTTTTTTATTATTTATTTTTTTATTATTAATTTTGTTTATTTTTTACTCTGCTTTCTGGCAATCAATAAAAAAATTTTTTTGAAAAAATCCCCATTTCCAAACAGGAAAAAAAATGTTTTTTTAAGGATGTCACAAAAGACAATGATCAGCAGAATAACTAAGCGATGTGTGTGTGTGGTGTGTGTGTGTGTGTGTGTGTGCTGTGTGGTGTGTGTGTGTGTGTGTTGTGTTTGGGGTGGTGCATATGTCACTGGAAGGGTGAACGACCTGAGTAGCTCGGACTCTGACTGTAGTTTTCCTCTTTAAAGTAGGTGATAGATGTTCTCAAAATGCGAGTATTTTCTGTGCAAGGGGGGACATAATATGGATTTAACAGTCTCGGTTTGTGTAGCAATACTCGAGCAGTGAGCACGTCTCCCCCTCCACCTCGTGCTGGTAGGAAGTGACACTGGTAGTGGAGAACACAAGTGGAAGAGGTGCAAAACACATTCACATACGAACACTACTAAGCCTGCCAAATCTCATGGAATTTTCTCCAATAAAAACCCTGGAATTTCCGTGAGATGCCAGAAAGTTGGACTGATTTCCCGGTCTCACGAAAATATATAAAAAATAAAATACGGAATTCAGCCACAATTATTCCCACATTCTTATAGGGTTGGCTGGTGGAGGCTTGACCCAAGTCTTTCACAAACCGGCAGGCCAAATTTAGTATTTGGCTGTGATGCTGATGATAGCTCTCCGACTCTTCGCGAAGGACACCATGAGATCTTTAACGTCCACCAGCTAATGCCAGCAGATGGGACCGAGATATAACAAATTGACAAACCTGTTTTGCCGGTCTCTGTCTGTCTGTCTGTCTGTCTCTGTCTGTGTGTGTCTCTCTCTCTCTCATATATCATCCTCATCACATAACATCGGTGCTTCAGAAGCAGCTTCCTGAGCAAGGGTTATGCTTTGCCATTGCCTTCCAAGCAGTAGTTAGGGCAAGAATTTGGAACTTGTCCAGGGTGCAGGTAATAGCTCGCCTACTGCTCACAAAAGACACGATGGGGGTCTTGAACGTCCACCAATTAATGCCGGCAGATGGGACCCAGATGGAACAAACTGGCAAACCCACTTTAACTCGGTGATGTATATTTGGAATCCATAGTGTAAAATCTCAAAGATCAATCTCTGTAATGAAGATATATCAATATGCTGTCAGCAACGATTGGCAATTAATTCCGAATATTTCCATAACAAAGATTCAAGCACCACATGCCAATGTGTTCAAGAAGGTGCCAACAAGAAATCTGATGCAGAAAGCAAGCTTTTAAAGTGAAACAGGTGCCAAACCACCTGTGAAGTTTCTAAAAAGTAATATATAAATTCATGTAATACTGAGCCTTCAAGCACCAGTCATAAAAGTGTTCCAATAATAGTTTGGTTTCTTGATGTGTCATCTGTGCAAAGTATTTTTTTCTGAGCTGTAAAAGGCACCTTTTTGCGCATTTATCATAGACAATGAACATTCATCTTGGATTCTTGGTTGAGAAATTTATTGCCTATTATTGGGTTAAAAAAGGAATTTGAGCACTGAAGGATCTCCTGCGGATTGGGGGAGGGGGGGCATCAATGACCGTGAGAGCTCTAGCTTTGTTCGCTGGCTCAAGAGATTTGCTGGAGATACAACTTAGCAGCCTTGAGGCCAGAAGGATGTACTAACCGCCTGCACATTATCATTACAAGAACCGCACCTCACAGCAGTCTCCAGCTTTGTCCACTGTGATACTAACCCGAGGGGAGGAAGGTTGAAGTTGATTTCACAATGAACGATATAACCACAACCACTGCGCTCTCCTCAATCCTTTAAACCTAGTTACTCCTCTTTCTGCTCCTCTTCCAGCCAATGGTGTGATACTCCTCAACAGAACCAGAACCTTCGAGCATATTCCAGAGTTTCACATGAGCAGCACATACACCCTGTCACAGTCCTCCACATAATCTCCCTGAGTGGGTCATAACCCTGAAAGGCGTTTACTTCCTTATGCTAGCTGCTCCACATCCTCATTACCAAGCAGACTCAGGTCAGCGCACCTACTTCAATGAACTTTTCGAACAACCTGGTGCCATGAAGTCCAGAATTAAACAATTAATTGTGCCCACAGGCCAGTTCGTTCACAAATTTCTTCTGCTGTTCCAGCATTTCTTCTACTTCGAAAGAGTTTTTCTGGCAAGGGACAACCAGACGTAAACAGATTTCTGCACTAAAGCAATACAACAAAGCTGTCATAATGTAAATTAACAAAGCATAATGTAACCTTGAAGAAAACCTAACATGCCTAATATAATATGCCTTCCCCTTCCCCAACTCACAACCACCTCTCCCCCTCTCCTCTTTCCTTTCATACATACTGACACTCCCCCTCCTCTACCTTCTCCACTTCCTCCCTCCTCACTCCTCCCCACCCACGTCCTCCCTCAACAACAATACAAGATGGTCCCTTATGCTGCCACGGTGGACGTACACCAGAAGTATTTTAACATCTAAACATCAAACATTCCCATGTCCACTGTCACAAAATATGGAACAAGACGATTAAGGTTCTAAAGTGTTCATGATAATAATATGATTCAATGGAAACAATTGAAATGAAAGACTGACATGGAAGACATTATAGAATGAGAGAAATTGAAATGAAAGAAGTTTTAAAGATCGCAAAAAAGATGAAGATAATTTACCGTTGTTTATGGGAGTTTCAAAAATT
>CM068953.1:125598308-125615183 GCA_035128595.1 Eptatretus atami | reverse complement strand
TTACCCTTCTCACCGCATCACATTTAGAATCCCACCAGACATGGGGATAGGTCTATCCTGGACATGCATTGAGGGAAATAACTGTCTGGGGACCTGGATGTTTGTATGCATTCGTCGGATCGGATTCTGAAATCCGTAACAATACATACGGCACTCAAAACCATCTTACCCATATATGGCACTCATAACCCTTTAAATAACGGTTATGACTGTTACTTGGCACCTGTACGATATGGGCCCACTTTTGTTCCAACAGGGACAGAGGGAGAGACGGTTGGGGAAGATAAGATGGACCCCCTGATCTATTGTGATGGTTCTGGGGAACCGGCACGTCCCTCTGCATGGTTACTTGAGCAGCAAAGCCCATGGTTACTAGAGGGCACAGCATTCCGCAAGGTGCACCTCACGACCAGTGGTGTAGTCTACGTGATACGCAGGTATACGCCGAATACCCACTAAGAAAGCTCCATGATTTCCGTATACCCACTTAAAACTGCGCAAGGATACGTAGCGATATAATTTTGTGACAAAACTTTCAGTTCATTCATTTTGTTCCCACATACCGGGTCGAGTATAACTGCAATAAAATAAGCCTTGCAGGGGAAGCCATCTACTTACTTCATTCATCTCCATTCATAAATTCACTCCCATCCAGTGCTGGTTGCTGTTAACAAAGCGTGAACGGGTGGGCTCACTGGCTGTGACACGTGACCTAGACCTAGACCTGACGTCACGCTCACGACCTACCAACGATGAACACGTTTGACAGTAGCTGGCGTTGCAAGTTTTTAATTGCTAACATTATGAAAAGAAAGCAAACTACACTCTTTGAGTGTTTTCGTAAGCCTGGCCCTGAAGTTACTGCCGCTTCGGATGACACTACAGAAACTACAGAAAAGGAGCAGCCTGATACTAACGCTACACCTGGTAAGTGAAAGTCGCATACAAATTAGTTAATCTCTCTATAATTCCAGGTGTGTGTGTGTGTGTGTGTGTGTGTGTGTGTGTGTGTGGTGTGTGTGTGTGTTGTGTGGTGTGTGTGTGTGTGTGTGTGGTGTGTGTGTGTGTGTGTTGTGTGTGTGTGTGTGTGTGTGCTGTTTCTCGACAGACTCAGGAGGACGGAAAACTACCTGAACATTTTGAGGTATGTTTGGCGTTTTCGAATTTGTATCGTCATTTTTTGAGTGTTGAAGAAATCGCGGCTTGCGCGCCGGAGCGTCACGCCTAGGATAGTTGTGTTCCGCAACGGTTCAGGGCCCCTTTAGCGACCAAAATGGCTTCTTTCACCTTCATAACTGATATCGCCGGATGGCTGACGTTATTTACCTGCACGATGATGTGTGTGTTGAATTGTGTGTGACTTTGTGTTGTCGAGTTATGAGCGAATAAAGGACTTCGCGCCGCTGGCCTATTCGATTAGCGTTAGGCCTTACGGCTGTGATGCAGTTTCACTCTACCGGCTCTCACGAACGAGCGGAAAAGATATTTGGGAATTCTGTTTTCAGATTTCGCAGTCGATAGCCATCGGCTAAATCCCAACGTAGAAAACCAGGTGAAAATCGGAGGATTTTTGTATTTTTTGCGACAAGCAGCTTTGGGTACTTTGGAAACAGAAATAAAATGCGCTGATTAATTCCTTTAGCGCGGTTAATGTAAATAATTTTTTCATCCGTACTTGGAGGTAGGTGAGGTATAGACCTACGAAATGAGGGGGTATCATTCGGTTGTCAGACTTATGATGATTAAATTACAGAAAAAAACGATTGTTGGCGGGCCGCGTACATTCGGCGCCTCGCCATCGAAGGGAACGAAAAATTTTCAATCTGTTTTTCGGATTTTATCAGTATCTATAGGTGGTAATGAGATTACCTCCAAAATCCGATTAAAAACGGCTTATGTTTCGTAGTTTAGCCGCGCGCTGCATTTCGTACTGGGAAAAATAACATTCCGGAAGGAATTCTCTTCCACATTCATCCGAATAATTTTCCCGTCGGCACGAGGACATAGAGGAAGGATAGACTGACAAAATAAGGAGTTTCCACTAAGCTGTGACTTATAATGATTAAATTAGAGATTATTAAAGCAGCGGTGGAAAAATATGCAAATTCACTCCAACGGCTCTGACGAACGAACGGAAAGTTATTTTTTTGAATTGTTGGGTTTTCGGATTATACAGGTAATATATGTATATATATTCAGGTCCAAGCAATAATATTGTTAGTTAGCTGTGAACCATTGATTGGCCCATGAGGATGACTATTAGGCCTAGTGTGCTATTGCCTTCCTTGAGTTTTGCTTAGGCCTATGCCTCATCCAAATAGTGCTATTGTTCACACCACAGCTCATTTTTATTTTTTAAATCTTCATCCCAATTTAGTGCTTAACTTCAATGCTGAAGACTCGTGCACTTGAACCTGGTGATTACATGCAAACTAGCCGCACAAAGCTCTCTTGGAGTGTCAACATTGGGGTTTTGACACCTGATGCATTCAGACTATTCCAGTCTCTAACAGTTCCATCGGCGTGCAAAAACGAGAGACTCCTCTCCTGTGGATTAATTACTGATCTGAAGAGAAAAATCCGCCACAAGAAAACGTGTGTGGTCCAGTAATCAACAGAATACAATGCTGTGATCAACACTGTATCTCCTTGTTCCTTTCTAGATAAGAACTCCTGGCCAGCCTTGTGGACTGAGAGTCAGGCTATGGAATTTTAAAACCGGCATCCTTGGTTAGAATGGATGGACAGAAGTTAGGTAAATATCAGCCAACATGCAAATCTGCGGTATAAACAATTGGAAATCATAAAGTTGATTTCTACGTGCAAATGGAAGGATAGTTAATTCATCGTCATCTTAAAGTGCAGTAATTTCAGACTTTTACACCATTAAATTACTAAATGGTATGTTAAATATCAAGTTAGTTGTCAGATAATTAGACCAATTGAAAAGAGTGGAACATTTGTCTCCTTTCCTCTCCTTCGATTGAATTGGTTAGCCATGGTGTGAAGATTGTAAACTGTTCATGAAATACTTTTTAGTAGATTTGGCCTTGTTCAGCACTTGGTGTATTGCTAATATAGATTAAAAAAAGGACAACTTGTATGATGATGTTAATTAGCCATGTTTTTATTTTACTTCCAGTTGTTGGCTATTTGTTAGCACTACAAAAATCAACTGGCGTCGACACAGAAAAAGGCGTCCATGACTGTCAATGTGAAAGCCTCTATAGATGGAGCTACTCCGGGTTTGTGTTTCTGGAGCTTGGTTGGCTAGAAGCCAAAAGGCAGAGGGTATAGAGGAAGCCTATTGAGCTGTTGGACGCTGCAGGCTTCAGTGATGAAGAGTGGCTTCAAAAGAACTGGATCTCATTTGTTTCTGATGGAGCCAGTGTCATGTTAGGCAAGATTCTGGTGTGGCAACCAGGTTGACTGCAAGGTACCCTAACCTCTTCACAAGACACTGCATAACCACCGTTTGGAACTGCTGTATCTGATGCTGGATGAGTTCAGTCAATCAACGACTTCAAAGCATTCATGGAGAAGATCCACAATCTCTACAGTCAATCCAATAAAAATTCACGGAACTTCTGGAAGCAGCACTAGAACGGCTCACAAAGTCAGAAAATTGGCAGAGTTTTAAATACGCGATGGGTGGCAGCAGCTTCCGTGCTGTAAAGGCTGTGTGGAGATCATATGAAGCACTCAACAGACACCTTGAAAATGCTGCGGGAGACCAAACAAGAAACAGTAAAGAGAGGCAAACTTACAGAGGTCTGGGGACACATCGTATGCAAAGCAAGGAATTCTGTGTGACCTTGGACTCATGTACGATGGACTGTTCTGAACTTGCAAACCTGTCTCAGCAACTCCAGGCCCATTCAATCACACTTTTGCAGAGCAGAACAGCTTCTGAAGCACACCATCCGATTGCTGGCGTCATCAAAGACTGTCCAGGAGAGATGTCGGATCGGGGTGGCATTAAAAGCAAAGGCTTCAGGACATTTTTGGATCGGTTTCCCTGGAGTCAAATGGAAAGCTCACATCAATCAATGCAAAGCAATTCCTACAGTGTCTGATCAACAATATGGAGAAGCGCCTCTCATTTGAAAGTGAAATGCTTCTGATCTCAGCTTCTGGACACAAGCAACTTGGCCATCAAACACCTGGCATACGGTATGGTGAGTCACGAGTGAAACGACTGTGTAGGCGGTTCAATCTTTTGTAAGACCAAGCAGTAATGGTATGAGAGATTTCCTTTGAGCACCACACAGTGAGCCTGAAAGCCTAAAACCTCTCATACGATGCATGCAGACCATCCCTTGCAGCACGGCTGAGTGTGGAAAGGGGTTTCAGTCTAATAACAATGTATGCACGGACAAGAGATCTACCATTGTTGTTGTCCAATGTAAGTAATTTGATGATGATCAGGCAAAAATGGGCCCCCTGTAAGGCTTTTTGAGCTAAGGAAGTACGTCACAACATGGTTGAGAACACCCGCTCTGCACACAAGCAAGGAGGCAAAGCACACCTCAGGTGCCTGAGTACAACATATTTGGAAAGTTTGTAGTGAATGGTTTGTAATGAATGGTTTGGAATAATATGAATGGTTTGGAAGACAAGTGAACATACTGTTTTAATTCGTATCTCCAGCCATGCAAAATCACTAGGATCACTAAACGGTAGAAAATCAGTCCAAAGCGTTTAAATCTTCCCAGCTGTAAATGCCATTAGCTGTTATAGTCTGTGTTGCTATAAATTTGTTGATAACACATACCCAGTTCTTGTAGAATGCTCTCAATTGTGTTTATTGTTGTATGCGATGTATGTAGTGTAGTGTTAGTGCCGAAGGCTTATGGGGTGCGCTCCGGCACAGATGTGTCGCGAAGGCGGGGAGGGATTCGGGGATCATCACAGTATACTACGACAAAACCTAACTGACACCACTGCTCACGACCGCCATCCCCCAGGAATAGATGTCACGGCAGCTCACCATGCTGGACACATCTGACATTAGCACCACGAGTCCACGTGACTGTATCCACGGCATGCCACAAAGTCAAGAAGACAGACAGACGGCGCAGGGATAGGGACTTCAAAGCAGAAACAGCCGGCTCTTAAAGAGACAAGCAATGCTTCGTCACAAGAACAAAACCAGACTGAACAGAGCACAGTTCTCTCTTCCAGATGGTAAGATGCTAAATATGGCCTTTTATTGTGACTTGTGCCGTAACTCCACCTGTTTCTGTGCTTGATCCACTTGCATCGGCCCAATGGTTGGGGTTAATTTGTGTGAGTGAACACTTTATGAACGATGATTTGATCCCCCCCCCATTGGTGGCATTAATGAAGGGGGTGTGATGCGTATGTGCATGATTTATGTTTCGCTGCCTGTTTTGATTCTATCTGTGGTGGGCTGTATATCATTATTGATTGGTTTTGGACCAGAAAGACATCGTAATTTGGTCGGTTCCCATGGGGGTTGGAGGATAAGACAGATGCGGGAACAGAAGATTCACACGATGGGCTGTAGGGGCTGAGAAACACAATATGAAAAGGAGGGGTTTGGGGGGATCTATCTCATACATACGCCCAACGCATATATACCACATAAGCATTGGACATTTAACAAAACATGCGGCCACTATGAAATAAACTAGCTCTAATATGTGAGGATCTCCTTGGATTCCACAAAACCTGGGAGTGATCATCCCAACACATAAAGAAACCTTTGGAGTTTAGATATCTCGGTCCCGTGTCGTATCTCTTTAGTTGTATTTACCTTCCCTTGTATATCATTGAAAGGGAAAGATGCATTGTGATTTGTTGATTGCCAGTTAAAGCTGTCCCACTGCCTGCTCTTTATCTCCAAATCCAAAATGGAACCTCATTCATACACCCAATTATTACCATATGATAGACCACATTCTCAAATCCATTCTCAGACAACCTTTGGCGATTAGTTAACCTCCATCACCAGTGCCTTAAATTCGTCTAACACCAGTGTGTGACCAACTCCATGGCTTTTTCACAAGATCTTGCTTTCTTTGCTACCTGGCGTCTTGGTTTTCCAAGGTTTCTATTATCATGCTTTTCTAAACCTTGTGAATAACTTGGCGCGTTTTTTTCATTGGCTCACCTTGGCATCTTATGAAATGAGGAGTGGTCACAGCTGCCAAGCACCATTCCGCACTTTGACGCTTTAAACAAGGTTCAATCAAGCAAAGTGGGTATTTCACACGGCATTAGGATGCACACTGTACCGGACCTTCTGTCTCCGCCCTAAACAGCCAGCCCCCACCATCGCACTTCGAGAAATGCCGATTGCTGGATGCAGGGCATGCCAGCAATCAAGCATGGTGGGGGATAGCCGAAAAAGCAAACATGATTGCAGACAGAGGCGAAAGCCGATAAGATCTCCTGGCAGCAATAGTCTGTAACCAGTGAGTTTTCTGAGCTGAGAGAGAGAGAGAGAGCCTGTTCCAAGAAGTCAATCCAGAGAGTGCAGTTCCGAGTAGTCAGTTAAAAGCCGTCAGTTCAAGCCAGGTGCTGTGAAGAATGCAATGCGAGAATACTCGTGGAACTAGAACTGAGCCGTGGGTCAGGCATGGTGACCTCCTCGTCTCTCCTTGAACAATCCTCAGAATGACTCTTCTCCCTTACACACTTTTTACACACACACACCACACACACACACACACACCTTATATCCTTGCATCTTTCAGCACACCACACCTCATTGACTCGTTATCTTTGTGGAGCATCAACTGAGTCCACAACAGTTATTTTTAGAGCTTGACATTACAATGTTTACTGCACACACCCCCCACCTGCACCTCTCAATCACCTCATCACCATGCACCGTGTTCCTTGCAGCGTGAAGCCAACCTGCCTGTATAGGTGAGACGTGGGTTGAACACCGCTAACCCCACCGACTTGCTTTTCTCTCTATAACCTCTTGCTTATCTTGCTCCTGGAATGATTGAGATGCCTGCGCTGTAGTTCATGTAAGATGAATGAATAAGGGGGCTGTGCTTTAGTGGGAGATTCTCTTGTTGACACTGCTTTTGCTCTGTACAATACATAACCTCTTTGCCTTGTAAATATGTGCCTTGTTGCTAAACATGCCAATTCGTTCCAACCCGCCCGCATGTTTCTTTCCCTATTGGTTAGATACTTGTGTGTAAATAGTGGATGGAGTTTTTGCCCGCAGTTTTGTTATGGTCAAAGATTACGATGTCCCAACTTTCCAGTTCCACTCGGCTGTTCATGATCAAAGGAGTGGGGCTCGAGAGCATGGTTCCTTTCTCAGGGGATTATTCTCACTGTAAGGTAAGTGGGAATGGGATGTTGAAGACCCTGCCAAAATTAAAATTCTCAGATTGGTTGGTCCATGGTTGCTTAGCAACCATCATGCATTGGAGTTCTGCAGCTCGTTGCCTCAAGGGTAAAGGTCGGAAAGAAGTCGGAAAGATGCCACTCGTGACCCGTCCAAATATTATGATATATCAGTATGCACACAATATACATGTAAATATATTTGTCGTGGATCGGGTTCAAAAGCTTGCGCCCAAGGGGGCACTGGGTCCCTCCGAACGCCGTCCTGAGCTCACGCCTGGCACAGACAACTGCACACACCGGAAGGTTGCCTAAAACAACCAATTGAATGCTGATTGGCACGGCCTAATCGGGCAGGGTTACACTACTTCATGTATACTCTTAACCTCTGGACTGCGGATATAATTCGGGGTCAGTGCACACTCAGGATTACTGCCGAGCGTTACAGTGAGTGTGAACGCTGTGCTGACAAAGCAACTTTGGGGTTCTAGATAGAATGTCCAGTACAACTATACTTAGTGCACTGCCTTGGGCACTAAGGGAAAGACATCTGGAGACAGATTTGGATAGCATAAACAAACAAATTATATTACAAACACTCAAGCAAGCAATCATTTTTAAGAGCAAGAAAAGCTGAAGTATTTATCAGCTAAAAGCAAAAGGCACATAAGAGCGATTAACCATTAACCAATCTATCTTCTTTCAAAGACTGGCCACCATCACGCTCAGGGGAAAAGAATAAAACAAGAAGACCTTGAAAATAAAATAAAGTTAATGATGGAGAAAGGAAAGCAGTTATTTCGCTTCTGTCCCTCTCAACACAATATACAGGAGAATGCGAGGGAGAAATGGATGGGAACGATAGGAGGCAAGTGGCGATGTAAGCAGGAACATGCAGCCGGTTCCATTGAGGTGCAAACCAAGTTCATTGAGTCCTTTTGGTGTCCCGAATACTACGAGCTGGATGTGTGACTCGCCATTTCTGGCCTCAGATTCTACCTCCTCAGAGCCCATCGATAGAGGTGCGTCCGTTCACCCTCATACTCCTTCGGTGTGTGAAAGGATCGAGAGGGCAGCATGAGCCGTGGAAGGAGTTCTTTCTTCCACAAGAAGCTCGACACCACTGCTATGAAACTTCTCTTCTGTTCCCTCACGTTTTTATTCAGCTTCCCTCATGAGCTTCTCAGTCTGTCAGTCTGTGCTCCATGCGAGCTGTCCTTTTGTCTTCTCCTTTTCTGTTTCCCGGCTTCTGCCCTCTCTTCTGCTTTATGTCTTGCTTCGCCCTTTTCGCTTATGAGCCATCTACTCAGTATCGTTTTCCTCCTGCTCGGTGACGGCCCCGGGCATACCATTTGCTTCTCTTCACCTTTACAGTCTTTCTCACATCAGCTTTCTATCCTCTCCTCCAACAAGCATTATCCCCCTCCATTGGTCCGCAGTTGATGGGGGTGGTCTTGACCGTCACTTGTGGAATTGCCACGCCCATTCTGAAGATAATCTTCAACGAAGCCCCCCGCCTCTGCCTTACTCCCCGCCACACGAGAGCAACCCGCCCCCTTTCTTCATGCGGGGAAAAACGCCCAGACACACTGCTTGGCACTGTACCCACACCTCGCGAGAAGCACCGCACCTCACAGGCCATGACAAGCACCAATCACGCACGATGCATGTGACACACGACGAGAAACATGCATGATGAGAGCACCCGATGGGTCACCAAGCAATTGTGTCGGCATGGAGGGGAAAACACCAGAAGAACCGCCATGACCGAAGATGACCGAACGGCTGCCTGGATTGAAGGTTAAGACTGATGGGCGTGAAAGGACGGACTGTTGAAAGAATGTTTATGGAGAAATTATTGTGGACCGTGAAACGGCCGATGGGGCGAATGGAAGGATGATTGCACAAGCAAGAGTTTGAACAGAACGATGGTGAAAGAGAAAAATGATGAAAAGTAACAGAGGGGGAGTGGGGAAAACATTACATTGGACAAAAGTCGAAACCAACGCATGCCCCCCAAACATCCCTTTGACAAGGACAAGGACTATTGATACAAGTAATGAAATAAACCGACCACTGTACCTCCGTGTCATGTAGGCTCTCCACCCCTGGGGGTAAGTTTTAACAAAAACCATACCAATATACATATACAATACAAATAATGCATATATATCTTCTTCTTCTTCTTTTCAGCTGCCTCCCGCTAAAGCCGCTTGTCACACCTTGACGATTTAGCAAGCGTAATGCCGATTTATTAACCAATTTGTCTAAAACGCTTGGCCACACGTCGAATACGTTATGGGGTACGTTTTGTAACTGTTAAACCACGCTGAAAAACACTGCATAAGTTTCGTAGGTATGCTGGCCTTTTAAACGTTTGACTTTTGCGGTTGTCCTCAAAATTTTTGCATGTGCTTGAAATGTTACGACGTATGCCTGGCGGTATGGGACTCACACGTTCCGCTACGCTGGCCATAGTTGTAGGCACGTTATGTGATCGTTTACACAGTCGACACACGCTATCATAAATGGGTACAGTACTATTATGTCGAAACACTTTCGACGTAATGTTGCGTACCGAAACTTATTTCCAACCTATGAGTTAACGTTTTGTAAGCACGCTACACGAACGTTGCTTCACACTTCGCAACACGTTACTTGAAAAAGACGTAGACATATTTGACGTCTTCAGGGACAACAGACTTAATTGAACGCGTTTCTAACTTAACAGATACCGTAAATGGCGTATTGGCAGCGAATTTAGGGAATTGGATATTAAAAAGGGGCTTCTCAGGAGGAACCCGTCTTTTTTTTAGAGCTTCGTTGGTGAGTACATGTCCAGTCCATTTCGAGAGATGAGGATACGGCAACGTTGAGACGAACAATACCTACCTGTCTCGAGCCATCAACATGACCTCATCGAGTACACTGCACCAGTGCGTGCCAATAGAGCCGGGGAGAAGAAGACGTGAACGGAAGGCAGAAGGAACTTGTGAGACCATGGATCCGGAGGCCGTCCATACGGCATATATGAACCAGCTCATGGTGGAACTCCGGACGAGGACCCATTGCATCTTCATCAACTTTCCTGCGAATGCCCCCAGCGATGTTCACGAAGCTGCTAGCCAGAGTGGGGTCCAAGGATAACAAGCCATTTATTATTAAATCATTTCAATTAGTCCAGTGGAAAAGCGATTTAACTCGTTCAATGGAACGATTTCAATGCGAGCCCAGCGTCCAAAAACAATAGGTGATGACAGCCATTTATTAAAAGTGAAGTTGCAGGCCTATGAATTAAGGAAACCTCACATAATCGTCGACGATACGCCTGCTACGCTATGCATACGTTAGACTATACGTTGGGCATAAGGCTTGTTGGACGCCTAAACACGGCTAATCAAATCGTTTGGTAATAACTTATGTATAAGTTATCGAAGCGTTCTGTGTTCATTACTAAAGTACATTATTGCATTTGTCCAAGTCGTTCTTGAATACTTTTATAACTGAAACAAAAAAATAGTTCCATCGTGGAATGCAGAAAAAAAATTTGCGAAAGAACATCCGAACAATGTGCAAAGTAGTCTCCTATTCGTGACGCAACGAGGGATCCATCATTCACCCACACCCTCCCCATCACGCTCACCTACTACTACTGACAGACATTACTACCTATTACCAATACTACTACTACTACTACTGACAACGCTCACCTACTAACTACTACACTACTACTACTACTGATACTACTGACATTGACATCTTACTCAACATGGGAGTCTGGAACACTGACGCGTGTTTCCTCTTGTGAAGCCCATTTGTATATAGCAATTCCCTAAAACGCTGCCAATTACGCCATTATACGGTAGATGTTAAGTTAGCAAACACGTTCAGTAAGTTCTGTGGTCGTCCGGAAGAAAGTCAATCAAATTCTCTACATACGGACAATGTGCCCGTTTGAGATACGTTACACATAGGTCAAACGCAGCGCTACTCATAGGTTCTGAAAGCACGTTACTTCATAGGTTTAAAAATTAAGTTTCGGGTATGACTAAACATTACCTCGACGTGTTTCGACTTATCAGTAAGCTTTACAAGTAACGTGTGTCCGACGTGTGTCAAACGATCGCGGAGCGTGCAGAGAACTTAATGCCAGCGTATGGCTGGAACTTGGTTGAGCCATACGTCGACGTACGTCGTAAAAATTTTCAGCATGCTCTTGAAATTTCACGACGTACAGACGTACCACGGGAATATGACCAGCGTTACTTCCTCGTTTTTCCAGCGTGCTCCTAACGTATACAAACTTACCCATACCGTATTCGACGTGTGCCAGCCGTTTTACACCACATTTTTCATAGGTCGGCATACCTGGCTAAATCGTCAAGCGATGTGACTGCGATGTTGACACTTCCAATTTTCAGGCAGTTATTGATTTAAAATTCGGCATGCGGCAGCCTTTTTTAACAGCCTACGCACGAGTTCGTCGCGCGAATATGTGCAGCGCGCTTGATGCCTAAGTGAAAACTATCGTTCGGCATAGGTTGTGAACAGCCGACAACAGGCTAAGGCATTCGTTTGTATAAGTTATCTATAACACAACGAAACTTCTGTGCCCAGTTACTAATATGTTATGCATACGACAACCACGTTATGAAATACGAACCAAAACTTTTTTAAAAAACCTCAAAACTTCAGCGTACGCCAATGTTTTAACATACATTTTTATACTTGCCATTGCTGGCCTAAAACGTCAAGGTGTGACAAGCGCCTTTAGGGTCGCCCCACAGCCGGAATCCCTCCGTTATGCATCCACATAGTTATTTTGGCTTACGTTTTTTACGCCGGCATGCCTTCCTTGACGCCAACCCTGTCGCCTCTTATGGACACAGGGATATGGTTACACCTATTCTAACCGGGGCATACCCGCAGCCAGTACACTTGGTTACTCACTTCGCGACCTCGGGGAAGGATGACAGCTGAGTAAACCTCCGGTGTTGTATTAATCAAGCGGCCAACGCGGCTGAACTCAGGACCTTTTGGATCCCAGCCGCTACACCTAACCACTACACCACACCAGGATAATATATATATGTATATATATATATAGTATAAGTGTGTGTGTGTGTGTTTGTGTGGTGTGCCAGCTGTGGTGTGTGCCAGTGTGTGTGTGCCAGTGTGTAGTGTGTCGTGTGTCTCCTCCATAACTCCAAAAACCATAAAACCTCGCAGCCTGAAACTTTGCATGCATACTAAGAAAACTCAATGAAGTGCAATATGTTGGAAAATTTGAGTGGTTTGGAGTTATATTTAAAACCACTCCTTTTAAAACACCCCTTCAGGCCTTATTTTAATTATATCCTTCATCAGGCGATCTCAGCCAACCTTGCTCTCTGGGGTTTTAGGTATATCCCTTGGTCACCTCACTGGGAATCTGAAGCCGCCATGTTTTTTGGCCCTGCTCAAAACCTATGCCTTGACTTGGAACAGGCCGCAATGATTTCCTTAACGATAAAAGTTTTTTTTTTTCATTTTCCTTCACTCATATTATCAAATGTCTGTTCATCATTGCTACGAATCGGTCGGTACATTTCAATGCTTATATTAACACGCCTGGAGGACATCAGCGGTCGGTGCTTTCTTTTCATTCCGCACATCGATCGCCAGAGTATCTTAAACAAGGCAGAATTACAAAATATTTAAGCTCCAGATCATCAAATTACCAAGCCAACGTCAAAATCCTAGAAAGTGTTAATTTGTCCAATTCCAGACTAATTTGACATTTGCGCCATTTCCGGAGGTGTATGTTTAATATGACTTGCGTTCGTGATTGCCAATTGTGTGCCAGGAGCCGTTTCATATCGACCATTTCGGTGGAGGGCTTCAGCAGCGGCTCCACAATATTAGCACCATCACTGAATTCTGTATATAGACTTGAACAAAGTTCAGGGCAACTCGCCCTGCGTTGGCCATGTGCTTCTGCGGTGCAAACAGGCAGTGGCTGCCTCGCTGAAAATGAGAATTTCATTTTCCACTGTTTCCCGTTTTGTTCTTTCCATGATGGGACCCATTCACTTCGGCAAAGATAAAATGCAAATAAACACTAGAAGGGCAACTACGGCTTGAGAGCATACCTCCGCCCGCACAATGCCTGATCCACGAGAACATATCACGGCAATACATTTTTGAAAATATTATGCCATACAGTACTTTATCCTTTTGGCCCGATCTCTCAATGTGAAGAATCACTTTTAAAAACTAAATAATTCTCGCTGTATGCAGATTCGGATACAAGATCTTCACCAAAATCGAATCAATTTCTTCCTTGCCACACCACCACATGCATCCACCAAGTTTCATCCGAATCTGTCCCAACAACTTTTTGAGATATTGCCCTGCCTAACATATCGTTTTGGGCCCTATCTCTCAATAGCCTGCCGGCCTGGCCGACTTTGTCTGTCTGCCTGCGTCGCCCACTTCTCCACCTCTCTGCTCCACCCTTCTTTCACCGCCCTCCTCATGTCTGCCTGTCGCTGCATCTACACTCGGGCGTTGGATTGTGCGACAGAGTTCTTCTGCGACCAGTGCTGAGCACACATTTCCACGAGCCCAGCAAAAGTAATTAAGCAGGAGATAATGCCCCAACTCTTAAGTTGGGGCATTGCTCAAGCTGAGCATTCACGAAGCGGTATTTGCGTTGTGCGGTCGGCTGACTGCGCCGGTTATGCCGAGGCCGTAAGTCCTCATCTGGCTCTCCTTCCTTCTGGCTATCTAATCTTCATCGTGTGTGTGTGTGTTGTGTGATGTGTGTGTGTGGTGTGGTTGTGCTGTGCTGTGGTGTGTGTGTGTGTGTGGTGTGTTGGCACCTTGGCGTAGCCATTAAGTTAGGATTGTAGAGATATCACGTGCATAATTCTGCTCTGTGTCTGCTTTTGTAAAATTGCTTGCCTTTTGTCGCAAACGGTACAAAATTCCGTGCTTTCCCTGCTGGACATAAATTAATAAAACTCCATTCACTGTGCCACATACCTTCCTTGCCTGTTTGTTAATAAATGTTTGCTACAGAAATGTTCCCAGCTCGTTTTCGTACTTTTCCTTTCATCAGTCCAAACAGAGTCCCATATCCTGCCTAGCCAGGAACATTATCTCTCAAACAATCTGTTTTCTAGCCGGTACATCCTTGCGCCAGTTACGCTCGGGTTGCATCTGATCGGGAAATGTGGTCCGGTTTGAACAAGGTGTACTAGGCGCGTCTTCCCAAGGTAATTTGATCACGTGACATTAAGTTAACTTGGTTTCCATGAGATGGAGGAGGAACCTAGTCACCCGTCTGCTTGAGTTATTGGCGGTTTCTTGGTCAATTGGTGACCCGCCCTGTTAACGGAGTTATCCGTGTGTGATGCGGCCTTGCCGAATTCTGCGACGTCTGGAGGAACCGAGGGTAGCTCCCCCCCCTCCCCCCCCCTCGTGTCTTCTCAGCCCCCGACCCGGGGTCCGTAACAATATATATATATATATATATATATATATAATATATATATATAATATATATATATATATATTATATATATAGTAAGGAATAGCAATTAGACAAGCAGGGAGTGAGAGTAGAGGTGACCCAAGGATGCTGCCTTG
Organism: Eptatretus atami; assembly: GCA_035128595.1. NCBI lineage: Eukaryota > Metazoa > Chordata > Myxini > Myxiniformes > Myxinidae > Eptatretus > Eptatretus atami. Next base: position 125,600,216 of record CM068953.1, on the reverse strand, counting down.
ATTAATGGATAATTAAATTAGGCGCGTTAATTATCTTCAAAGGAGGGTGTTTAAGTTAACCCAAACACCCAATTTTCATTTCATGCACTCCCTTGGCCTTCCATTCGTATGCCATGCAAAGTTTCAGGCTGCTCGCCGTTTCATGGTTTTTTAAGTTATGGAGGAGAACACACACACTGACATTTAATATTATAGATTTACATTTTCACTGCACAACCTTCCACGGCTGCTGCTTAATGCAAAATGAGAATCTTGGCGAGCGCCACTGAATATATCAATTGTTACCATTGCAATTTTCTGCGGAAGCATTCCATTCTTTATACATTATCTTGGCGTCACGTGATCCAGCAGTGTGGCACAGACCATGTCATCCACATGGTTCTAGGAATCGAGGCTGCACCAGCCTTTCGAGAAGTTGTTGTTTCACTTATTGTATGCAGTGTGTATTTCACCCCCACATAGTTATTAGGAAACTTGGACAATGACTTTTAAAAGAGTTATATTTGCTGATAACTGCAAAATGCAACACTTTCCATCCATTGACTGTCGTTCGCCAATTCACAAAATATACCCACCACTCTCAACATGATCTAGAAGATTTTTCTCCTGTGCCCAGTTGAGGCCACATTGTACAAAAAACCAGCTCACAATGCCTTCAATATCCATCCTGGCAATCTCGTGTTTAACAACAGCATATCGTGTCAGCTATTTGCAAGTCAGTAAAATCTGAATCTTTTTTCATAACGATATGTCACAACCAAACATTCTGCGAAACCCTGTAATCGATAATTTGTACTGTAAAGTAGGCATGAAAACAGCAAAGGTTAAATGAAGGAAGAAACAGAGATTGAAAATTCCCTTTAAATCAACACAATCTCCTATTTCTCGCTGTTATACATGTTGATGAAATATTTTGGATTATGTGTTGTTGGCACGAAAGCTCGGGCATTTGTTGCAAACCTCACACTTGCCAGCCCATGTGCTAGATTTTCTTTGTCATAAGTTGTGTTCACAGGTACAAATTTATTATTTCTTCCATGGACTTACTGTACCAACTTGCACCCGTTTTTTTAACTGTCGGACTCATCTGTACGCAGGGCCGGATTTTTCCAATAGGCACATAGGCCCATTGGCCTTAGGGGCCACCAGTAAACTGGGGCCACCGCGGACTGTGGGTCTCTCTTGATCGGCCAAGGAGTAGGCTAGTAGCCCTATAGTAAAATGATAAAATTAAAAATAAGGTAACGAAAAAAACAGCTACATTTTTAAATGCCGTTTCACCATTCATCTGTCTATCTATCTATTCTATCTGTTAGATTATATACATTCATTCTCCTTCTTCTTTCGGCTTTGTAGATTATCATTACATTACGTGTCTGTTATTTAGTGACTCATTGATTATATTACTGTGTTTTTGTTCTTATTTTGCTTGATATGGTATACTCTTATACTAGACTTGAACTAACTTATTATTTACTTTATGCTTACAGATTATTCTTGAATCTTGGGGATTCTCATGAGATTAGATTAATTATGTCTGGCCCAGAAAAACATATATGAGTGGCTCACAAAAGAGAAAGTTTCCATTATTCCTATGTGTGTTAAGATGTACATTGATATGGAACTTGATTTACTTTGATATGCGAACTTAATTTTGAATTAAAAAAATTATTGATTGTTACATTATGTGTGTAATTCTATTTTTTTTACATTACAATATTACGATATATATATATTATATATATCGTAATATTTGGGGGGGGGGGGGCGCTCACTGATAAGGTTTGGCTAGCCACAAGCAAGTAAATCCAGCCCTGTCTGCTACCATAAGAGGAGCCGTGCGTGTGTCCATACATGCGTTCGTACGTTGCATCTCTGCATGTGTGCGAACGTCCACCCATCCTCTCT
>CM068953.1:125581572-125597544 GCA_035128595.1 Eptatretus atami | reverse complement strand
GAACCCGCCCATTGTTGACACTTCCAAAGATTGCTTTTGTCGCTAAAGTTTGCATGTAATCACTCCAGGTTCGAAGGTCACGCAGTCTTCGAGCTTGAAGTGAAGCATTAAATTGGAATTGAATATTTTATTTATTTTCAATAATTGAGCTATGTGGGTCGAAGCAATAGACTATGAGGATGAGGCATAGGCCAAACCAACTCAAGGGAAGGCAATAGCACTAGGGCTAATAGTCCATCCCATCATGGGCCAACAACAATTGGTTCACAGCTAACTGACAATATTATGCTTGACCTGACTATTTAGTAGATTATAATATATAGATAATAGTATTATATATATAATTATATAAATAGATATATATATATAAGTACTGTATAATCGAAAAGAGAATTTCCAAAAATAACTTTCCGTTCGTAGGGGTTCTGCGAGACGCCGTTTGAGTGAATTTGCATATTTTTTCTCACGCCCGCTGCGTCTTTAAAATCTCATATTTTAATCGATTAACAAGTCACAGAGCTGATGTGGAACTCCTTATCTTGTCAGTCCTATCCTTCCCTATGTCCTCGTGCGACGGAAAAATTATATACGTGCATGAATGGTGAATGAGAAATTCCTTCCGAATGTTATTTTTCCCGATTGACGAAATGCAAGCCGCGGTAAACTGGCGAAACATAAGTCCGTTTTAAATCGATTTTTCGAGTACATCTCATACCGATCCCTTATAGATACTGATAATATCGAAAAGACACGATTTGAATACAGTTTTCTCGTGCTCCATGTCCTCGATGGGGCGAGGCCCTGCGAAAGTACGGCGGGCACCGCCAACAATCGTTTTCTGTAATTTAAAGTCATCCACAAGTCCGACAACCGAATAGTAACCGCTCCATTTCGTAGGTCTTTACCTTCACCTACGTCCAGATACCCGATGGAAAAATTATTATTTACAATTACCGCCGCTAAAGGGAATTAATCAGCCGTCATTTTATTTCCGTGTTCCTCAAAGGTGACCCAAGCCTGCTTTAAGTCGGCCATAATATCCAAAATCCTCCGATTTCACCTGGTTTTCTCGTTGGGAATTCGAGTGCCGATGTGGACTATCGAGGCTATGGGAGTCGAAATTGAAAAGCAGAATCTCCAAAATGTTCGTTACGGCTGTTGTGAACATTCGCCACAACACCACATTCAGGTCCGTAGGTGAGGTATTTCTGAAGTACGGATGTATATAGTTAGGCCGCCGCCCGCAAACCCATTGTTAGGGGAATTAATGTGATTACTTCGGGCTGCGACACTTTGAGTAGTCGTGTTTCTGTCTTCTTGTCATAGTTTTCGAACCAACCGAACTTTCAACCTACAAACCACGGCCGAACCGACTCAACAAGCCAGCGAGCCACCGACACCTCGACAACCACTGAATGGTGGTTGGCACAACATCTTCGCCAACTACGTTGCACAGCAACGAACGCGCAATCCTCCCGCGGTCCAACGTACGACGGTTTCCGAGGTTGGAAACCGTGAACGCGAGAAGGGAAGAAGAAATCAGCACAGCGATGGCGCGCGGTGTTTCCCCACTTGTTTTTTTTTCACCTGGCCCGGCGCCAAGGACGGATTTTCCTCGCCCCACGCATAGCGGGTGGAGGGGGAACGGAGAGGGAACGGCCCTTTTTAGAAGTCGCCTCGGAGGTGGAGCCAAGAACGGGGCCTGGGCGCCGGGTATGAAGAGTCGGAGGCGTCGCAGGAGCGTTCGATTCTACTCTGGTTGGTAATCTGCGCGCTCGGTGCTCTAGTCCGGTGTGTGTGTTCGTGGTTCGCTCCATCGGTAGATACGCAGGTGCGGTGCTGCGGTCCGTGGCGTTCTGGGTAGGACCAACACGAGCAGATGCGAGGCAGCTGCCGGAGATGCTTCGCCGATCCACGACTGGAAGGCGGATCACGGCCAGACGCGGACGACGTCAGAGGACGGATCGCACAAGCTGGACTCCGAGGGCGAGGATAGACTCGCGACTTCTCATTTCTTTGTGGGGTTTGTGATTGTGAACGTGTTGTGTGTGGTCGCCGAAGTCCCGTCAAGTAGAACTGTTATGTAAGTGTGTGGCTGCTGAGGTTACGGCGTATCGGGATGTGTCGTACTCTGCATTGTTGTGTTTTGTTTTAACTTGCTATAATGACATGCTTCTAATGTGTGGCTTTTTGTGTGCTGGTGTGTAAATAAATGCGTGCTTGTTGATTTCCGAGGCCAGAATTTGTTTGTGATCGACCTGAGCCGTGTTCGCCCGTTACGGCAGAGTCAGTTTCCGCGAGTGCGCGCGCGTCCTTTCTTGTTGGGGTCCAGTTTCATCTTGCTTTCACGTAGAAGGGTTTGAGTGGCGCGAGACGGCCGTGAATTAATCTGAACGCGTCAAGGCGACGATAACACCCCGCTCGCTTATCTCTGTAGCACGGAACGGACTGGCTTGCGGTCGTGTCCGGAGTCGGCCTTAGTGCGAGGTACAACCCCCTCGTAGGTTCACTGCCTGCGGGTATTTAAGGTATAACGGACCTTTCGGCGATTCACCTAATTCCGACGCGGGTGAATGCGGACTGGGTTGTGGTGAGGCGAAGGGTCCACCGCGGATTGATCCCGGTTAGTCCCGGGAGGTACGACTAGAAGTTGTCCGTCCCGGTGGGCGAGGGCGGTCGCCATTTCGAGTCACGGTGCGATGCGGGCAACGCCGGCGGGCGCGAATTCGCAACAATATCTTCCGTTCGTTATTCGTGAAGAGCCGATAGAGTAAAACTGGACGATACACAGCCGTAAGCCCTAACGTTAATTGAATAGGCCAGCGAGCGCGAAGTCCTTTATTCCTCATCAACGGGACAACATACACAAAGTCACACCAAATCAACACACACATCATCATGCAGTAAGCTCAGGTCACCGGGATATCAGTATATAATAAGGTGAAAGAAGCCATTTTGTAGCTAAAGGGGCCCGAACCGGTTGCGGCCTACAATATCCTAGCGTGAGTACGCTCTGCCCGCGAATTCTTAAACACTCATAAATGACTGAACAATTCTCGAAAACGTCCAAACATCACTCCAAAATTTCAGGTAAGTTTTCCGTCGTCCCGACTCCCTTAGATAGACAATAATTAATTGGCCAATCCCCCCTATATATTATAGGAGATTACTAATTTTATGCGACTTTCACTTACACTGTAGCATTAGCATCAGGCTGCTCTCTTTTCTGTCTTTCTGTATGTGTCATCCGAAGCGGCATGTAACTTTCAGGGCAGGCTTACGAAAACACTCAAAGAGTGTAGTTTCTTTCGCTTTTCATAATGTTAGCCTAATAAAAAACTTTGCAACGCTAGCTATCTGTCAAACAGTGTTCATCGTTTGGTAGCTGTGCATGAGCGTGAGGTCAGGTCTGGTCCGTTCACAGCCAGTGAGCCACCAGCGTTTCACGCTTTGTACGCACCGCACTGGAGTGGGGTGAATTTTATGAAGGTACCATATAAGAAGTAGATGGCTTCCCTGCAAAGTTATTTTATTGCAGCTTATACTCTACCCCGTATGTGGGAACAAAATCAAATGAAACTGAAGTTCTGTCACAAAAACTATATCGTTACGTATCTTTGCACGTTGTAATGGGTATAACGAAAACCTGGGAGCTTCTTAGTGGGTATAACGGTGCTAACCTGCCATATCACGTTAGACTAACACCACTGACCTATTCTAACCGGGGAATACACGCGGACCAGTACAATCTGGGTCACTGTCACTTTCGCCGACCTTGGAGAGGATGACAGGCTGAAGTCATCCCCCTGGTGTTAATTCAGCAGCCAAACGGTGGCTTGAACTACAGGACCGCTGGATCTCCAAGCTCGCCACCCTAACACTCGTAAGCCAACACTCAGGCTACATATATACAATACATACCATATATATACACTACAATACGCAGTATATATACATACATATCAGTATAATAGTCGACCATACATACCCGTATATATAATACACAGCGTTGACATAATATATTAGTAAACACAACACGAGGTGTCTTTTTGAGGTCAATTCATTATAATTTTCTTGATTAAAACTTGAGAACACACCCAACTGATTTCAGTTGAAACTGATATGGAAAAGTTAGAGTAGTACGACCTAACCTGTCCATGGCAGACCGCTTTTTGATACTTCAACTATGGCAAAAACATCGGATGCATTCAACCTTACTACAAAAAAGATGGTACTCCTCCACATTTTCACAAAGTTCCATGATTTCCTTGATGCTAATATGTTCCGCCAACAATGATGCATCAGTCCACTAGTGGGACGCCATTGCTTGACCCCCAAGATCACCCAGTTCCTCACTCCCTGTGACTTATTATTGGAGGAGTTCTATCAGGATTATGCAAGGATTTTGATATTTTACCCATCGCCAGAGGAGAAGGTATTGCATTTGGGTCCCTGTTTTTGTTTGCACAGAACTTTCGTGGTTTTTGCTCTGGCAAACTGCTTGTCAGATTGGAGACGGAAAATTCACTATTGGTACGTCGACTACTCATTGTAGCAATGTTGTGTAATGAGACTTAATGAAGCTCATAGGGGTCACCGTGGGGTGGCAGCCTCACTGTACTATGGAGAGACAGAATATAAATCTTTGAGGACCACTGGTATGCTCTGAACCCAGCCAAGGAAAAATGTGGAAACTCGGCAAATTAGCAGATGAACGTCTCAAATGGGGAATGGGGTGTGATTTTTTTGTGTTATCGAGCATCATAGTTGCTGCTGCATAGACATACATAATTGCATATGTAGAACGCCACATCCGATCGAGGTGTGAAAATTTTTGAACGGTCACACTAGGATAAAAATGGTCCACAGAAAATAAATTAGTGATGTCCATCGTCACTGTGAGATGATGCGGACAGCCATAATTCGTGTTTTCGAATACGCATTCAGAGAGAATCTCTCTGAGGTGGCTGAACAAATTAGAGGCGAAACTCTTAACACGTATGACCAACTGTCCATCGAGGAAACATTAAGGTTCACACATGATATCATAGGTCACAGGTTTGGCAGCCAGTGATTGGATTTACGCCTAAAACATATAAAAATACATCGCCGCACTCAAAAGAAGTCCTGGACAGGGGTCTGCAATCTTGATTGCTCTCTTTTCTTGTGGATTTATCAAGGTTTTTTGAGGGCTTAGTCCACACAACCAACAAATCACTTGGAGGAGAACGACGGAGAATTGGCATCACACCGAATGCTGTTTCAGCAGCATATGCCCTGGAATTGGTGTACCAAAAGTTCCACGGATAATTTTGCTAAAATGTCCTCCAGAGTGTAGTTATGATTTGTCACTTCCCCAGGACAGGGCTTCGCCCGAGTGAGCCCTTATGGCATCGACCGCCAGCTTCCTATAGGTCATTGGATAGTTATTATCGCTTAACATTACTATGAACCTAAGATGGCGTCAAGAGGCCCTCTTCTCCTCTTTTGCGCAGCTCTCACGAGCTGCATCGATCGGTTTGTAATACAAAAGAAGGATAGGATGGACATGTGTCAGTCTCTGGGCTTATGATTTTATTATCACAATGGGTGACTGCTAAGTCCAGGACACTTAATAATCTTGGGACAGACTCTGTGTGTATACGAGTAGTCATAGTAGAATAATAGAGTAATACTAGTATACTACGTACTATTTATAATATAGTATACTATATACGTAGTAACTAGTATATTATAATTTTTTTATACATACATACAAGCACTCACACAATCACCCGACGATCATCTGTGGGACACCGTCGTGGTGTGGTGTCGTGTGAGTGTGGTGTGTGTGTGTATACATATATAGTTAGAATTTTAGTGGCCGGTGTCGATCCCGGCGGAGAACTTGGACCCACGAGTGGGGGGAACTACATCGATTCCGCATACAGACTCCCCGGAAATTGTAGGTGGCGCTGTGCGCTCACAGGATAGAGTTCCGTGACATACGGCCGGGTCGCTTAACTGACAGTGGACGCCAATATCTCAACCGCGTGTGGCAACGTAGGGTCCTCCTGTCTAGAATCAGTTACCAGTAATAAAACCACGCGGTTTCGACTACCGGGGAAGCCACGCCCTCGGTACGGCCTTGCCGAACCGGATCCACTCTGACCAACTACTGACTGACCTTTCCTGGATCGAGATGCAGTCGAGCGGTCACTGCCAGCGACTACAACTTAGAAGGAAAGTGGGATTGTTAGGAATAAGACTCAGCCTAAACTCAGATTCGAACCAGTGGACAAATGCGAGGAAAAGATAAAAGAGTGAGCTGGAACATTTCTACTAATTATTTATTTACAATAATAGCGGGGAAAAAGCATGGTGGCAACACAAAAGTTATCTAAACTCCGCCATCGGGAACGATCGAGGGTTAACTGTTTTCACCCCCTTTTCTGTTTGTTTGTTTGTTTGTTTTGTGAACAGTAATGTACGGAAAACTCCCGACGGGATTTCGCGAAACTTGGTGGGGGGGATTAGGGGTTATGGTCCTAAGGATCAATGCCTTCTAGATTTTGACTTGGTCCAAAGTCAAATATGGCCGCTATGGTGGCCAATTTTGAAAAAATATTTGAAATTTTTTTTTTTTTGAGCATTTCTACATGTTTTATAGTGATTTCAACAACGCCCCCCCCCCCCTAAAAAAAAAATTTTTTTAGAGAAAAACAAATTTGCAACTTTTTTTTCAACAAATTCTGCGATTTCTTTTTTTTTTGCAGTTCTAACAAATGTTATAAGGTGATTTCCAACAAAAAAACATGCCAAAAGTATAATTGCGGCTGATTTTGGGAACGTCAGGTGGATATAACCACTGTAAAACGAATTTTCTGACTCAAGAATCTAAGTTAGATCGAATGTAATTGATGTAATGTAAAGTTAAAGTAAAAGGGGAAAGTTGCAGAACTAATAACTCTGTGGCACTGTTGACGTCCAAAGTTGAATGAATATGAATTCAGGTTCACTTAAGTAGCCCACCAGTGAGTTGGCGGAGGTATTTTGCCTCTAACGAGTGCTCCCCCTCTAGTTTCGGGTATGTTAATGCAGGGGAAAAGATGAGAGAGGGTGGTGCGAGCAATGTGTACAAGCAACTTACAAAAGCGGACACAGTGCAGACTGTGACGCGAGATTAATAAAAGCAATAATTACAACAATAAAGATCTACACAGGCTTAGTCTAATGGACAGGCGCCCAACACCTTCAGACACACACTCAGACAAAATAAACCCAATGAAAAGGGACCTGTTTGCCACAGCTCAGGAAGGGAGGGAGTTGAGGTCACATTTTTGGTAACCTGAGCGTTCGAGGGAAGGGACGCTCCGTGGTGCGGTTGACTGGACAAAAGCTGCGCAGTTCGGGCTCCCCGCCGAGTGTGTGGTATTCGTGTCCTGGCGGAGTCCTGAGAGAGGCGAGGGATGAGCAGGTAGGCATGACCGATTTAGAGGCCTTGGTCTTGGTCCGTACTATTATAGACACGGAGTTTGGGTGGAGCATGGCGAAGCCGATATCCATGTCTGTCCCGATTTGGTCCGGGGCCTTCCATGTGTTCCGCCTTCTGGGCGGATTTCGCCAGACACTGGGAAGGACCGCCCCACCGCCGTTCTGGTTTGGGAAGGTGAATGGTGCGCATGCTACATAACGACCTCGGATTGTGCCTCCAGAAAACGAGTCTCTTGTAGAACATCGGGTAACGTGGAAGCGGCTTGTCCAGCCCAAAGTGCCCGTCGGGATTTTGGGCTAGGAGACCGACGTAAACGAGGGTAGCAAGCGAGATGAAGGTACGTGGGTCAAATAAAAGGGGAAATAAAATAAAAGGGGTAAAGGATTTATTAATCCTAATATAGCCCCATGCAACGCACCCCGTGTGCCTTCCCACTACACAAGGGAAGGGGTCTATCTGCACGTATACTAATGGCATAACTACTCGGGACAACCTGTATGTTGTATGCACACGGTTCCGAGAACCCATAACAATATTATATATACTATATATTATATATATATAAATAATAATTATGTATTATGTGGTAAGTTGGAGTGGTTGATAGTACAACTGCAGCATTTGGTTTTTTTAGTCTGTGAAAACACTTCCGTGGATTTAGAGCCTTCGTGGCAGAGGCCTAGTCCCTCCCACCTCTCCTCGCTTGGGATAAGAATGGATTTGATTCCTTGTTCGGGTGTAGGGGTGCAGAGAAGGACTGAATTTGGCAGATGGCTTATAGATTTACTCGGCTCCTATCTGGTGTTGCTTTGGGATAAATTTCACATTAATTGCCCCAGTTTAGAATAAAATTAAGTTTTAAGATAAAAGGGCTTTTTCTGAGGAGAAGTTTTCTTGCATGTTTCTGTTTGCTGGCGGCTGTTGCAATGTCGTGTCACGTCAACTTAATTTTGTGATTGGCTTTCTTGTGAGCTTTTCTGTTCGGGCTTCTTTGTTTTTCTTCCTGGCTGCTGATACAGATATGCCCAAACTGCTGTTTCCTTTGGTGCTGGTAAATGTTGTTGGAGTTTTGAAACTGCAAAAATAAAACTATTGCCACATTATAACCTCCTGTTTCAACCATTACACACCATGACCGGGACCTGAAGTGGCAGAAAATGACGGGACCTGATTTTTGGAAAGAAAGATGCATCATCTTGGAATTGCACCAAATCCAACATTGTTCATGTTGCCAGGTACAGTCAAATGCAGTTGTTGTTGCAGATCCCGTGGCGCTGGACACACTCACTATTTCTTGGTAAGCTCTAGATTAAAGTGGTTTGCGCTTGCATAAAGGACTGCCAAAATATATGTAGACATTATAGGTATTATATATGGAATGTATGAAACATACATCATTTGACCCTCCACACTCCTCAGCCGAGAAGCTGCATAAAGTCAACTCAAGAAGACCTACCAGAACAAGGTAAGTGCAATGCTGTTTCGAACCATTCCCAGGAGTTCCTCAACAACTATAAGGGTAACAAGAGACGGATTTTTCCCCGCCCCAATCAAACAATATGTATCAGGGTATGTTCACATGAGAATTTGCCCAAGTATGCTATAGCACCCCCTCAGCTACTGAACCAGTTCAATCACTTATTGGCGGAATCATGCAGCGATAGCGTAGAGCAGCAATGCATACCGAATGAGCTCCCAAGCATGACCACGTGCCAAACGACAAAAGCTTCAACAATAGGTCTTTCCCAGTTCCTTTGTGCAGCTGTCTTCGACTGGAGGAGTGGGGGTAGGGGGTCCAATTTGTTTATATAACGCAGCCACCTGGTGGTTATAGGTGTGATTTAAAGTGAGAGCTGATTGGCTATTCCCTCCATTGTAACAGGTGAGAGTGAGGTGAGTCTTTCTAAAGAAATATATATAAAATTATATATACTATAATGTACGTACTTATATATAGTATGGTTGCGGGCCGGAGGTCCGGTGGCGAGAAACGACACTAGGTGGGAAAGTTACGTGATTCCCACCGGACTCTCCGGGAATTGTAGGCCGTTCCTCTCGGATAACTCCGTGAGGCAGAAGGTTCGCTTAACCGACCGTTTGTGGTGAAACGCCTAATGTCGAGCGTAGGTCCACCGCGTACGTAGGTGTACTTTCTGCGTCGAGAACTAAAGTTTACCTAATTAACCACCGCGTGTCGGTCTACCGGAGGAACAACGGCCCTCTCAGGCACGTCTGCTCAAACCGGGTACTCCTTACCGACTGCGGTAGATTTCCAACTACAGCAACTCCGGTTCGGAGTGCAGCAACGGACCAAACTGCAAAAACCGTGCCGGCTGGGATGAGCAGATTAACGGAACAAAGACGCCGGCTAAAACTCGATCTCGAACCACGCTGAACTGAAAGAGAAAGGACGGAAACGAAACTGGGAACATTTTACAATAATTTATTTATATATAAACAAGGGGGAAGAGTTTTCATTCGTGGGCACCAGAACCAGGTTTAATTGGGGTGTTTATGCAGGGAAAGAAAGAAGATTGTAGTGCTCAAGATTTACAGCAACTTACAAAAGAAGACCCAGAGAAGACTTATACGCAATTAATACAGGCAAGATTTACAATGATCGAAAACACGTTATCAGTTTCCTACTTATTAGAACTGGGCGCCACACAACTGCAAGACACACAACTCGACAAAATATAAGCCCAGTTTGAACGGCAAAGGAACTTTTGCAGCTAGGGAAGGGAGGCGGGCCCTGAGGTCGCCAGTTTCTTCGAGTAAGCTGAGTCCTCGGGGAAAGGAATGCCCGGTGGTTGCTGACTCCGGAGTGCCCTAACATAGTCGCGTGGCTGAGTTCAGGGTTCCAACAGCGCGGCCCAGCTGTCAGTGGAAAGGTTCGGGGTAACGTGGAGGAGTCTCGAGTGGGCCGGGGATCCAGTGTAGTAGTGCGGGCCGCGGGGCGGAGACGATGAGTCGGACGGAGCCAGATAGTTAGGAGCATGCGGTGAAGCTCAGCCTTCGCTTTCCAAACCAACTCCGGCCTGCGCAAGCACAGAACGAACGACCCAAAGAACTGATAGACGACCCCCAAAAGAACTCAAGTGACGTGAGGATCGATTGCTCGTGGTTTTGATTAAGTGACCTCGCCTCTGATGGGCGGGGGCCGCTTGGAGCAATGGTGATACTGACGTGCACGATGGCGTCCCCGATGTGGCCACTTGGCCTGATTGGACGGGGCTGTCCAGGTGGGGTATGCCTGCGGCCTTTCTGGTAGCGGTGGCGCCGTCGGTCCGAGTCTGCTCTACCGTGCGGCCAGCCCCCCCGCGCATATGTGAACTCTACGATTGCAAGACAAGAGTCATGGAGCGTTTTGAGCAGACCGGAATAGAACTTCGGACAGCGACAGGAGTCTGGTCTGCGGAAAAAGAGGCGAGGCACTCGGCAATGACAAACAGTGTGGACCGTGGTACGTTGTGCAGCGCAAGTCTCCGAAGGGAGCGTGCAAGCGCTCGGTGTACCACTGTGGGATCCGCTAATGGAGGGTGGATATAGAAAGAGTTTATTAACCGACACACATAAGAAAAAACATCGTCATACGACTTACGTGCGCCCTCGCTTCTTCGGGGATATAGGCCTACGGGTGGTGCATCTTTACAGGCGAGGTGCTGGTGCAGCAAGGAGGGTTCTGGTATTGTACTACATAATATCTATAACGGGCATAACTGACTTGGGACACCAGTATGTTGTGAGTGCGTACGGTTCCTAGAACCGTAACAGCAAGTGAAAGGCTCTTGGACTGACGTGATTAGCTGTGTGTGAGCTAGCATTGTGGTGAGCTGAGTTGACCTAGCAGTTTTTCGACGAGGTGAGGGGATGTTCTGCCATCTTTCTGAGAATGGGGTGCGAGTAACAGAAGCTCAAAGATTCACACCTTTCAGATTGGATTAGCAGCGTCAGCAGTCACTGTCAGGTCCCTGTCTGTCGCGAATGTTCGGATCGATAGGCGGATGCGGTTGATCGCTTATGATGCTGGTGCGTGATGGGATTTGGGGAGCGAAATGCAGTGGCATCGCGGTGTGATCGCGAGCAGGTGTCGTTCGTACGCGTGGGCCAAGCCACTCACACAACCTCTTTAACTGTTTAATGGATGTTGAAAGAAGGGTTGGTGTGTGGCGGGTGCCGGCGGTGCGGCCTCTTGTTGGGTCATTACTCTTGAGTAGGACGAAAGTGATGGGGTTGTTGCGCGAGCATCTGGTTATTGGCTTTGCCGATTATATCATAGTTTTGATCGATTTTGATACACTGTACTGTAAAGTTGTGCAAAGGACTAGTAGTTCCTGGCTGACTCGCCTTGTTAACAATAAGCACTCTTAAGTCGGTTTGGTAGATGATAGACGAGGTGCGATGGCGAACGATGGGGCCCAAAATGAATAGATCTGTGAAGTCAAAAAGTAGTGTAAAATTACCATTGGTGTTGTAAAAGTTGTGAGACATAATGTTTAGCTGTGAAATACTTTCAGTAAAGTCCACGCACGAGGTAAATGGGAAGTACTGCTTTTCCAATTTTGCCAGAGGAATGCACTGATGACGTCATAGAATATTTCCCATTAGAAGTATGATATATTGGGATATTTTTCAGTTTTTTTTTTTCAACCTGGGATAGGCAAATAGAAAATGAAAAACTCAGCTTATATTCGGTAGAAATGACCCAAGCAGTGGTCGTTTTACAGGGTAGCACAAGATCAATGACTTATTTACAACTCTTGGGTTCGGTTCGAAAGACACGTTTCCCACCATGAGGGTTTGGAAACACGAGAGGTGTTTGTTATCGATAGCATGTTTGGCAGATCTGAAGTACTTGTGTGGTGTTTGTGTGGGGTTTTGATCACAAGCTTTGAGGCATGTTCTTCGCACCAGGTTGCGGCGAGTTTTTTGATTGTTGTTGTGCTGAGTTGTTAGTTGTTAGTTATAAAAATTAGTCTTGTGTTCGTTTTTACCGACCTACAGGAGGATATAACGCCCTATTGTAGTATATAGAGTGCAGTGACAACTAGTAATGAAGTCCAAGATATGAGGCAGAAATTTCAAAGTAGAGTTTTGAAGTGAGTACTTGTGTGTTCATGTGTAGAAATGATGTGTAGATTAATAATGGTTGTCCTGTTGTTATTGTAGCTACCAGCAGTTTTTTGTGAAGTCATCGTTTTTCTTAAGCAAATGCAGACCTATTAGGCGCTGACTAGGTGTAGATTGAGGTTCCCAAGGTGTGCAGCAGCTTGCCATTGTCCGAGGGCACACGTTGGGATGAACTCAAGCATATATTTTAATTGATCTTACGTGACTTGATTGTTTGAGCAGAGATAACGGATTGTTTTTGTTTTGCGCGTCATCATGTTGCACAAAGGTATTAAGCAGAAATAATGAGACTTGGCTTCAAATCGTCGAATGCAGAAATTATCTCAGTATTCATTTCTTGGTGCTGCAATGAGAATGTACTGAGCGAGCTGCCTGGTGTTGGCTCAGTGGTTAGGGTGGCTGGCTTGGGATCCGCTAGGGTCCTGAGTTCAAGCCTGCGTGGTTCCCGCTGATTATTGATTCACAGGTTGAGGACTCAAGGCCTGCATGCCGTTCCGAGTCGGCGTGTGCAAAAGGTGAGTACCAGGCTGTTTAGCTGGGATGACCGTTGGTCATTGCGGATGTATGCTGCTGCGTCGGAGTGCGACCCCGGTCCGAGGATTTGTTACGCCCAATGTCAAGGGAGACTGGCGTTTTTCGGCGCACCATATGGCATCCTGTAAGAGTAGATACCAATGGGGGATGGAATTGTCGACGTTGAGTACGGTGTGTTTGCACGCAGGCAGAGCAGACACGTGGTCTTCGTGTCTCGGCTTTCTCCGCTAGGTAAGTCTGGAAGCCTGGATCCGACTGAGCTTGGTTCTCTGCTTACTTGCCACAGCTTGGAACGAACAAGGACGTGGAGTTGCTCCCAGAGAGCCGTGGACGTCTTTTAAATTTTGTGATAAGGAAGTGAGACTATGTCATTAGGACAGCTCTTGTACACAGACTCGCACAAGTACTAGGAGAACATGGTAAATCATGCCAAAGTTTGAACACATTGGCACTTTGGCTCATGACGCCAGGGGTGCAAATTCTCTCCCTTCCTGAGGATAAATGGCCGGTAGGTGCGCCACATGCCAAGTTCATAAATCCTGCTGAAAAGGACGTGAATGGCAGCGATAAGGCAGGCACGATTGAGGCCGCTCAGTAGTGTGGAATCAGAGCTTTTCGAACAGACAGCGCCAAAGTAGCTGTGAAGATGGTATCCGGCCAACATTTAAGATGAAAGCAGCTCGGTTGGCTGTCCAGTAACACAATGATAGATCTCTCTTTTGGGGCAAAAAAAGGGAGAGGCCGTGGAGATGCGAAGTGGAGAGAGGCAGTGAGAGTGGGAAGAACGGTGTGTACATGTCGTCACTGGAAAGTATGGGTGGAGAATGTGAGATTTCAGGATTTCTGGTGGCATTTTTGGGAAGGTCTTATTGCAGTGGTACATTTGACTGCCTTTTCTTATATTCTTTTTTAATAATGCCAGAGATGTGAGGCTTAAAAAAATTCTAGAATGACGGAAAAGACAAAAATGCAATTGTAACCGTGAAGCAGAGGTCAGTGGGGTGCCGACGAGGTGGTCACATGAGGTAGGTGATGAAATTGAATAGGAAAGAGGAAAGCGAAGGAGGGAAGGAAACACAAATAACGTCATCAGTGAGAAAGTGCTTAAAAAGGAATCGATGGGGTAGAAATACAAGGGTTGGGGGATGGGGTGGATAATATTGAGATATTCTTCTGGTGCACCACTTATTGTGAAGTCTTGGGACTGGAAGGGTTGCGATTGAGCAGCGATCGCGTGGCGTTCTCTGCAGGGAAGGGGGATTTCTGCAAACGTGACAGCCAGAATGGAAAATATGAGGAAATAGAAAGAGTGAAGGTTTTGCGATGGTTAGCCTGGTTTTACCCAAGAAGGGCGGTTATTGGTTCGAAGAGCACGGTGGTATTACCTGGGAGACGTCTGGGTAGGATCGGAGGAGCTCGAAGAGATGAGAACAGGTGAGGGAGATTCAATGTAGAGCGAAAAAGGAAGGGGGAAATACAAGATTGCCTACAACTTGTCTGTTGATGTGAGAGCAATAAGCCAGCGCTGGATCGTCTCCAAGCACTCATAGTGAATAGAATCCAATAATGTTGTGGAGCTTTAGATTGCACAGACTCCAGGATGACTGATGTGATGCTGCGGCACCAGCCCAAAGGTGAGAGGTCGGTACTCACATGAGTTGCAGAACAAAGGCCTTTTCGGCTGTGAGATATCTAATTTTTCAATTGAATAGAATAAAGACGAAATAAGATTTCAAGCCTAAATTTTTTTTTAAGTTGGGTGAATTTTTGGACATTCGGCAAGTTCGCTCTCTAGATAAGGCACAATATATCTAAATAAAGTTTCAATAATGTAGGGTGTAGCAATGCAATTGTATCCCCCTAACCCATGGATGTACTGACGAATGTGTAAGATTAGCAAGTGAACTTCATTTTGAGTAGGGTGGAAGATGAGGGAGTTTATGTAGCGGGACAATTGCCATGCCAAGACAAAACATATTGTGTCGACACCAACATTAAGGTTTTATTTTGGTTAGATTCTAAATTGAGGAAAAATAGCACGCAGTTCCATGTTTATAAACTAATCTCTCCAGGAATATTCATGAAATGTGGAACATTGACATCCAAGAAGCAACGGTTTGTCATGGAGAAGAAGGTGGGTAACGAAAACATAATGTTGGCATGCTTGAGGGCGACTTAGAGCGAAGTGTTGTGTCAGTGTCTAGTTTGTCTGATTATTCTCGTGCTAGTGCAATACGTGTGAAAACAAATCACCTATTCCTAATATACGCAAGGGGGTGCCATTGCTAGCTCTTTGATTGCACGGCCTTTTACTCCACCTTCTCGAAAGGAACGATGCACAAATGTATACGTGATGTGTGCTGTCTTAAGTCAGTAGCCAAGAAGAATGTCCGTGAGACTGTTTTTAAAAGGAACAATCGAAGTGTGAGGATAGGAACTTAGCTGGCATCTTGCTTGCACCTGGGTATTATGGTATCACTCAGCAAGCAAGGATTTGAGAATACATATGTATCACTCATTTGTTGTCCAGTGTTTGCAGACAGACGATGGACCATATGAATTTCCTTCATTGTTCTGAACAGTGTCAAGGTCGTGTAAGAGTGAACACACAGGTGACAAAGGACCAACAGACGCAAATGGGTGATTTGAAGGAGAAAGGGGCCATTCAAAAATTACGTAATCCATTTTTTGCTCAAGATCTGACACTGTCCTACTGACACCTGATGCATTCAGACTATTCCAGTCTCTAACAGTTCCATCGGCGTGCAAAAACGAGAGACTCCTCTCCTGTGGATTAATACTGATCTGAAGAGAAAAATCCGCCACAAGAAAAC
>CM068953.1:125555091-125567309 GCA_035128595.1 Eptatretus atami | reverse complement strand
CTTTCCCCCCCCCCTCGTGGTCTTTCTCGCCCCGACCCCGGCGTCCGTAACAAATTATAATATATATATATAATATATATATAGTATATATATATATATAATATATATATATATAACTATATATATATAGTATAGGGATAGAATTAAGACAGCAGGAGGGAGAGTAGAGGCTGACCAAGGATGTGCCCTTAGATTAATGGATAATTAAATTAGGCCGTTAATTATCTTCAAAGGCGGGTGTGTTAGTTAACCCAAACACCCAATTTTCATTCATGCCCACTACCCTATGGGCTATCCATTCGTATTGCATGCAAAGTTTCAGGCTGCTCGGTTTTCATTGGTTTTAAGTTATGGAGGAGACACACACACTGACATTTAATATTATAGATACCATTTTCACTGCACAACCTTCCACGCTGCTGCCTTTAATGCAAAATGGAGGAATCTTGGCGACGCGCACTGAAATATATCCAATTGTTAACCATTAGCAATTATTCTTGGCGAAGCATTCCATTTCTTATCTATTATCTTGGGGTCCACTGGGATGCAGCAGTTGCGCAGACCATGGTTTCATCCAATGGTCGCAGAATCGCAGGCTGCACCAGCCTTGAAAGTGTTGCGTTTCACTTATTGTAATGAGTGCTGTATGTTCACCACATAGTTAATAGGAACTTGTGACAATGATTTTTAAAAGGAGTTATTATATTTGCTATAACTGCAACAATGCACACACTTTTCCATCCATCTGACTGTCGTTCGCCAAGTTATCACAAAAAGTATACCACCCTCTTCAACATTGATCCTAGGAGATTTTCTCCTGATGCTGCGCCAGTGGAAGGGCACTTTTTGTAACAAAAAAACAGTCACAATTTGGACCTTTTCACATAACTTTCCCCCCAAGTTTCCTGGCCAATCTCGGTGTTTACAACAGCGATATCTTGTCAGCTAATTTGCAAAGTCATAAAATTCTGAATCTTTTTCATAACGATATGTCACAACCGCAAACATATTGCGAAAACCCTGTAATCGATAATGTACTGTAAAGTAGGCATGAAAACAGCAAAAGCTTAAATGAAGAAGAAACAGAGATGAGAAATTCCTTTAAATCACACAATCTCCTATTTCTCGCACTGTCTATACATGTGGATGAAATAATTTTGGATTATGATGTTGTTGCCCACCGAAAAGCTCGCATTTTATGCAAACCTCCACACACTGCAAGCCATGTGCTGTTTTCTTGTCATAGTTGTGTTCAAACAGGTACAATTTATTACTTTTCTCCGATGGCTTACGTTACCAACTTGCCACCCGTTTTTACTGTCGGTACTCATCCTGTACAGCCAGGGACCGGCATTTCCCATTAGGCAACATAGGCCCATTGGCCTAGGGCCCACAGTAACTGGGTTGCCCACCGGGGAATTGTGGGTTTACTCTGATCGCGCCAAGAGTAGGCTATAGGCCCTATTAGTAAATGAAATAAAATAAATAATACAGGTAACGCAAAAAATATAACATACATTTTTAAATGCCCGTTTCCCACCATCTATCTGGTCTTACTCTTCTATCTATCTGTATAGATTATATATACAATCTTCTCCTTCTTCTTTCGGCTTTGTAGAATAATATACATTACTGTTGTATTTAGTGGACTTCATTGTTATATTACGTGTGTTTTTGTTCTGTTCTTATTTGTGATATTGGTTATCTCTATATACTAGACTTGAACTAACTTCATATTACATTGTATGCTTACAGACTATATTCTTGGAATCTTGGTGATTACTCATGAGACTAGATAATTATGTCCGCCCAAGAAGAAATATCATGAGTGGCTCACAAAAGAGAAATGTTTCCATTTTCCTATGTGCTTAAGACTTACATGATATGGAAACTTGATTTACTTTGATATGGAACTAATTTGATTAAAAACATTATTGATGTTACATGTATGTTGTAATTCTATTTTTTTTTACGAATTACAATAATTACGATATATATATATATATATTCGTAATAGTTTGAGAAGGGGAGGGGGCAGTCCTGATAAGGTTTGGCCTAGCGGCCACAAGCAACGTTAAATCAGCCCTGCTGACTAGCCATTAAAACGGCAGCCGTCCGTGTGTCCATACATGCGTTCCGTATACGTGCATCTGTGAATTGTGTGCGCAGAGTTCCACCCATTGGTTGACAATTCACCGACTCCACCCCCCAATTTTCTTTTTTTCAAAAACAACCGGGGCCCCCCAAAACCCCCCCCAATTTTTAAGGAAAAAAAAAAAAACCCTTTTAAGAAAAACTTTTTCCATTTTTTTTTTTTCAAAAGATTATATTTTTGCAAGGAATTTTTTTTGTATTTGGGCCCAGTTTCCCAAAAAAAACCTCGGTTGATTAGGAATTTGCTTTTGCTGCATCTACAGCAATCAACAATCATACGTCACTTTATAACAGTACGTAAAAACAAAGCAGAACAGATCATGAACATACTCTAACAGAGCCGGTTAAATGCAGATATGGCAAAATCAAGCGTGTTCAATATATTAGGCTGATTAATTAACAATTAAGTTAAAATAGGTTACTGATGTTACAGAGTCCTTACTGTTGTTGAAAAAAAGAACTATTTGACGCATGTTGGTCTGGTGGTAAGTGATCTGTAGCATTATTCCAACCTCATTGCAATGCTTCTTTTCTCTTTTTTGTTACCAACAGGACTATATCAGTGCAATGCTTTTGATTTCTATGTTTCAGCTCGATGGACATTTAGTCATACATGAAGCATTATTTCCTTGTTGTTTTTCAATCATTTTGCTTTTGGCTTCATGTTTCATGAGTTTTTGGGAACTGGATAATCGAGGGACTTTTGCAGAATATTTGCAGTGGATTACTCTACATACCTTGCTTGTGCCTTTGAGTTTTGTAATAGCTGCTCTGACACGTTTTTTTTTTTTTACATCCCAATAGGAGGTGCTCATACTTTCTGTTTCTCCCTTGCAGAACCTACACTTGCCGATTTACTCAGTTCCTGCCATTTTTCTTAAAGCCATTGGTGTGGTCCTTGGTCGTGGCATCTTTCATGATCATTCTCCATCCCAGTTAAGGCTGACTCTTTTACATTCCACAGAGCTTCTTTGTTCTAGTCCCAATATGTACAACACTTTTTGATACCTCCGCTCTTTTATCGTTTATCCCAGTTGTCGTGTATTATCTTGTTAATGTTTCATTTTATATTTTTCTTTTGTCTTTTTGCAAATTGTCTGGAGCTGTATTTGTTGTTGATTGGGTTTCTTGAATGTGACATTTCTATTCGTACCCTGTCTTTGAAATTATTGCTGATAGGTTGCTGGGTTAGGCAGACTTCTCTGGTTGTTGTCCTTCGGGTTTGCTTACAAATTGGATCCAGTAATCTGCTTGCATTTTCACGTATTTAGGGCAATCCTACATTTCACTTCTATGAACTTGGTTGAGTTTCATTACGGCCGCCACTTCCTTCTCGTCTTGGAAGGTACATTCGCAGAATCGCATTGATTTTTTTAGCGCTTCACTGGAACGTAGTTACAGGGAGGCTTATGGGATGGACATGTCATCAGTCTGTCAGTCCGCAGTCCATTCCGTTATCCATCCACAAACACTTGCAGCTCTTCTCCTGAAACACAATACATTTTGATGAAACTTGATCAAACCTTCTTCACCACATGATGTACCCAAAGTTTGTTCGATGCATTAAAAATAAAAAATCAGGGTCAAAGGGGATGAATGTGGGGTGGTGGACCCAAAATAAGGTTGTTGTTGTTTTTTTTTTGGTTACCTTGTCGGAGGCGATCGTGTGAGAGAAACACACAAGCCACAGCAAGGGGCGGGGGGGGCTGAGACAAGACGGGGTCGGGAGTAGGAAGGACAAAACAAGTGGGGAACAGAGACATTAGGAGAATCTGTGGGAAGGCGGATCTTAATGTCTGAAGTGGGGAACATGGGGAACTACAAGATGGACATTACAGGACTTTTCAGGGAAGGAAGAAGGGAATTGAAGGAGGTGGGCTTGGGTGGATTATCGGGGGAATAGATCGAAGGTTGAATGGGGATGATAAGAGGTTGGTGGCGAGCAGCATGTTTTGAAGGCCTGGGGGAAGATGCGCGATTGATAGAGTTGAGGGAGTTATTCAAAGGCGGGAAAAAGAGGAATGAAAGAGTGGAAGGCTGAGCAGTGATTCGTGGATTTTGGTAGTATTTACCGCAAGGGGGTTGTTGCGGACCTGAGGCGCCCTGCGTTAAATGTGTGGGGACAAATCGCAGAGAGAGAAGGGGTGGGGGGGGGCGAGGCTGCAGAAGGAGATGTAGAAGACGCAAGCAGCCGACCAGGCTGCCGGTGAAGAATGAGAGGCCCAATGACTCAGCCGTCATGCGGGGAGAAGCCCCAATGAATAAGGAAATGCCTTGGTCCACAGCATGAAGCGAGAAGGTTGGGAGCGCAGGAGCACCAGCCCAGAGGAGAGAGCATACTCCAATCAGGCTGCGGACGAAGCTTTGTAGTGGTCAGGAGCTCAGGTAGGCCGTAGGGAAGGACTTTGCACGACGGAGGATTCCCAGTCGGCAACTGGCTTTTGAGGCGAGGTTTGAAATGTGGCTTTCCCAGCGAAAGGTCATGCAAGATTAGTGAGACCCAGATGCTTGAAAGAAAGGACTTCTTCCAGAGGATTGTGAGAAGTGTGATGGGGGGGGTTCTAACGGTTTCCTTTCCGGAGAGACATGCTGAGAGCTGTGAGATTTTGTCATGATATTGAAGACTTGTTCCATTTTGGCAGCAGTTGTGATTTTATTCAGATTTGCAGTGAGCAAAGAAGCTGCTTCTGCCATCTGGCGAGGCATGACCGATGGCTATGGCAGAGGGTGGAGTCATCAGCAAAGAGAATTATTGAAAGGATTTTCCAGAGAGTCAGAGAGATCATTTGATGAAAAACAGAAAAAAGAACAGGGCCCAGAATGCTATCTTGAGGAAACTCCAGCCGGCACAGGAAGAGGGGATGAAAGAACTCCATGTTAGGGCCACACGTGACTGCGACAGGAGAGGAAGGAGTCTGTGAGCCATGAGTGGAGATGCTTGGAATACCATAGGAAGAGAAGTTGTGTGAGTTAGGGCAGGGTGCCAGGATTGTCAAAAGCATGTGATATTTCCAGGGGATACGGGCTCGGTTTCATGTCTGGCATTGAGGACCTCATCAATTGTTGGTGAGAGCAGAAGCAGCATATCCAGGGTAGAGTGAACCTGATCTGAAACCAATTGAATATTCGGAAATCAAAGCCATTGCGAGAAGAGAAGGAATTTAATGTCTGAAGCGATGATGAATCGATAACCTTGCTGCATGAGTTGGGGAGAAGGCTGATGGGTCCTGTAGTTGCAGGATCTGTTTTTTGCCAACTTTAGCATGGCCAAGTAATAGTTTGCTAATTTCCACGCAGAATGGAGATGACCTGTGAGCAAATTGGAGGAGTGAATAGAACAGATGGAGAGCGCGAGCAAAGAGCAGAAGAGCAGGTTTTAGACACGTGGGCTTGATGGCCAGTCTGGACCGTTGCAGAATATCTGCAGTCGAGGATTTGACAGCAAGCCTCTCCACCTGTGATTCAAGGAGAAAAGACACAGCAGTCCAGGGACAGTTGGGTGTGACTGGTGGGTAAGTGGGTAGAAAAGATGATGGGTTTTTGGACACAAGATTTAGCTGCAAACCACCGAGTTTTAGGCATTCAGCCTTTTCACGTGCGAGGTACAGCAGTGGGGCATTTTACGTAAGGCGAGGGATGGAGGGGGAACATATACCAGAAAAAGAAATATTGATTAGATGCCACAAGGATTTTTGAGGAGGAGAGAGTTTGAAAAGGTTCAGATTGAGCTTAGAAAGATTGTTGTTTTCTAGCTCTCTTGAGGGTAGATACACACTTGTCGAGCTTTATGGAAGGAACGGGGAGATTACCCACAGTTGGAGTTTGCTTTCCATGAGGCAAAGAGCAAGGTTGTTTCAGGACAACTGCCGCACCCAAGCTCATGAACAAGGGCGGAGGAAGTAGACAACTGAAGGACGAGGGGATAAATTCTGTGCATGAGGGAGAGCAAGTTTATTTAAAGAATTCCCAGGAATGAGTTGATGTTGGAAGGAAGTAGTGATAGGAGACCAGTCGTATAAGTAATTGATGGCTGCTTGGGACCCACCATTGGCTTGATGAAATGCCGGGACTCGACTGGCGGTGTAGTGCCGTTCTCTGATAATAGCCAGAGAGATGTCCTCTTGGACAGGATATTATGCTGTACATTTGGTTCTATTGGGACATTTTTTCTGATTCTGTCACACATTGACTCCTCCTCAGATATGCGGTATTCTTCCAGGTGACGTGCCCAGGGATCTTGCCCATTTTTATGTGTCCGTTTTTTGTTGGTCAACCTTGTATGAATGTGCAGTTGGCACTCTTATCTCGGCCAAATTCCATTTGATGTGTCAGACTACCATTTCACTAATTTGAGTTGTTATGCTAATTTTTGTCGTTTGGTGAAATAATTTTAAATCATCCATGCAAAGTAGATGTGTTCACCTTTCTTGCCTCTTTGGACGTTCTCTTAATTTGACGTCAGGATATATCCATATACTCTACTCAGTAGGTCCAGGGCCAGCAAAAAGAAGGGCAAATGGCTGTCTCACCTGGAAGATCCCCGATGTTCATCACCCCTGGTATTTCGGTCTTTACTTCCAAAGTGCTGAATAATCAACATAGTTTGCCAAAGAGAACTTCACGATCTTTCTCACTCTCATTCTTGAGGGCTTGGTGTTTTGGTCTTTCTTGATTTGCTGCATCGTTTAGTTCAAAATCACTACTATTAATACCCTTATATGCAATGCCTTCTTCTCCTCTTTTCTTTGTACCAAGTATGATATTCTGGTTTGCAACGCTTGTTTTCGATGTTCACGCGTCGAAGGAATCATTCGGTCATATGTGAGCGTAGGTATTCCATTGTTTCAGTGATTACTTTGGTCATGTTCCACAAATTTTTGAACTGACGATCGGCTTCTCTTTTTTTATATATATATATATAGTAAGGGATAGAATTAAGACAGCAGGGAGGGAGAGTGAGGTGACCAAGGATGTGCCTTGATAATGGATAATTAAATTAGGCCGTTAATTATCTTCAAAGGGGGTGTTTAAGTTAACCCAAACACCCAATTTTCATTCATGCACTCCCTTGGGCTTCCATTCGTATGCATGCAAAGTTTCAGGCTGCTCGGTTTCATGGTTTTTAAGTTATGGAGGAGACACACACACTGACATTTAATATTATAGATACATTTTCACTGCACAACCTTCCACGGCTGCTGCTTAATGCAAAATGAGAATCTTGGCGAGCGCCACTGAATATATCAATTGTTACCATTGCAATATTCTGCGAAGCATTCCATTTCTTTATCTATTATCTTGGGTCACGTGATCAGCAGTTGGCAGACCATGGTTCATCCACATGGTTCGAGGAATCGAGGCTGCACCAGCCTTTGAGAAGTTGTTGTTTCACTTATTGTAATGAGTGTGTATTTCACCCACATAGTTATAGGAACTTGTGACAATGATTTTAAAAGGAGTTATTATTTTGTATAACTGCAAAATGCAACACTTTTCCATCCATTGACTGTCGTTCGCAATTTCACAAAAATATACCACCACTCTTTCAACATGATCCTAGAAGATTTTCTCCTGATGGCCCAGTTGGAGGCACTATTGTACAAAAAACAGTCACAATGCCTTCAATATCCAGTCCTGGCAATCTCGTGTTTACAACAGCATATCTTGTCAGCTATTTGCAAAGTCAGTAAAATTCTGAATCTTTTTCATAACGATATGTCACAACCAAACATTCTGCGAAAACCCTGTAATCGATAATTGTACTGTAAAGTAGGCATGAAAACAGCAAAGTTAAATGAAGAAGAAACAGAGATGAAAATTCCCTTTAAATCACACAATCTCCTATTTCTCGCTGTTATACATGTGGATGAAATAATTTTGGATTATGTGTTGTTGGCACGAAAAGCTCGCATTTGTTGCAAACCTCACACTTGCAAGCCATGTGCTGTTTTCTTTGTCATAAGTTGTGTTCACAGGTACAAATTTATTATTTCTCCATGGCTTACTGTACCAACTTGCACCCGTTTTACTGTCGGTACTCATCTGTACGCAGGGCCGGATTTTCCAATAGGCAACATAGGCCATTGGCCTAGGGCCCACCAGTAACACTGGGCCCACGCGGGACTTGTGGGTTCTCTGATCGCCAAGGAGTAGGCTAGTAGGCCCTATAGTAAAATGAATAAAATAAAATAAGGTAACGAAAAATATAACAGTACATTTTTAAATGCCCGTTTCCCACCATCTATCTGTCTATCTATCTATCTATCTGTAGATTATATACATCTTCTCCTTCTTCTTTCGGCTTGTAGATTATATACATTACGTGTTGTATTTAGTGGACTTCATTGTTTATTACGTGTTTTTTGTTGTTCTATTTGTGATATTGGTATCTCCTATACTAGACTTGAACTAACTTATTATTACTTTATGCTTACAGATTATTCTGGAATCTTGGGGATTCTCATGAGATAGATTAATTATGTCGGCCCAGAAGAAATATATGAGTGGCTCACAAAAGAGAAAGTTTCATTATATCCTATGTGTAAGATGTACATGATATGGAACTTGATTTACTTTGATATGGAACTAATTTGATTAAAAATTATTGATGTTACATTATGTTGTAATTCTATTTTTTTTACATTACAATATTACGTATATATATATATATATATCGTAATATTTGGGGGGGGGGGGGACTGATAAGGTTTGGCCTAGGGCCCACAAGCAAGTAAATCCAGCCCTGTCTGTACCATAAAAGGAGCCGTCCGTGTGTCCATACATGCGTTCGTACGTGCATCTGTGCATGTGTGCGAGTTCCACCCATTGGTTGGACAATTCACCTGACTCCACCCCCAATTTCTCAACAACGGCCACCAATTTAAGAACCCTTTAGAACTCATCAAGATGCAAGATTTGTATTGCCAGTCAACCTCGGTTGATAGGAATTTGCTTTTGCGCATTACAGCAATCAACAATCATACGTCATTTTACAGTACGTAAAACAAAGCAGACAGATTACACATACTCTATACAGGAGCCGGTAAATGCAGATTGGCAAATCAAGCGTGTCAATATATTAGCTGAATATTAACAATTAAGTGCTAAAATAGGTTACTGAGTGTTCAGAGTCCTTACTGTTGTTGAAAAAAGAAACTATTTTTGACGCATGTTGGTCTGGTGGTAAGTGATCTGTAGCATTTTCCAACCTCAATTAGCAATGCCTTCTTTTCTCTTTTTTGTACCACAGGACTATATCCAGTTGCAATGCTTTGATTTCTATGTTCACGCTCGATGGAACATTAGGTCATACATGAGCATTATTTCCTTGTTTTCAATCATTGCTTTTGGTTCATGTTTCCATGAGTTTTTGGGAACTGGGATATCGAGACTTTTGCAGATATGCCAGTGGATTACTCTACATACCTTGTTGTGCCTTTGGGTGTATAGCTGCTCTGACACGTTTTTTTTTTTTTTACATCCCAATAGGAGGTGGCTCATACTTTCTGTTTCTCCCTTGCAGAACCTACACTTGCCTGATTTACTCAGTCCTGCCATTTTCTTAAAGCCATTGGTGTGGTGTCCTTGGTCTTGGGCATCTTTCATGATTCATTCTCCATCCCAGTTAAGCTGACCTCTTCTTAGCCATTCCACAGAGCTTCTTTGTCTATTCCCAATATGTACAACACTTTTTTGATACCTCCTGCTCTTTTATACCTCCTTATACCTTTATGCTGATACCTCCTGCTCAACTGCTCCCAGTTGTCAGTGTATATCTGTTAATGTTTCATTTTATATTTTTCTTTTGTCTTTTTTGCAATTGTTGGAGCTGTATTTGTTGTTGATTGGGTTTCTTGTGTGACATCTTCTATTCGTACCTGTCTTTGGAAATTATTTGATAGGTGGGTTAGGCAGACCTTCTCTGGTTGGTTGTCTTCGGGTTTGCTTACAAATTGGATCCGGTAATCTGTTGCATTTTTCACGTATTTAGGCAATCCTACAATTGTCATTCTATGAACTTGGTTGAGTTCATTACGGCCGCCACTTCCTTCTCGTCTTGGAAGGTACATTCGCAGAATGCATTGATTTTTTTTAGCTCACCTGGAACGTAGTTACAGGGAGCTTATGGGATGGCATGTCATCAGTCTGTCAGTCCGCCAGTCCATCCGTTCATCCATCCACAAACACTTGCAGCTTCTTCTCTGAAACAACACATACAATTTTGATGAAACTTGATCACAACCTTCTTCACCCATGATGTACCAAAGTTTGTTCATGACATTAAAAATAAAAAAATCAGGGTCAAAGGGGATGAATGTTGGGGGTGGTGGACCCAATAGTGTTGTTTTTTTTTTTTTTTTGAGCTATTACCTTGTCGGGCTCGTGCTTGAGAGTCAAAACCACGCACAGCAAGGGGCGGGGGGGGCATGAGACAAGGGGGTGGGAGTAGGAAGGCAAAACAGTGGGGGAACAGAGACATTAGGAGATCTGTGGAAGGGAGATTTAATGTCTGAAGTGGGAACATGGGGAATACAAGATGGACATTACAGGGACTTTCAGGAAGGAAGAAGGGAATTTGAAGGAGGTGGGCTTGGGTGGATTATCGGGGTGAAAAGATCGAGGATTTGAATGGGGATGATAAGAGGTGGTGGCGAGCAGCTGTTTTGAAGGCCTGGAGGGGAATGGGATTGAATAGAGTGAGGAGTTTTTCAAAGGCGGGAAAAAAGAGGAATGAAGAGTGAAGGTGAGCAGTGATTCGTGATTTTGGTAGTTTTACAAGAAGGGGGTTGTTGGGGACTTGAGCGCCGCTGCGGAAATGTGGTGGGGACAAATCGAGAGAGAGAAGGGTGGGGGGGGGCGAGGCTGGAGAGGAGATGGTAGAAGCAGCAAGACACGACCAGGCTGCGGTGAGGATGAGAGGCATGGACTCAGCTCATTGTCGGGAGAGCCAATGATTGAAATGCTTGGTTTCCACAGCATGAAGCGAGAAAGGTGGGAGGCAGGAGACCAGCCAGAGAGGAGCAGGTACACTCCATCAGGCTGCGGACGAAAGCTTTGTAAGTGGTCAGGAGCTCAGGTAGGCCGAGGAAGGACTTTGCAGACGGAGGATTCCCAGTCGGCAACTGGCTTTTGAGGCGAGGTTTGAAATGTGGCTTTCCCAGGAAAGGTCATGCAGATAGTGAGACCAGATGCTTGAAGAAAGGACTTCTCCAGAGGATTGTTGAGAAAGTGGAATGGGGGGGGGTTCTAAACGGTCCTTTCGGAGAGACATTGTGAGAGTGTGAGATTTGTCTGGATTGAAAGACTTGTTCCATGTGTTGGAGCAGTTTGTGATTTTATTCAGATTTGCAGTGAGCAAAGAAGCTGCTTCTTGCCAGTCTGAGGGATGACCGATGGTATGGCAGAGAGTGGCGTCACAGCAAAGAAGATATAGAGGAGTTCCAGAGATCGTAGGATCATTATGAAAACCAGAAAAAGAACAGGGCCCAGAACGCTACCTTGAGGAACTCCAGGCCTGGACAGGAAAGGAGGGGTGATGAAAGAATTCATTGGGAGCCACACAGATGACGTTGCGGCAGGATGAGAGTCTGCGAGAGCCATGAGTGAGATTGGCTTGGAAGAGAGTTTGGTGAGTAGGGCAGGGTGCCAGACTGTGTCAAAAGCATGTGATATTTCCAGGGATACGGCTCGGATTTCATGTCTGGCATTGAGGACCTCCATCAATTGTTGGGAGAGCAGAAGCAGCATATCCGGATGGTGACCGGTCTGAAAACAATTGAATATACGGAAATCAAGCCATTGAGAAGAGAATGGGATTTAATGTCTGCAAGCGATGATGAATCGAAACCTTGCTGATGATGGGAGAAGGCTGATTGGTCTGTAGTTGCAGGGATCTGTTTTTGCACCTTTTTATGCATGGCAGTAATGTTTGCTAATTTCCACGCAGATGGAGATGACCTTGAGCAAATGAGAGGGTGAATAGAACAGAGAGAGCGCGAGCAAGAGCAGAAGAGCAGGTTTTTAGGACACGTGGGCTGATGCCGTCTGGACCGGTTGCAGAATCT
>CM068953.1:125532692-125552949 GCA_035128595.1 Eptatretus atami | reverse complement strand
GGTTCATGTTCCCACAAATTTTCTGGAACTGGGACATCAGAGTTTTTATCCCCCGCCGCATGGCGGAAGGGGGATATTGTTGTCACCCGGGTCGTCCATCCGTCGTCCGTCCGGCTGGCTGGGCATCAACATTTATAGCTGTGAGTGCTATAACTCATAAACTGTTTGCCATATCGATTTGAAATTTGGGTCACTCATGTACCACCTGAAAAGGAAGAACCCTATTGATTTTGGGCATGGCCGACTGGGGCGGCCATCTTGAAAAAAATGTTTTTTCGCCATATCGATTTGAAATTTGGGTCACATGTACCACCTGAAAAGGAAGAACCCTATTGATTTTGGGCGTGGCCGGATCCAAGATGGCCGACTGGGGCGGTCCGTCCGTCCGGCTGGCTGGCTGGGCGTCAACATTTATAACTGTGAGTGCGATAACTCATAAACTGTTCACCATATCGATTTGAAATTTGGGTCACACATGTAACACCTGAAAAGGAAGAACCCTATTGATTTTGGGCGTGGCCGGATCCAAGATGGCCGACTGGGGCGGCCATCTTGAAAAAAATGTTTTTTCGCCATATCTATTTGAAATTTGGGTCACACATGTACCACCTGAAAAGGAAGAACCCTATTGATTTTGGGCGTGACCGGATCCAAGATGGCCAACTGGGGCGGCCATCTTGAAAAAATGTTTTTTGTAATAAATGGAAAAACGCTTATCTGATTTCAATTATTTTTCAATGGTGGAGGATTCCCCATCTCTGATGGGTATATTTGTAGATGTGCCAGCGGATTACATTATAAACTCTGTTGTGTTGTTGTGTGTATAGCTGTTCTGACATAAGTTTGTTTTTGTTTGTGCATTCAGTCATTAAGCATAACATATCATCCTCTTTACTCACCATACCTCCACCCCTCACCTTTTTCTATTTTTCTTTTTTTCTTTCTTTCTTTCTTTCTCTCTTTCTCTCTTCTGTCTTCAGTCGGTCTTCAGTCAAAGTCCTCAGCATCATCCCATTTCAGTCCTTCAACCTTGATACGGTCAGCTAAGGTGGGCCAGGAAGGGTACATGTGCATTCACATGCAGCAACTATACACATGGATACATACGTACCACCACCCTCATCAGCAAAAACATAAACTACAACACCAAAACAGCTTCCACTCCCAAAATCCACAGTACAGAATGTATTGTTGCGGACCCGAGGTTGGGGCGAGAAGACCAAGGGGGGGGTGGGCAGGGCGGTGGGAGGGAGCTACCTCGGGTTCCCACCAGACACTCCAGAATCGCAGGCCGTCGCACAAGGATAACTCCGTGACGCGGCAGGTCGTTAATCGACCGTGAATGCCAATAACTCAACCACGTGACTTAGGGTCCTCCGTCCTCCATCTAAGTGATCTAATTACCGGGGGACACACCCTTGGTTTGCCTTGTTCAAACTGGATCATGATACCGGATAAAATGCAGCTGAGCGTAACTGCCAAGGACGTACTGGCGAGGAAAAACCTCATTGGGGGATAACGTCCCGGCTCGGCTAGGATACAGACTGTGCTGGACCAATGAAGGAAAGACGAAAACGAGCTGGGAACATTTCTACACAAAGCATTTATTTACAATTAGTGAGGAATGGTATGTGGCACAGTAAATGGGGTTTATTATTATGTACAGCAGAGGATAGCAAGGAATTTGTGGGGTGTAACAAAAGGCAAGCATTTTACAAAAGCAGACGTAGAGCAGACTTATCCCGTTATATCTTCTACAATCTTAATTTATGCTACGACACACACACACACACACACACACACACACACACACACACAGACCCGATGAAGATTAGTTTGCCAGAATGAAGGAGAGCGGATGAGAACTAATGGCCTTTCAACACCTGGCACGGTCAGCCGACTGCGCAACCCGGTACGCTTTGGTGAACACTCAGCTTGAGCGATCCCACCTTAAGAGTCAGCATGTTATCTCTTGCTTGATCACTTTGCTAGGGCTCGTGGAAATGCATGCTCCACACTGGTCCAGAAGAACATATGTCGCACACCAACCCCGAGTGCAGATGCAGCAACAGACAGACAACAAGGTGCAGTGAAGAGAGGGTGGAGCAGAGAGGCGAAGAAGTGGGCGCGGCAAACAGGCGGAGACAGTGCGAGGCAGGCAGGTGAGAGAGAGGAGAGAGAGTGCAGACGGGTTTGGGATCTGCCTTTTATAAGCCCCGGGCGAAGGGTGGGGTGACGATCTGAAGCGACGTGCCGTCATCCGAATCGTGCCCTTCCATTGGATCCCGGCCCCATCCTGCCAGGCTCCTGGTGCCTGAAGCGGCCTCATTTGCACATCCGGAGCGACACGGCCTGTAGCCCTGCACCGAACTCCTGGGCTGTGTTCTGATGACTGGACGAGGGTCGTGTCGGTCCTGCATGCCCGTTCGGGGCACCCCCGGCAAGCTGTGGTTGGTGCTGTTAACGTGCTTGGCAAATTGCATCGACGAGGAGGTGTGTGGAGGCGCGGGGTGATTTTTCCTGTGTGCGGGAGATGGTGGGTGAGATGGTGAGCTTCTGGTGAGCAAAGGTGGAGCAAGGTGAGACGCCGTTGTAAATCCGTGCGCAGATTTGAATGAAAGGGCGTGTCGCACGCGCGCATTAGGGAGTGTGCTCATCGTTGTGTTTTTCACAGGGGGTCGCCGAGGTGCAGTGCCTGCTTCGATTTGTATCATGGATAAAAGGAAAGGGTTGGAATGAAAATCAGGATTGAATGGATGATACCGATATAATTAGACCTAGCTATAAGACCCACGTAACACACTTCGTCCTGTTAACCCATTAGCATGAGGGGAAGGTCTGACTCATGAAGACTAACAAGATAACTGCCTGGGGATCACTATGTTGGGTGCCATTGCTTTAGAGGCATGCGGTTTTGCAGAACCGCAACAGTATTTACGGTGCTGGAGCAACCAACCAACCACCCAGCCTTACCACCATGGCCTCCAAGAGCCCAAATGAGCCCTGGGGCAATACTAAGTGTAGCACCCCTTCATAAATTATTTATTCTTAAAAACGTATATGGAGGTTTCTGTATTTTTGGCGTCAGCAATGAAAACGTGCCATGTTTAAGGGAAATTGGGGTGTTCTTCACTTATTCCTTCATGCAGATTCATTTCTTCACCAATTTCATGTTCTTTCACATCATCTATATATAATGGAGCAAGTGTATGCGATTATGTATGTGTGTATGTATGTATATCCACTCTTCACCCATTGGTTGGACAGCTGACCTGACGTCACCCACAATTATAACCTGAAATACTTAACCTAAAGTGCCCAGAGAGACACAAAAACACCCCCCCCCTCCCCGAGGACCCAAAAACAGAAGACTCTGCACCCCAAACACTAAAAAACCCCACAAGATCTTGAAGACCCAAAGACCTCCAAAGGACCCAGACCTTAAATACCAAAGCTGAAGATCAAAATGCCCCAAAGACCCAGAAGACTCAATAGACCCGAAAATACCCAAGAGAACCAAAACATCCAAAAGACCCTAAGTCTGAAAAGACCCCAAGAACCTGAAGATATAAAATACTCAAAGGACCCAAGGATGCAAAACTCCTGGGACCCCAAACATTCCAAAATAACCTGAGGACCCAAAATAAACCGAAGACCCAAAAGACCTGACGGACCAAAAGACACAACGGACTCATAGACCCATGGAAATTCTACATAATGTAAAATGTGACTTCAGGTCCCTAACACCCCCCCCCCCAACACAATCACACACACACACACACGACACACAACATCACATACACAACTTCCCATGTCCCTAACCCCTCCCCCCCTTCCCAACTACCCCAACTCTGTGCTCCGCTCCCCTTTCTTAACAAATCCTCAAATGCCTCAATCCCAAATCTGTCCCCTTTCTGCCTCCTCCCCCAAGCCAACTGTGTCATCCCTCTCACTTTCTTCAAGTTCTCAACTGCCCAAACCCCAAGTACTCAATCCCCTTTCCAACCCCAAGTCCATCTCCCCCTCCCCCCTTCCCAACACCTCAATCTCCCTCTTTCAACTCCATGCACCGTCACCCCCAAGTCAGTCCTCCCCTCCCCCATTTCTTCCTGTTCTTAACATTACACAAATATACACAGGGAACTTTGGCGCATGAGAAGGCCATTCAGCCTATCATGCCTGCGTTGTTCCTGTTTCCGTTTGTTGAGAACATTATTCAAAGTAAATAAAGATGGAACGTTAAATTCACAATGACTTCCCATTTCTTCTCTTATCCTCACTATAATTCACGAACCAGTGTTTGTGTGTTTGTTTGTTTGTTGTGCTAATCCTCCAGTTGTGGGCCGATTCCATCCAGACTGGCAACATCGGATCAGCCTGACCCCAATTAGTGTGTCGGGGTGCTTTTATCTTTGCC
The DNA here is from genome assembly GCA_035128595.1 of Eptatretus atami. Lineage (NCBI taxonomy): Eukaryota > Metazoa > Chordata > Myxini > Myxiniformes > Myxinidae > Eptatretus > Eptatretus atami. Next base: position 125,548,532 of record CM068953.1, on the reverse strand, counting down.
GTGGATTAACGTGGGGTGGATTAACGGGGGTAGAAAAGATCGAGGATTTGGATGGGGAAGATAAGAGATTGCCGATGGTCAGTGAACAGCTGTTTGAAGGCCTGGAGGGAAGAATGGGATTGAAGAGAGTGTGGGAGTTTATTCCAAATGCGGGAAAAAAGAGGAATGAAAGAGTGAAGGTGAGCAGTGATTCTGATCACATCATCACAAACGATCATTATATGAAACAAAATTTTTTGGGAATAATTACGGGCCCCTATTAGGTCTGTGTCGGAGTGGCGACCCATCCAGGATTGTGCCCAACGCTCTGCACAGAGTATGGTCCCAATCTCCTCCTCTCCTATTAGTGCGGGCTTTGAGGAAGTTACCCCGCCTCACCCCCCACCCTTCAGCGCCCTTGCTTACAACATACACCACACAGCAGCAAAACACACACACACACACAACACACACAACAGCACAAACAAGTCAGACATGATTAAGGAAGGCCTACATTCATATTGAATTTTTCTTTGTTGTTGTGTTCTTTCAAATTCACCCGACTAAAGACAAGGCTTCTAAAAATGTGGACCTTTATGATTTGGGGGACGGGTGGTGAGGGTACCGGTGCGTACGCACCTAACACACTCCCCACTGGGTACGGGCCTGAGAAGTGATCTCGGAGATAGAGGAGAGAATGGAGATTCCAAAACTCCCAGGGAAAGAGAAGGAGGAAGATGAACTGAGCCGACAGATACCAAAGCTCCTGGGGTGCACTCTGAGAGAAAGAGGGTCACGAGGGCCTTGTCAGGGTGCAAGTCCCGAGGTGCTGATCGTTGCTGGTTTACATCCATCATCGCTGGCTTCCAGAACAGGCTGCATTATCCTTTCATATGTCTACCTATTTCCCCACTATCCCATTGTTGCTACAATAAGCTTATATTCTCCATCAATTTCCTTCCCCATAAGCCTCACCTGTATTGTATTAATAATAAGGTAAAGAACACCAAATCCAATTATTCTCACAGCACAGCCCAAGCTGCAAACTATAATAATATTTTCTATGAGATGGCATGCGCTGCACCTTAATGATGCCCATCGGGGCACGAGGTTGTCAGTCTTCAGGACCAAACGAAATTCTCTTTTTAGCATTCTATAGGAGTATGGAGATAAAAAAGGGGTACAGTATGGAGAAAATGACTGTTTTGGGGAAAAGGATGAGGTTATCCTACTTTAGCTTGAAGCTATACCACCATAACGGTGTGCCATTTCGTTCCCAGGATCCTCTGGCACAAATAGCAAGCAATAATTAAGATGTTGGCTGTCAGGATTGGTCACGCTAATACTACTGCTGTGGTTCTACACAGATAGCATGTACCAAAGCTGTTAGAACGATGTACCTGGGACTCACCTCATTGAGTGCAAACAATACGAATCGCCAAGCTGCTGGAGACAAACAATACGACACAAGCATATTTTGTTTCAGAACATATTAACACCATTTCTACGTTGTACATTTTATGAATGTACAATATGTTATCACAAAAAATTTAACTGAAGTTCATTGAAACATCATTGCTCAACATTATACTTTGCTTCTAGGACTAGTACTTGCAAATAAATGATCATAAAATGCCACACTATCCAAGTGGTAATATTTCAACTTTTTGCCTCAAAACACTTTTCTTATCCACAGCTCTGATAAAAAGAAATTACATGTTATCTGTGCTGCCTCTCACATTCCTCTTCTTTGAAAAATAAGAAGAAAAGAAACATTCACGTGAGAATCACTTTCTGCAGATGACGGAATAAAAATGAAAAGCTCTTATCTCATTCTCAACAGCTCATACCAAACACAATTTAATTCCATTGAGTAAATGGATTTGTGCAATTCCACACTTTAGCAAACATAATTTTGAGATTTAAACAAATATATATATATATATATATATATATATGAGATTGAACCATCCTTGGTTCAGGTTGCTCCACATGCAGGTCAAATCTGCAACTGTTACTTCTGCCTCAATCAAAGAGAAGTTTCTCCAACAAGGTTTGTCATTTTTTCGATTATATTTTCGTCCCGGTGTTGCTGTTGTGTTTTTTGTCCAATTTTCCATGTTAAATTGTACCTTGATTTGCTGTATTGTCGAATTCGTTTTCGTGAAGCTCATGCTTATTTCTCGGATAGCTCCCCCCCCCCCCAAAACAAACAAACAAAAAACTTATTTTTTTATTCCAAAACAGAATCTCATTCTGCCTTCTATATGTAATTCCTGTATTTTGTTCCTTATATCTCCCTTTTCTCAACATCTCCAAACTGAATCTTCATTGAAGGAAACTTCTTCCTTTAAAAGCTTTTTAAAACGTTTTAAAATGCTTCACTTTCCTTATTTTTCCATCATGAGTACCCCACGAGTTGTTCTTCTTCCACATCATTATATATTCCTCTTCTTCTTCACAGGGCATATTTTACAAACTTGTCTCAACAAAGTGCTTGCTCCCATGAACCATCCTCTTGTACCGACAGCACCACATGTGTCCATGCTTTCAATAAGATTTCCTTTAACCCATCCCATGATCTTTATCCATCCAATTTGGGATTATTGGGAAGTCCAGTTTGCAGAGGTTGTCTGCTCATGACAATCAAATCCCCATCACGTTCTTTGACTGTGTCAAACCCCTTCATGTCAGTATTCTCCCCCAATTCTCCTACAAGCCCACGTTCTTCCAACCCCACCACTTCTATGTATCCACCTCTTCAGCATCCTTCCAATTCATGTCCCTTCTTTCTGCATTCCCCCTCACTCCACCCATTCAAAGCTTCCCACTCACCCCACCACCTCAAATCCTCCCTCTCATTCCACCTCCTCTCAACTTCCCCCTCATCCAGCTCATCTCAGCTTCTCCCAATCCTGCACCCTCCCAGTCCCTCTCCCCCCCAACCCGTCCCTCACCCTCCCAATGCCTCCTATTCTGTCCCTCACTGTATCGACCTCAAACATATGAGGCATCCCCTCCAACCTGACAGATATCTCAATCCAGGCCACAGCTGATAAACCAGATATCATCTGTTTAACAGAATCTTTCCTCCCACAGGACATCTGTGACTCCTTAGTGTCTCTCCTTGGCTATTTTCTTCTCCAATTTGGAAGACCTGAACCCAACCCTGGTGGCAGAATTGTACTTTATATTAAAAACTCACAGCTGTGCACTGATCTTACGCCTTTCCACCCCCCAGGAGTACCTTTGGCTGTGACTTCTCCTCCGTTCACAGCTCATTTGTTTGCGTGTTGTACCACCCTCCAACCAGTGATGACTCCATCCATTCATCCATCCATCCATCCATATCTCCATCTCAACATGGACCATCTTTTAACCACTCATCCCAACTCTATGCCTGGTGTTGGCTTCATGGTTAGGGTGGTGGGCTTTGGATCCTAGGGTCCTGAGTTCAAATCCCACTCGCCTGTTGAATTAATACCAGATGGGGTTGACTCTGCCTGTGTCATCCTTCCGAGGTTGGCAAAATGAGTGCCAGCATGCTGGTATACTGTGTCGGAGTGGCGACCCGTCCAGGATTGTGCCCAATAGCCAAGGAGACTGCTTAAGCAGCACCAATGCTCTGCACAGAGTATGGTCCAAATCTCCATCTCCATCCCAACTCTCTGTTCCTCATATGTGGTGCTTTACATTTTCAGCTGTGGCACTTCAGAAAAGCCTTCTGTGACTCCATGGGACTGACTCAATCTGTGAACTTTCCAACCCGGGATTTCTCCCAATGGCAAATCCTCCCTTCTGTAATTGGTGATGACAACCTTCCAGGCAAATGTCTCCTGCTCTTCCTCTGTTCCAACTGGTTCATCTGATAATATGCTTGTGAGAGTCAACATCTCTCTGGCAATTCTCAAAGAGCTGCCTCAGTGCAGGCGAGTATGGCAGTTCACTCAGGAAGATTGGCAGGAACTGCAAGCAGCCATCTCTCTTCAGGACTGGTCTCCCACATCTACTGTCCCTGATGTTAACTTAGCCTCGGAATTCTTCCTCAGAAATCTGCGCTCTCTCTCACACACAGATTAATCTGATCTCGTCTTTCGTTATCCTACCCTTATTCCCACCAATGGTACACTGAATCCTGTGTTGAGGCGCTTACTTTAAAACAACTTGCCTTCTCTTCCTGGAAAGCAAACCCAACAGAAGGCAATCTCAGATCATTCCAGAAAGCCCACAAGAAGTGTGTGTCTACTCTCAGGAGACCCAGGAAACAACATCTCTCCAACCTCAAGATTGAACTTTCAAATAGCACCTTGTTAAGTCTGTCTCAATTATACTCTCCCGACATCCCTTCCCCCACTTCAAATGGCAACAAAGCCGACTCTGCTCGTGAGAAATTCGAATTCTGCGTTTGCTTCCAAATTTCGTCTCCCCATCACCTCGTTCTCTGTACCCATCCGACCCAGGCATACTTAACTGCTGCTGGACTATTTTGCACCTGAGAAGATGGAGAAGTTTCTGGCAACCCTCCACTGATTCTGCAACTGAACTGGACGGCGTTATATCACATGTCTTAATCTGCTCTGCTGCTCTTACACATCCTCTCTCTGCACTTTTCACTTTACCATTTCCCAAATGGCATCTTCCATCTGCTGGGAAATCAGCCAGCATCACTGGATTACATAAACAAGGTGCAAAAAAACGATCCATTTCACTTAACCATAAACGATCTACTTCACATACTTCCAACCAAGGTCATGGAATACATCAACTCGGTTGATAAGAAATCCTTCCTTTTCTCCAACGGCCTCATCTCAGATCACCAATTCAGATTCATACCAGGTCACACGACCTTGGTCATGCCGCTTCTCCTCTCCCAAAAAACATATGGAAGCCCTGCGGCGCAGTTCGACATTATTAGAAGACGTCAGCGTGGTGAAAGAACAACACAAACTGGAAGTAAGCATGGAATCGCCGCATCTACTGTGCATTCGATTGTTAAACGTTCTCTGAAAAATGAAGCTCTTACTGTACCACTCGGAAAACCCATGAGTGCTAAAGGGCAACCTCAAGCCACAGCTTCCTCTCATATGGATGTCAAATCCTAAGGCTTGGATGAGTGTGTCGGTCTGCCAGGGCTACGCAATTAATTTATACATGGAGGGTGGTCTAAGGGTGGCAAAGTGTTTTTGGATTATCGCACCAGTGATGCATCTCTGCAGGATGGGGAGGGGCATTGTCTACAAGGAGCAAAGCTTTGTTGGTGAGATTGTTCTCACCAACCCATGAGCGCTAAAGGGCAACCTCAAGCCACAGCCTCCTCTCATATGGATGTCAAATCCTAAGGCTTGGATGAGTGTGTTGGTCTGCCAGGGCTACGCAATTAATTTATACATGGAGGGTGGTCTAAGGGTGGCAAAGCGTTTTTGGATTATCGCATCAGTGATGCATCTCTGCAGGATGGGGAGGGGCATTGTCTGCAAGGAGCAAATCCTTGTTGGTGAGATTGTTCTCCTTGGTATTATTTTCAAGTAAGAAGGGCACTCGGTTGAGCGCATACCTCCGTCATGCACATCGGTAAAACTCCCTCCGTATTTTACGGAAATCCTTATTTTCGTAACGACCCATATGGAGGTTCAAGACTGTCACAATTGTAGGGAATTGAGGTTCTATTCCTATATGCTGATTCGTTTATTTACCCATTTCATCCAGATGGGGTGCCATGGTAACGCAATGACGCATCATGACCATGATTATGTGAATTTGTCCAGTGGTAGTTTTTAATGATGAGCTATTTTTGTAGAAGTTAACGGGGTACCAAAGCTAGCAAGCGCGTTTCCGTGATTAGATGTCCACCAGGCAGGAGACTGTGTGTGTTCGTCGGTGTTGCGTATCCACCTTTTCTCGCCGGCAGATTCGTCTGTACTGGTTGTCACGTTGGAATGACATTGATATTAATTTACATCACGAGTATTTGTTAACATTTTATTTTGTTTTATTAATGGTGTGATATTAATTTGTGATTGGAATGATTGATTCACTTTTGGAATGAAAATATAGAGGTTAAGTTTATAAGAAGACCGAGGAAATTGTAAAAGGTGTCAGGGAAAAGAAAAAGGTGGGGATGTGGGGTTTCCGCGATCGGAATGGAAGGCTGTGACGTTCATTCATCCCTCATGGGCGATTTATAATGGCTGGAGAAGACCGCTTGAGTTATCACCGAGACGGGACTTAGTATTTATCCTTTGGTAGAATTCTTCTTCAATCGTCTCTCAAAAGGTCGAGGAGAACTTTGTGTGCCATTGCGATCTGGAGTGGCATCATTTTGCCTTTCATGTTATAATATGTAAATATTACTGAGCTCGGATTGATTGGCGGTTTTCCAGAACCCGGTGCAACTAGAAGAGAGACGAGTGGGTTGTTCGGTCGCGGGTGGAATAAAGGGTTGACTCAGAGTCCGAACGCCTCGGACGTCTTTTCTTTCCTCGCTAAAGATCCACCTGCTCGGCGTTTTGGGCACAAAGGACCACCATTTGTTGGTGTCTATCAGACGCATTCCACCCAATGGTGATCTTCTGTGCCTGGTGTTGTGCTCAAAAGGACAACCCTTATTGTGGAGTTTCGCTGGTAATGATTCTTCCTTTGATATTGGCACCTTCGTGTGACTCGTGTGTAAGTAAAGAGCTCTTCTTTGCCTTTGTGGTACCTTGCACATCTCGACTTGCCTTGCGTGGGTTGGTGAAGCTCGTCTGAAGAGTCTGGAGTCGATTTCTTCTTGGATCCTTCATCAACATTCCTGGCTTCGGTCCTGCCGGGTTCCAGAGGGATATTCGGCGAAGAACCTCGGCAACTTACCATTCCCTTGTGGTATTTGAACTCCTTTTAGATGTATTCCGTCACTTATACATTCACGACTCTGACCGCTGGCGATGCAGTGCCCCCGTTACTCATTTTGCTATGATGGGCTGTCAACCCTCCTGTTGTGAATTCAACAGCAGGAGACCCTAAGATCTTAAGCCAGCCGTTAAGCCAGCACCAGGCTTCAGCAATGAATGTTTCAGGTGAAATTCCAAAAAATTTTCTTCCCAAATATCACTTTCATTTGCATAGGTTTTCTGTTGCAATATGGACAGGATCACCCCCAAAATGCATATTTTGACATCAATTTTTCAAGATTTTTTTGGGGGTACATACTACGCCCCCGCCCCCCCCCCCCCCGGAAAATCTCGTTTCTCTTTTTTTTTTCAAAAGTTCTGCCAGTTTCAACCATGCATGCAATGCCTGATCACGAGAACGTATCGGGCTCAATACATTTTTGAATGAAATATCATGCTCTATATTTCTTTTAGCCACATCTCCCAATAACAAGGAAATTCAACACAGGTGGAGGCCATTCAGCCCATCATGCCTGCGCAAACACCACACCAACCCATCGACACAAGATCCAAGGAAGAATGCAAAAAAAAATTAAATTAATGAAATAAAAAAAAATTGTTTTTGTTTTGTTTTTGTAGTTTTTTGTTGTTTGTTTTTTTGTTTTTGTTTTTTGTTTGTTTTTTTTGTTTTTGTGTTTTTTGTTTGTTTTTTGTTTGTTTTTTGTTTGTTTCTTTTTGTAATTTTTTTTTCCTTTTCTTCACCTTGGGGAGGGGGTATGGGCTTGGTTAAAACACACATCAACCACACAACCCCCTTGACAAGCCCACCAACAGCACTCCATACTCAATCACCCATCAATACTCAAACTACCTAAAAGTCTTAACATCCCTATACATCTGAATCAAATCGTCCTTGTCCACAGCCAACCTGTCACCAAGTTTTATCCAAATCCGTCCACAATTTTTTTGAGATAGGGCTAAACCGATATGTACATGCTATCTCTCAATGGTGAAGAATCGATGAAAAAAAATTATCAGATCCAGATTCGGATCTTACCAAAATTGAACCAATTCTCCCTTGTCACGCACCCGTGTCCACCAAGTTTCGGCCGAATCCGTCCACAATCGTTTTGAGATATCGTGCATATATTCGTTTTTGGCCCAATGTCTCAATGTTGAAAAAAAATCACTGAAAAATTAATGTGTTTGTGGTGTGTGTGTGTGTGTGTGTGTGTGTGTGTGTTTTTGTTGTACGTGTAGTGTATGTACACAAATTATAGAGGCATTCCGGCCCAGTTGCAATCTGTAGAAAACATAGTCCCATCACAGCTGCTCACCTGCTAACCACATCATCAGTCAGCATACATAGACATTAAAGCCCTATGTCGATAAATCACGAGCCCCCTTTGGAAATGAACGAATCCAGATGCATTTCTCACTCCCTGGAACTTAGTTGGACGGCAGTCGATTCTCCCCAGGAGATGAGCTGGCATGCCATCCCATGAGAAAGTATGTACAACTTTTTTGAAGCAATTGCTGGTCTGACACTTGCATTCATGGGCACCATTCCAGTTAAGAGGTGCTAGTTATCTGTAATTCTCAGGCATTTATGACGTACACTAATTATGACATTCCCATCGGTGTTAAGAAGCATGAAGATTTAGGTAGAACACCTCCGTCTACGAACCTACGTGCCTTTCACGAGCCCACATGGTCACATGGTCAGGAGTCTTTGCAGTACAGGTGACAAAATATTAACTTTTTGTACGAGTTGATCAGCAAGTTCTCCAAATTTTTTGTTGTGCAGAGGCACACCCCTTTCTCGCAGGTACATTTCCAAGTATTTTCGACTTCTTTAAAAGTTTGGAAAGCCATTCAATGCTACAATAATTATCTGGCACATATGATACACGTCCAGGCTGCCCCTATCGCCCTCATTACTGGGGGGGTTTGCGAATGTGCACCAAGCAATCTGAGGGTGTTTGTCATTTTTAAAGTGCTCTATTTATGGATTAGGGATTTGAACCTGCACTCACAGTATTATGATCTCTCTGCTCAGAGGAGTAGAAAATGCCCAATTTGCAATTAAAAATACACTAATGCCAATTTCTAGATTGGCCTGTTGGCATTTTCATCTGTGCAGATAGCTTGCAACACTAAAATACCATATTTGAATCCCCTATACAAAGGTTAAGCCTGGTTTTGGCTTAGCAGTTAGGGTTGCAGCTTGGGATCCTAGGGTCCTGAGTTCAAGCCTCATTGGCCGCTGAATTAATACACCAGAGGGTTGACTCAGCCTGTCATCCTTCCGAGGTCGTCAAATTGAGTACCAGCTTGCTGGGATAATTGAGCCATTTGAGTATCCTGCGTCAGAGTGGCGACCTGTCCAGGATTGTGCCCAATAGCCCAGGAAACTGCTTCAGCAGCACCAACACTCTCTGTACAGAGTATGCTTCCAATTATTATTATTATTATTATTATTATTATACAAAGGTTATTTGTTTACTCTCTCCTTAAATAATTGTAAAAGATGTTTACCAATAGCCTTATACTGCATGTGATTATATGAGCAAGCTCCTTCGGGAGCCTTACATTTCACTGTGAAACTTTTGGCTCCCTCCCCCTTCCATCCAAAATGATATACTTCTTTACTTTGAGACATTGTTACAGATCAATAATGTATACCACATGATTGGAAATGTTGACAAGATATACTGTGGAAAAGGCTACTTAAATAAGTATTTTGGTTGCTGTGTGAAGGGGCACTCATGTAGACTGTCTTGCTGGGCACTACGGAAAAGTAGGTAGGGGCTAATGTTCTCGTGGCTTGAGGAATATGATGTTTAGGGAAATGTGTGTCAACTGCATTCCTACATGAGAGAGGAATGGACTGGGAGAAATAATTATTATGGGACATGCTGATGCAGGCCATGGACAAGCACATCTACAAAGACAAGTCATGCAGATCCCTCAACACCAGGCCTCAGAATGACCTTGTGTAACACAATATAAGGTGGGCAGAGTCATACCTTCAGAAGTGGGAACACGATGTAACCAGAGAGAAGTTGCCACTGGGTGCATGGCATGTCCAAGCTAAAGTTCATTTTAAAAACAGAGCTACAGCAGCAATGAGGGTGCTGAGAGGGTTGCACGCTGACCGCAGCCCCGACTCTCGAACCAGCTGTATTTTTGCGGATAATGGTCCATCTTATCTGCTGGCCGGTTGGATTCAAGACAAACCTATCCTATCTTGCTTGTGCCACAGAGCAGATACCCAAGCAGATGACTAAATCCTGTGGGTGTCACAGAGCTGACATCCAAGAAGACGAATCCTCTCTGGGCATATCAACAAAGCAAAAGGCAAATTCTTCTTCCTCATCACTCAGCACTGCTGGTCTGCAGCGTGGTCCTTAAAGGCGAGTCTTGGACTTGGATTAATCTCCTTGCTTCGGTGATACGGAGATCACCCTCTGGAGACTCGCAACGCGACTGCTCAGTCGGACATTACTCCACTTGCTCTTATCGGGGCAACAGAGCCTGCTTCAAATGTGAACACATCCAACTTTGACACCAATTCGTTACCCCTGCTGGGGTTTTTTTAATTAAGAACAGTGTACACGAGATAAGTTGCCCACTTGAAAGTTGAGAGTTCATTCAAAACTGCATTGAAACCTGTCATGTTTTTGGAGTTTTAATAGCATCGAGGATTTCCTTTAAAATCATTGTGATGGAATCTAATTAAATGGTGTTTGTGTTTGAAGGGGAGACAGTAGGGATTAATACATTACTTATTAAATATCCTTCCGCTTCGTGTCGTATCCTGGTTTCACCTGTTAAACAATTGACAGGACACATTGTGGTCCGCAAAGCTTTTCTACCGCACGACCCATCCGGGTAACTGGGGCACTCACTTCGATATATGGAGGCACCAAAGCTTCGGTGCAGCAGGTAATATCATGTATACTGTAAATTTACTTTTACCATAAGATGCAATTATAGCAAAAAAAAAAAAAAATGCCATTTCCTTCCAACATGCTTTCCCACCATCCTCTCTTATTTCCTTAATTATATTCTTATTCTCAATTTCAGTTTTTATTCCACACCAACCCTTCGGAAAATAAGTGGAAAGAGTAGTGGATCTTTTTTTTCCCCACTATTCTCGCCTAATATTCCATGGCAGATAGCAGAATGAAATCCATCAATTATTATCACACCGAGTGTGGTTCTTTATCGAGACAAATGTGGACAATATTTCTTTTGAAAGATTCCTTCACTGAAGTTATTGCTGAGCATCCAGACTGACCTGATGACAGCTTGATATCATAAGCAACGACATCATTTGCTTCTGATATCATACATAACGTGACTTTAATCATAATGTGACATGCTGCACCTGTGTATTGCAGTTCTCTAAAATCTCTGACACACTGGTTTATAGCACACCGTGCATATCTTTTTATCCCAAAAGGCAATCTCCCAAGCTCAAACAACAGCTATTTACTGAGCTTTCTCCTGAAATTGTGCTTGCTTTGGTTCTCATAGCACAATTCTTTAACCAATAATCATTTTTGAGAAATGTAAAAGAAATCCTTAAATGAAAAATGACTAACAGGTTCGAGATATGAAAGAAATTGCTGAATATTTCAAACATATCATTACACAGTGGATGGTTTCCAGCTGCATAAACATTGTCTCATTGTTACACTGCATTGATCGCTTTTGTGTGTGTTGGCGCAGCTAGGATGAAGATGTATTTGATCTTGACTGTAAGTAACTGATTTGCTTCTCGCATCCTGGAAATGATTCACTCTCACCATTGGCATCAAAAAGACCGAAGTTCCTTTTTTTTTTAAGTATGACACACTCCTACAACTCTTGGTACGATTGATGGCACACCATTGAACAAAGTGCCTAAGCTCTGTAGCACAAAACTGACTTGCAAAACTTGTGTAGGCTTGCAAATGCGAGTTCCACATTTTGTCAGCTGAAGAATCATCTCTGTTCAGAAAGTAAACTAAAGATCAAAACTTATATTGTTGTTTTTGTGTTCGACCATATGAGCCAGCATACTCACACCACAGTTATATTGCTTTGAATCATCATGGACACTGTACTGGAGGCATGTTAAAGTGTCTCAACTGCTTCCACTTCCAATATCTGATCCACTCATCAATCTCCAGGATCAAGTACCAGATAAAATACCACATTTCATGAACAGTGTGTATATATATATATATATTATAGTATAAATATATATATATATACATATCATGGAGATATTCCTCATAAATGTTGTAATGGTTCTGCGAACCACAACCCCAAGGAAATGGTACCCAACATACAGCAGTACCGGAGTTAGTTATTTTGTTTTTATGTGTGATCAGATGGTCCTCCCTTTTGTCAAGAGGGAAGGGAAATATGTGTTGTGTGGGATTAGAGAGGTCTCTCCCCTTTCATCTTCTTTCCAGTCCCCAGTTCATACTCTCTTTGCCTTCTCATTATCCTTTTTCAAACACATTCCCACCAAAAACCAACCGTCACTTCAGCTAGCCATCACCATACCTTCCTTCACAGCCAGCGATAACCACCTCATCTGTCAAACCTGGTGTTAGCACTTCTATTCAACGCTCATGTGACCATCGAGGGCGCTACACCCAAGCTCCTACGGAATAGTCGGATGATGGGGAATGTCTGGAGCCATCTCATGAGCTGCGGGCTCGGGGGGAGGGGGGTGGGTGTAACACGAGCCCAGGACAAATGAGTATGCTGCGCTCAGGGCTCAGAGACTGAAGTATGACCCTTGCTCCCTGTGGCCATGCCTTCAAAGGTCTGATCCCCCTCGACTCCCCACTCAACTCGGGCTGCTTAAAATGGCAGAATGTCTGACCGTTCAAAGCTTTCGGAATGCACTGGAGGAGTGAAGGGAATGAGTGAGCCGATCTGGATGAGTACCAAAGTAGGCTGTGCTAGGCTATGAGATGAGCCAGGTGGTATCTCAGCACGAGGCAGAGACCACGTCAACCCCAGGGCAGTAAGATAGCCCCATCTCTAATGTACACACCCCTTTTCTTACATTCGAATTTGTCTATTTGAGACACACAGCAAGCCAATGATCCAGGGCAGCGAAGAGCCCACCAACCGTTCTTTTCAGAGTGACTCTACTGATATGCACTCTTTCCACTCTTCCTCTCACACTTGCACCTGCACCCATGTACCTCTCAAACATGCATCATGACACCGCTCCCCCCTTTACCTACCTTCACCTTCCCTTACCTCCTCTGAACTTTAGACTAGCAGGAGCCCATGTGTTCATGCCAGGTAAGAGAGAGACTGACAACAAGCCTCATACTGCTCTTTTTCAACTTCCCTCTTTTTATCTAGGTTTTCCCAGTTGTGATTCTAGTTGTCATCATGTCTCATGTGTAAATAAATAGGTAAGGCTATATTAGGTGCTCATAAGTGCAAAGGGAACAAGTTCTGCTCTGTGTCTCTGTTCTATTTACTGTACATACGTGCCACCCAAATTTTGCCCCATTGTACAGGTGTCACACCCTCAAAAACACCCTACATAATATGTGCTTTGCCATCCCTTGTGAATATAACCTTCACTTGTGGCCCCTTGCATTCCTCATATATAAATAAACCCATACATGTTTTCCCAACTTCCTCGCTGTGTCTTTTCAATATTGGTCGAATATAGGCTGCACCATTAGATAGACGAGAAGTTCTGCCCCATTGATCGGCTCCATGATTAGCCAGTATGTACCCATGGTTTCGCTCGGCCATACAAATAAATAGATGGGTGCGCACTGAGAGTACAAACCTCAATTGGTCGGACCAAACCAACGGACAGGTAAACGTTTAATGAGACGGTGGACCCTGCCAGGCTTGGCTGTTCTAATTGATGTTTGTATTTCCTTCACAACCCAACGGGCTGCAGACTTATCCGTGGATTGTCGGCCTGCAGGGCCAGAGGTCGGGAAGAGCCCGAGAAGTTCCCCTCGTGGCCAACCCCAGTTTCATAACAATATCTAATCTTGGTAGGCTGGGCATTAGCATGTTTGGCAATGAAATACCCAAATCGGAATTCCCCAGCCAGTTATTTGATGGCATCCAGTTTCATGGAGCAAATTGCTAACAATATTAAGATGCACTAAAAGTGAAAAAAAAAATTAAAACCTGTATCTTAGGTATCATAACATTTTATTTCATTGTTATCATAACTGCAGTTATTGGAGACAATCTCGAAAGACAGGTGAACCTAGAGAAAGATGTGTGTACATTGTCACCTCCTTTGAGGAGTAGAGTACACATTTAAAGGAGAGACACATATTTAGAAAAGTTGCAACCACCAACTGGAGAATTCTTCTGCAATATCTGCAACAGATTTTCCAAATCTCACATTGACCTCCATTCTTACAAGAGGACCAACAGCTGACGTCATATACTGAACCAATGGAACAAACCATTACATTTCCATCTTGAATCACAAAGCATTTAATCCTGACCCTGAGCTTATTAGATCCTCGTGGAGGATCTCTAAGTCTTACTCACGTTGTTGTTCTTCATCTTCTTCTTGTGGACTTTTTTGTTTCACAGCCTACAGTTTTCATCGAAACTTCCTGAAACTTGGCATATATATGTAAAAATACCCTGCGCAGACAGTAACCATCTCCGAGTTTGAAAATTTCTCCGAGAAAAAAAGTTATGACGTCAAAATATCTCCGCTAATGGAAATCGCCTAAAAAATTATCTCTGAAACTAGGCAAGCTTTTTGAATTCTGTTTGCGGGAATCGAACAGGGCATTAGCAGAGATGAATTACCGCACATATGATGCATCACTATGACGTCATATCAATTTTTATGACGTCATTCCTATTTTTTGACATTTTTTGTTTCACAACCCAGAGTTTTCATCGGATCTTCGTGAAACTTGCCATGTATATGCAGAAAGCCCACGCGCAAGCAGTAACCATCTCCGATTTTGGAAATTCTTCCTAGAAAAAAAGTTGACATCATATCGCCGCTAATGGAAATCGCCGATACTATTATCTCCGAAACTAGGCAAGCTGTTTGAATTTTGTTTGTGGGAATCAAGCCGGGCATTAGCACAGATAATTTATCGCAAACCTGATACATCACAATGTCGTCATATTCGTTTTTATGACGTCATCATTAAGAGGACGAGGATCTTAGCTCATTTGAGCTTGTTTTATTTCAGAGAATGTATTCATTGTGCAGTAAATAAACGTTTTGTATTTTGTCTTCGACAAAAGCTGGAAACGCATTGTCCTTTCATTAAAGATGCTTCTTTATATATATGGCAATTTTCATTGGCAATCATGCTGGCATCATTTTAATCATTCTTCTTCTTTCTTATGCAGCACAAGCCTGCAGGGCTTATGCAGCACAAGCCTGCAGTAGCATCATTGCCTGAGGGTGCGACTGTTGCCGCTGATGCAATGCTTTCTTGTGCAGGGTGGCATGAAAGTCGCTTTACCCCTGATAAATTTCTCGCATCTCCTTCCCTCCCTTTCCCTCCACGAATTCAGTGGTGCAAGGAGAATGATGAAGTTCAAACAGATACAATGACTGATTAATTATTGTTAAGTACTGCACAACAGAACATTTATCTAAACTAATAAAAAGGCTGTTGTGTGTGGTGTGTGTGTGTGTGTGTGTGTGTGTGTGTGTGTGTGTGTGTGTGTGTGTGTGTGTGTGTGTGTGTGTGTCTCCTCCGTAACTCCAAAACCATGAAATAACAGCCTGAAACTTTGCATGCATACTAAGAAAACTCCAAGGAAGTACAAGAGTGAACATCGGGTGTTTGGGTTAATTAAAACACCCGTTTTGGAAGATAATTAACGGCCTTATTTAATTATGTCCTTCATCAGGCAATCCTCGGCCACCTCGCTCTCTGGGTCTTGAGGCGTTTCCTGGGTAACCTCGCTGGGGTCTGAAGCCGCCATGTTTTTTGGCCTACTCAACCAT
>CM068953.1:125510578-125530218 GCA_035128595.1 Eptatretus atami | reverse complement strand
CACTGTTATAGTTGAAGGAGGTTACATGTCAGGAATACCTGCAAAAAACCATGTACAGATCAAAATCCACTGGTTGCAAGATGACTCATCCCCAATGTCAGTACTTGGTGGAAACACCTTTTACAGCAATGACTGCTGTGAGTCTTTTTGAGGAGGTCCCCACCAGCTTTGCACGGTGAGATGGTGACATCTTTGGCAATTCTTCACGTGAAAATTCCTTTCGTTCTGCCAAGTTTGATGGAGATCGTCGATCGACTGCAACCTTCAAGTCTCACCATAAATGTTCAATTGGGTTCAAGTCAGGACTTTGGGCTACTCAATAACATTTATTCTCTTCCTATTCAGCCACTCCAGTGTGGCTTTTGCGTTGTATCAGGTCGTGGTGATCTTTCGCTCTTTCTTGGAAGGGCAGTAAAAACACCTTTTCCTTTTTGGTGGGCCATCTGCGGATGTCTCTGCTGTTAAGTGACCAACACCAAAATCTCCAAAGACTTCATGATGCTGCTTAGAAACATGGGGATACCATTTAACCTGTCTTCCAGGTGTGGTTTTACCAGTTCGAACACAATAATTTTGAGGAACAAGCGTTGTTTGTGTGTGATACATAGACAAAATTCTGGATGCTGTGCTGTAAACAGCACATAGACATTCGGGCTAGCATCCTCCAGGACATGATATCACATAGCCACAGGCCAACCCTTTTATCCTGGTTTGCCTTTTGCAAGAATATATGCGAACCATATGGTTCATTGTGTTATTGCCACCTTTTTACTGTTGTAAGAGTCGATGATTTCTGGCATTTTTCCCCCCCGCTCCCTCCTTCCATTATTGATTTGGCATGGTGCAATGTGCTCAGCAACATGACAGTTTTATTATTTTTCGGCACATAGCTCACCATGGTAGGATTGCCTATGAACCCAAATTCGCTGCTGTGACTCTCATTGTTTGCTGGCTGCCATCACAGCAGGGATATCGGGCTTGTTTTTTTCACAGCATTCCTACAATCGCCGGACTTTTCTCAAGCAGTGCCTCAGCAAGTGGCATGCTTGTAAACAAAATTGTCCATGGTGACATTTCTATCGGTACCCTTCAATGGACGACGCAATTTCTTGACAACATTGGATCCCAGATGCCTTTGCACTTCTTGTGCAGGCCTTGCCATCCAGAGCATATGAGTTTTTTGAATCGCAAGCCCAAAAAATCTATATGCTATATTTTGCCAGCTTGCTTGGCATGTATTGGACAAATTTGCAACAGCCTCTAAAGGGTACCAGTTGTTCGTCCACTGTGATGCACTCATGGCGAACGAACTTCTTTCGGCAGTTTGCCAGGAAAATGTCCCAAATGTACCATGAGCCTGTCATGGTCGGTCTGAAGGTGAAAGTCTCTCGTCAGCTTATCATTAAACTGCAAGAAACGGCGAATTTCTTCGAACCGAACAATGGACATTGTGGCACGGTACTCCAGGTTGGACAACCTATCCCCAAAGAGCTCCCTTATGCCTACATTCCAGCTTTTCATATTGTTGTAAAGGGTTGGACCAAAAAAGGCCAGAAGCTCTTTTTCTGAGATACCATCGTAAACTTTTTGTGATCGCTGATGCTCTTCACAGCATTTGAAAAATCTCTTGCACAATGTCCTGAGTAATAAAGAGATCCCAGGCATCCTTGGGCGACATTTGTTTGCCTTCTTGGCACAGGACCTGGTGCTTTTTCAAAATGTTGTGGCTGAGTGTTTTTCTTAGAGGTGGAGGGTTTTTACTCGTTGGTTGTTATCTCCATTTGAGGGTTTCAGGAGGTGGGTGGAAGTTCTCCCAGAACTCAAAATCTCCACGTCCTATTTATTGGTAAAGGATTGTGATTCATGAACCAAACTGTGAAGTTTCATTCTCATAGCCTCGTTCCAAGGGCTCTTTTCAGAATCTTCACTGAACCTCTAACAGCCTCCACCTGTACCTCGTTTGGAATGCTTGGAATGATTTTTAAATAATCTGTAAGGGTTGTCTTCATCATTTCTGGAGCTCCAACCATCACTGGTACAATTTCAGTTTTCTTCAATTTCCACAACCTCTTGACCTCATTTTTCCGATCCTGGTATTTGGTCATTTTTCTAATTTCTGTGGCATATAGCCCAAAGTCATTGGGACATGAAACCTCGATCAACAATGTTGACTTTTTATTTTTGTGTTTGAGCACCATGTCCGGACATGCTGCTGGCATGAGTTTTTGTAATTGTCCTTTTTTCCTTTTCAATCATTGGGGCTGTATTTGTTTCTGTTTCGTTTTCCTGTGTAGTATCCATAATTTGCAACTGTTTGTGAAAGTTTGGTGCTAAATGGATGAAGGATCCCTTTTCTGTCTGTTGTTTTCTTGCCCGTATGCAAACATCATCTGATAGTCTGTTGAGCTTTTCGAGAAAGAAGCCATTACTGAAAAAGACGCATCTGAAAGCTCATATGGAATTTGTGAAAAAGTATCTTCACCCTATAATGTAAAAGTGGGTCTTTTTGGTCCAGCATGATTTTTGTTTTGCTATAACTATGTTATAAAACGTTTATTTACACTGGTGGGTGCAAATTGGGCCCATTGGTTCAATGGACCAAATTTTCATTGGTCTTCACAGCCTTGTTGCACACCCACATGCTGTATTGCTTCAGCATTAGGTTGCCTTTCACTAAACCCAGATGTGTTTGGGGCCAGCGCAGGGATTATATGTTCGTTTTTATTATTGCCATATGATCCTACTGTTCTTATTATTGTTCTTCATATTATTATTATATTAATTAATATATGTTTTGTTGCAATGTTATCATTGTTTTTGTTATATCTTTTGTAATTACAATGCCATGCTGTGGTTGAAGGACATTTTAAGCTGCTTTATATACATGAACATGGCATGTGTTTAAAACATGGGAATTCTAACGGATTGTTTTTTGTAGTATTGTCGAGTCTTCAAGAGTCTACAGCGTTTATAGAGTTTTGGGGTCTTTTGGGTCCTTTGTGACTTTTGGTTCTTCGGGAACTTTTGTGACTTTTGGGTTCTCAGGGACTTTTGGGTCCTTGGGAAGTTTTGGGACTTTTAGGACCTTGGAAACTTTTTGGGATTTTTGGGTCCTCAGGGACTTTTGGGTCTCAGGGACTTTTTGGGAACTTGCTTGCCCTCGGGGACTTTTGAGACTTTTTGGTCGGTCCTCAGGGACTTTTTGGGCCTTTTGAGTTCTCGGGAACTTTTTTGGCCCTCGGGAATTTTTGCGTCCTCTGCAACCTCTGGGACTTTTGGGTCCTCCAGGAATTTTTTCGACTTTTGGGTCCTTGGGATCTTCAGGGCCTTTAGGGGTCTTAAGTGTGTTGGGGTCTGAAAGAGTCTTCAAAGTTTGAAAGGGGTCTCAGCAGTCTAAAGGGTCAAAAGGTAAATTCCAATTGTGCGTAATTAATGAATGGACGTACATAATTAATAGACAAAAAGTATGACACACACACACACACACACACACACCTCATCCATTTATAGTAGATGACCTTTCATATATGGTTCGAAAAATGGTAATACATATTACATTGTGCATTTGTTTATTTTTGTTTTTTTGCGAAGTATGTTGGTCTGCAGCGTCTGTCGGTCTGTTTGTTTGTTTGTCACACGATTTTTGGCCACAGCTTTCAAGAAATCGTTCTGAAAATTTTTGTGTACGTAGTTGACCAGTCACGGACAGCTACACTTATTTTGTGATGATCCATCCGGATCCGGATTGGAGAAGTTTTTTAAAGTGATTCTTCATCATTGGACGTTGGGGCTAAAACGATAATGATAATATCTCAAAAAGTTGTGGACGAATTCGATTAAACTTGGTGGATGTGTTTGTTTGACAAGGATCTATGATCGATTTTGGTGACGGTCCGGATCCGAGAATTTTTCAAGTGATTCTTCATCATTGAGGATGGAGCAAAAATGATTATCGCACAATATCTGAAAAGGTATGGATGGATTCACACGAAACTTGGTGGACAGGTAGGGGTTCCACTAGGAAGAATTGATTCAATTTTGGTGAAGATCCAAATCCAGATCTGTATACGAGCATTATTTTTTTCATGATTCTTCACCATTGAGAGACGGGGAAACATGTGTCGTATGAGATCTCAAAAAGTTGTGGACAAGTTATGACAAAACTAGATGGATGAGTTGGTTCGGTGACAAGAACAAGCCGATTCGATTTTGGTTATCCAGATTCAGATCCGACCTATCAGTGGCATACAAAATGTAAACTATTCAGCTGTCGGGGTATGTGCTCTACAGAGTACATTCTGTTTTGCCAAGTGTCACTCTATGAGTGATTTATCATTTCTTTTTTTCGTGCAGATTTGAGGGAGCAAATTTCATTAAAAAAAAAATTTACCCCTGGAATACAATCGATGGGTCGATTCGACCCAAGTTTATGTAGCAATGATTTGTACCTAATTTGCATGCAGTTGGTCCGAGTGATGTAGATCTCGATCTATATCATGTGTTGTAGTTGATTCACATGTAGATCCTATTCATGAGTTTTCTGTGATGCTTTCTCATGGCCAATGCTTCGTGTGCCTTCTGCATCTCGTTTTTCTCACGTGCATCCTGAGCTTTACTTAACTTCTAGTTTTGTTTTTCCATCTTCGAAATCAGATCAACACTTCGATTCCTTTGGAAAGGTAAACTTTGTCTTATTCTCATGATTTCCGAATTTGTAAGTTTTTCGAGTTTTCTATGTTTGGTCTTTTGGCCAATTTTTTTATTTTTTATTTTTTGTTCTATTTTGTAATATTCTATTTAGTATTTTCGACATTGCTTGGTTTTACCTAGGTTTGTTTTATTTTATCAACAAAAAATTCCAATCGAAATGTATGTAGTCATTGATTTTTTGATTTTTAAATTTTTTTTGTAGACACTGTCGAGGCTCGTTTGAGAGCTAACACACAGAAACGCACAACAAGGGTAGCAGGAGACAAGAGTGGCGGGAGGGAAGGAAAAAAAACAGTGCGGAACAGAGACTGAGATCTGTGGCAGGGAGAGGATGGGGCGGGTACACAGGGTAAAACACATAGACACTACAGCAGGACTTTCAGGAAGGAAAGCAGGGATTAAGGAGGTGGGTTTCACTCTTTTTGTTCATCCTTTTTTTCCGCCTCTGGAACAAACCTACACTCCACATACAAAAAGTTTTCACGCAGCCTGATGGAGTACTGCTCTCCCCTCTGGGCTGGTGCTCCTGCTCTCACATTTCTTGGCTTCACGCTGTGGAAACCAAGGCATTTAGGATCATTGGTATCTCCCTCGATGAGGATGAGTTTTTGGGCCTCTCACTCTCTCTCACCGCAGGCAGATCCGTGGTCTTTCTGTCTTCTACTGTTTGCTCTCCGGCCTCCCCCCCCTCTGTCTGCGCTATGTCCCCACCATATTTCTGCAGGCGCGCAAGGTCTTCCAACCTCTTCTGGTAAAACTACCAAATTACGAATCACTGTCACCTTCAATTTTCATTACTCTTTTATCCCACCTTTGGAATAAACTCCCACACTCTCTTCAATCCCACTCCTCCCTCTAGGTCTTCAAAACAACTGTTCACCACCCTCTGTTATCTTCCCCATCCAAAATCTTGATCTTTTCTAACCCCGTTACTCCACCCCAAACCACGTCCTTCAAATTCCCTGTTTTCCTTCCTGAAGTCCCTGTAGTGTCCTCTTGTTTACCCGTTGTACCCCACCCCATCCCTCTCCTCCCCAGATTCTAATGTCTCTGTTTCCTACTATTTGTGCTTCCCTCTCCCACCCTCTTGTCTCCTGCGTTGATATATGTTCGTGTTAGCTCTTACACGAGCCTCGACATGAGATACAAAAGAAAGCTGAAATTGTACCAGTGATAGTTGGAGCTCCAGGAATGATAAAGAAAACCCTTCCTGAGTGTTTAAAAATCATTCCAGGGATATCACTCCAAACAAGGTACAGGTGGAGGCTGTCAGAGGTTCAGTGAAGTTCTGAAAAGAGCCTTGGAATGAGGCTATGAGAATGAAACTTCACAGTTGATTTGTAAATCACAATCCTTTACAAAGGAAGTGGCGATTTTGAGTTCTGGGAGAACTTCCTCCACCTCCTGAAACCCTCAAATGGAGATAACAACAGAGTGAATACAGTCTGTTAAAATGATTAAAAAGAAAGAAAAACAAAGCAGGGAATGTGGATGTAGACACGGGTGGTGGGGGTGGGAACGTAGGAAGATTAGACGACACATAAGGAGTGGGCAGGATAAGAGCAGAAGAGAAGGGGAGGATGCACATTTCCAGGAAGGATGGACCAGTGTGTCTGAATTTAACGCAAGTCAGGACTCTTACACTGGCTATCCAGGACCACACCAGTGTTGGAATGAAAAGTCACGTCTTTGTGAACTTTTAGGAAGGTTGTACTGTACCTTCACGGTCATTCCATATGAATGGACGTATTACTACCCAGGAAGGAAGAATGTAAATGAGGGTGAACATCTTGGGAGGGTTGAAGGGTTGGAGGAGGGGATGAGGGATGAATAAACAACAAAGTAATCACTGTAGCTCATGTGAGCAGATCACACAATCACAGACATTTATGAGAGAATGAAAAATATAATATGCAGGAATGGAAAACCAACCAAATATGCAGGTAATTAAAGTCATGAATGGATGAAAAAAAAAAGTATTCTCTAATCCGCAGTAAAGAGGAAGAATCATTACTTAGGATCATTAGGTAAGGTGTTGGAGAAAGAAGGATTTGCTGGGTTGTTTGCCATCATGATGCCTGACTGCGAGATGTGGACACTTACCAAGACCATGCTAAAGTCATTAGATGGTTGCTATACACGAATGTCCGCGATGGCTCTTAACGTCAGTTGGCAGGAGCACATGACGAATGTCGAGCTCTATGCTACTTACCGATGCTCACCACTTAAATTGAGGCGAGAAGACTGCACCTAGCGGGGCACTGTTTACGCACCCCGAGTTACTGCCAGCCAAGTCATCACATGGGAGCCAAGCCGGGAGGATGAACCCTCGGTGCCTTCCCAAGACTATGGTCACATGCTCTGAGAACAGTGGCACGGCCAATGTAGATGAACTGAATCACTGATGAGGAAATGGAGGAGTGGAGAGTCTGTCATCGTGCCGATGCTGGCCCTTTAGGCTGATCAATGTAGTAATAGTAGTAGTGGAGACAGAAGGAAGAACAAAAGGGTGAAGAGGGGCGACGCGAATAGAAGAAAATACATTTTTTGATTAGGATGTAATGTTCTTTTTCCATTATTTATTTATTTATTAGAATACTTAGTAGAATTGGAGATAAAAATAGAG
The DNA here is from genome assembly GCA_035128595.1 of Eptatretus atami. Lineage (NCBI taxonomy): Eukaryota > Metazoa > Chordata > Myxini > Myxiniformes > Myxinidae > Eptatretus > Eptatretus atami. Next base: position 125,522,882 of record CM068953.1, on the reverse strand, counting down.
GAAGAAAGAAGAAAAACAGAGGATTGGGACAATGAGGGTGGGAAACAACAAAGACAAATGAGGCCTGCTAAAAAACAAGTACACGTCATCGATATGCACAGCGTTGACAAGTATAATGCAAGTCTTGACCAGTTGTTTATTGATGGGTTGATACTGTTACTGGCAAAAATTGCTTTGCATACTCAACTGTTGAAGGGCTGAACGTGAGGGTCAAGCTGACACTGGTGTGCAGATGTCTGTCATCCCTTTGCCCTTTGTCGGAAATTGACAATGAACCCAAATCTATCGTTCATCCATCACTCTCAAATCTTATGGGGGAAACCGGTCATGCACAAAGGTAAAGCTCACCTTCACTGTCAAACAGAAAACAGAGAGGGCACATTTGAGTTCCATATTGTTGATCCTCTGCACTACCTATTCCTGGACTTGCAGCTTGTTGTTGCCCACATCTGATTTAGTTTGGTGACAAGAATGTGGATATTTGCTCCGTGTGTTAAGACTCCGTTCTCCGGCCCGGTATAAGAGAGTCAACAGAAGAGGATTCTCCAAATGCAGCTTATTGAAGGACCACACGCCAGCGGAGTTGGTGTTGGCAGCCCAACGCAGTGAAGAGCTCCCAAACCACACTGAGTTTTACATTACCAACTCTCCTTATATACAATCTATCTCTAATTCCAATCTATGTCTGGTTATACTCTGACTAGTTGGTGTTGACAAGAGCTCTTATTTTATGGCTAACAGTCGTCCATCTCCCACGTCCAAAAGTGTTATCACTGTGGATGGTTGCAGGACAAACAGAATCCCTTTAAGTTCACATAGCTCCACAGAGGGAAGCAGGTCTGGCTTTTGTAAAGAACCCAGCTCTTGTCGTTTCTCAGAAAGGAATGTGGGTTGACCATTAGGGGGCAGCCCTGTGCCAATGAGAACTACCTGACAGCATTTTCAGGCTATGACCATTTTAACCTAAACAAAGGCCAATATTGGAATGCTTAGGAACCTAGGTAACGTTTTCCTCGGGTTGCTATCTTGAAACAACACAGCCAGTGCTTTTAGAGGGCATCTGTGATATTGACGTATTAGGAACAGTGCCACTACAACTATAGAGAGTTTCTTTGTAAAAGGCCTTACAGAGTATAGTAAGAATGGTTCGAATCCCTAATCTAATTAATATATGTATTAATTATGGATCGGATGTGACCATAAATAGCACTCCTCACAGTCCTCCTTGGTCACATTTGACCATAATTTGCCATTTCCCCAAGCTCACGAATAGGTGGCCTCCATTTGACGGCTGAGTTGACCATCCCTAGGCTCCGCCACCCCCAAACGGTATTTGCAAATGCCGTGAACAGCCAATGACAACCTCCAAATGAGAGACCCCGACTACTGGTGGCCAGGTTAGCATCTGTCCTTCTTGCTGCACATTCTCACATCAAAGTTGAGTAAATTTTCCTTCTTCAGAGTATTGTGTAAGTAATTTCACAAAATGCTAATTGTCCCAATATGATTTAGGTAATTCTACAAACACTAATTGTAACAATATTATTTAGGAATTCTACAAAACACTAATAGCAAACATATTATTTAGGTAAGTCTACTAGACACTACTTGTAACATATATTTAAGTAATTCTAGAAACACTAATTGCAACAATACTTATTTAGATAATTATACTAGACTAATTGCAACAATACTTTATCGACAATATGCAATGTAATAATGGGTGAGCAGCACTGTGAGCACTCAAGGCGTGGTGTAAGCTCCTTTCTCAACTTGCGCTAGAAGACAAAAGAGGCTCATGATGCATATTTACATATAAGGGTCATACAAGTATTTTCCATACATGCCTTCACTATCTGGTTTGTCCATTTTCCATGATTATGCATATGCTAGTCAATACACTGCCAATCTATCATAACTTCACGCAGCATTTTTACTAGTAGATTTCCTTTCTTTCTTTACAACTTCCTGTATCTGTATGTGTAGTGAGATGCGTGAGTCCATTGTTGGCTTACTTTTCACTTGAAAGTTCGTTGAGTAATCAATAATACTGGAAGAGTCTTCCCAGGGCGCCCCTCCGTCAGAACACCTTGTTGGCCCTCAGCTGGTGGGGGTCGGGTCTGGTTTGTGCCCATACGGAGGTCCTGGGGGTCTTCCTCCCTGAGTTCGCTGTTAATTATTATGATGCCTGGGTGAGGGGTGAGGCTTACAGCATTTCTTTGGCAAATGGAAATGAGAATCTTAATCAGAATACTCTCAAAATCCACCACGATGATTAGAAGCGCTGACCCTATCAAGCGCAGCAACCAACCTCCCCAGCCCTGAAATATGGATCTCCACCATTCATAGCCCTCCTTGCGATCCATTCGTCCGCTAGTGAGGGCGTTTGCACTTTTTGTAGTCGGGCACCGCCGGTTAGTTATGTTAGTAGGATCCGGAATCCAGACGCAACTTCTCTGTCACTCATCCGCACACCCCTCCTTGCTCCGCCAAAAGCATATCTAAAGCTACTCTATTCTGCATTACCATGGTACGCATTGATACTAACATATCGACAATTCCGTACGTAAGCATGGTACATTGGTTACATATTCCAAAGCTAACGAAATTTTATCTATCCTATCGCTATTCATGACCATACTGGCTCCCGGAACATACAAACCAACAGTCACTACGATTTTGGATGTTGGCTATCTCGGTAGCTAAAGCCACAAAGGTGTTTGGAGGTTTACCGGAGATTCCTTGCTGCGCCCCACAAAAACATTGTGGCGCTTTATGATGTCCTTGTTTGACCGTACGATTGAACAAGTATAATCCAGACGGGTATCGGGACCAGTGGTTCGAGTATTAAAGATGCGTGTTGACCCATGCGAATCCCGCTTTTCTGCCATGTCCCGGTGTTTGTTTTTTCTTGTTGCTCTTACCTGCCAAGCTACTCCGACTGTTTCCCCTATTGCTGTATCCTCCTTGAGGGTTTTCCTATAAGACCAATTAACTATTCTTATCCTCCGTTCCGTTCCACCAGTCATAAGTTCCATTGGCTTGGACAATGGCAACTCTATGAGTTGTTGTGGTTGGGGATTTGTGGGATTATCCATGGTCTCCCGTATTCCTTCGGGGAATGAGGAACAAAAGGCTTACCTGTCCTCTTGAAAATACCTTTACGTTATCTAGCTCTGGATTATGTGTTTTCCAAAGGCTGCGAATTTATCTTCTGCCGTTCTTTCTTCAGCCGCTTCCCTCTATGTCGTTGCTGTGTTGCTCCTAGTCCTTTCCGTTCCTCCTTTACCGCGGAGTGTGTACGGTGCTTTGGCTTGAGTGTGTTAGTTCGTTGCCTAGTGACAGGCCCAGCTGCAAAGGAGTAGTGTCAGTGCCAGGAGACGCATGTTGGATCGTCAAGGGGTCTGCCGCTGGCCCGGTGCTCCAAGGTCTCTGTTCCCTGGTCCTCCCGGTTCCACGTTCGGCAGGGTGTCTGACTCCTCCTGTAGTGGGCCTCTCACCACTCCGTCTCTTTGTTTTGCCGGGCCGGGTCCTTCCTGGTTTGGTGGCGTGTAGGGTGCCTTTTTACAGTGCGAGTGGTGTATCCGTGCACTCTTACTCCCACTTTGACGGCGGAGGCGTTGTCAAAAGTACAGTGTAAGGTCCCGTCCACTTTGGTTGTAGGGCGTTTTTCTTCAGGAACTCTTTCACCCAACCGATCAGTGGGTTGAAGATCATGCAAAGAATCCAGCTGGTATTGGTAGCGCTTCTTGCACCTGTGAGTAAAAAATCCTGATGGTAGCAGTTAGCACCTTACATCATTCCATCAGTTCTGCAAGACCAGTCCCCATCTTCCATATCCGGGGGAGCAGAGGCCGGTAGCTGCATAGGGAGTCCTGTTATTATTTTGTGTGGCGTGAGCCCCCTTGTGGTATAAATAGAGGCCCCACGTCAGCGCACAGCCATGCCTCAACCAATGATGCAACAACAGCCAAAAGGCAGCACACCTTCTACACCCCTCCTTTTCTCGTATGGCCACTTTTGTGAGCACACGAGCAAATACCTTTTTCTCTTACTCCCCACTCATCCAATATATCTAAATCCCATAAGTCGTTTTTTTTTTTTTATGCTTCATTATAAAAGAAATGGAAATTTACACACAAAAACTACAGCGCTGCCAAAGGACTGGCCCACACCAGACACACACACCCCAAAATAAATGGACCCCGTCGGTCTTTATTGATACCCCCACTCGGAGGAAGGTGAGCTGGAGGTGAGAAGCTTCCTTGGACCTTCCCGCCTCATGCGGCCCTTGATGATTCGCTCGGTGGTACTCGAACTGCAATTCGATACTGCTGCAAACCCCAGGTCGGAGGGTAGCTTCGGTTATCAATGGAACTCCCCCACAGGCGCTCGGCACGTATGCACGTCAGAAAGGCCGAGTTATTGAGGAAGTCAGGGAGGATGTTGTCGTTGTTGGTGAATACAAGAAACCAACTACAAAACAACTCACAGCACACTTACACTTAATTCCCATTAGACATAGGACAAAGGGAGATATCCATCCACCTGTACTTAATATGCTAACTGAGCTATGGGGACCTGAATGTCAAGTACTCATGGCTGCTAGATTCGCACACAGATCAGGCACCATGCCCCCAGCTGCCAGCCATTCCCAAAATAAAAATAATTCCCTATTACATATTACATACAACACCTTTGAACATCCAAAATAGCCACAACCATCACTCACAACACATGTCCCCCAATATGTAATACTTGGGTCCTGCACAGCTGCAGATTTGCCTTTGGCTAATACCTTTGCAATTTGAGATTGCGCTTTTCGTCCAACAAACTTTCATCCATCTTTCAAATATATTTTCCACACATCAGTACAAAAATCATTAATCTTTCAATTAACAAATTGAAATTCCTTCCTTCACTGATGTAAACTGGTCCACTATGTGTTCAAAACTCGGCAATATACTCAGCAGAGCAAAGCCACAGTCTGTCTTAAATTCTGTTGACTATTGCTCGCCCTCCTTCCACAACAGGCCCTCTTGTCTCCTGCTGGTTGCGGGCTCTTTTCTTTCTCTTGAGTGTCATTTTACCGTTGTGCAGTTTATAACGGCCATGTGGTGTTGTTGGCAGCTGTTCACAATCTCTTCTCACAGATTTATTTTCCCGTTCAGGAAACGGTATTTATCAGTTGTGTGATATATTTTCGAACAGTGCAAATGTTTTAACAACATAAAGGCCTTACTCAAAACAATCTGTTTTATTTCAACTGTAACAACGATTCATTCGTGGAATTCTCGAACTCAAAGTAATTTTACTTGCTCGAAGGTAAAACGTAACTAGTAGCCTGGTAGTGGCTCGGTGGGTGGCGTGTAGGTAGGTAGGGTAGTAGGGTAGGGTTGGTGGCGGCTCGAGCTGCCCGGGTCCTGAGTTCAATCCCCGTCGGCCGCTGGATTAATACACTGGAGTTGACTCAGCTGCCATCCCTCCCAAGGCTGGCGACGTGGATACCAGGTCCAGCGCGTCCACCGGCAGAGGGGCACTGCATCATCGACACAGTTGCGCTACAACCACAACACTTTGCACAACTCCAGACACCCGAGATCACCGGTCTATCTCCCGCCCGAGAGAGCGTGCCTGAGATCATGCATCATGCCGAATCGTAGAGATCCACATATTATGTTTGTATTCGACTTCGTAAATTACACGGCATTTTTTTTTTTTGGCACGGTCGATCCAGCACGGCCCGGATGTACACCCGGTTTAGCTGTAAACCTTTGCTCTGGCACTCAAGCGAGTCATCACCGGCACAACGATCGAGGATCAACCACAATTCCCTCCAATCGTGTCGATCTTCACCACACATTAACTCACTCATCTTAGTTCATTCACACCAATTCATTATACCGTTGCTATTCTCAAATAATTATAGTTTCCATTATTCACTCATTACCACTGCACTTGTAATGAATGAGATGAAAACCAACCAATTTTATGAGCCTCGACCCCGTTTCCCAACAAACGTGAATTTCCTTGGTCCACCATTCATTTCCTCTTTGCCGACTTGAGTCGGATACTCAAAACTTCATGTTATGTTTGCCGGAAGTGACGTTTCACAACCAACAACAACAACAACACAATTACAAGTCAGAATAATCCGTTACTTCCCGATCTATTCACCGAGTGGTCTTCTTCTTCCTCTATTTTTGTTCCCAAGCTGTACATATCAATCCTATGTCCGTTCGAGTTGCCCCAAAACGATCACACATGCATCATCATTTTTATTATTATTATCATTATAATACCAGTATTCAAATGGTACATCCGAGGAGACATCCATTTATCATGTATGCAATTTATCAGACCATCCATTTATTATCATGTATTTATCAACTACAGTGTTCACAGCCAAGACAGTATATAGAGTTCATTAAACAGTGCGCTGAGCCGATGCGCGATGACGTCATCACGCACACGTTCGAGCTTTATCCATCTCATGAGCGTGTCGGTTTTAACGATCGATATCACGTGACAAATATTTCTCAACAGTTGATAACGTTCGTTTCTCATCAGAAATTTTATTAGAGCCTTATAAAGGCGTCTGAAAAACTTGTAAAATGTTCTCATTTATCTCTTAAACCCTCACAATAAGCCGTCCTTCGCGAGACAATTCTCGTGCTTTTGTTCTGCCTGCTCGATCCGCCGCGTCACGTGACTCGCACACGTGACCGTCCTGAGTGCTTGATATTTTTCCTCTTTAGAGTGGGTTTCAGATCGGATTTGCTTTCATACACAGAAACCTTACGTGCCTGCTTCACACTCAAGCTTAGTGCAGATTTCATTTAAATTCCTGTCTTGCTTGGAAACCACAATCCATATGTGTTCAACACAGACACAGACACAGACACAGACACAGACACAGACACAGACAGACACACACGACACACACTGACACACATACACCCTGTATGCCAATTATTTCAGACACTTTTCAGAACATTAACTCAATATAAATACCTTACATTCCTATCAAGTTCACACAGACACCGACACAGACACAGACACACACACAGACATAGACACACAAACAGAGACACAGAGACACACAGACACAGTTCCAGGTTGAAACACTCAACTTACATCTAACACAAAACTCAACTTCCCACCATATTGTATTCACACATACATCCAAACAGGTAACTCACTAACAGCCCTTCCTGCCTTATTAACCTGTGTGTTTTTTCTTTTTCCCGTTGGTTCAAGATCCTCTGAATCGAATCGCTTACGTCCTGTCTCAGTTTGTGACTCCGTTAGCCACGCTGCAAATGCTCTCCAGTGTTTTCACTTTAAGTGTTGTTCCTTTGGGTAACCTATGTTCCTTGCAGATTATCCCCATCTTATGTTCTTACCTTATCAACTGCCTAATAGCTTCAAATCGTTCTTCCATTTATTGCACGGAACCAGGGTCCGTTCTTACCAACAGCCTTTAAGCCTTCTTCCAGGACTTTAACCTATCTGTCTCTCACACCCCAAATCAGAAAACGGGACTGAACCTATTTTCTCCTTATTTCACGTGGATATCTATTATCCTCTTCACACAACAACCTTCACGTGGCCGTACTCCCCTACCACAGAATACAGGACTCGAACCTGTCTCTCTTTTTTCACTTGGATATCCTTATCCACCACCTTTCCCGGTCAAAATTCAGCCTATCAGCCCCTGTGTCCTTCAATAAACCCACATTTGACAATCCTCATATGTTTACCGTTATTAGTTCGCCCCTCGCAGGCCCTGGAGCTGCGTTCAAAGGAACTCTCTCCGCCAGGTGTGCAGTTCTTACCTAACTAGGGCTGTCCTTTTGCAGGAGCCCGACGTGTTGCGCACCACGCACCGATTAGCTGAGACCCTTGTAAGTGCTGGACACCAAGCGGAGCTCCTCCGGCCACAGCCTCAAAGTCCGTGAGGTCCATCTGGGTCGCCAATTGTTAAGACTCCGTTCTCCGGCCCGGTATAAAGAGAGTCAACAGAAGAGGATTCACCAAATGCAGCTTTATTGAAGGACCACACGCCAGCGGAGTTGGTGTTGGCAGCCCAACCGACAGTGAAGAGCTCCCAAAACCACACTGAGTTTTACATTCACAAACTCTCCCTATAAACATCTATCTCTAATTCCATCTATGTCTGGTATACTCTGACCTAGTTGGTGTGACAAGAGCTCTTATTTATGGCTAACAGTCGTCCATCTCCCACGTCCAAAAGTGTTATCACTGTGGGATGGTTGCAGGACAAACAGAAATCCTCTTTAAGTTCACATAGCTCCACAGAGGAAAGCAGGTCTGGCTTTGGTAAAAGAACCCAGCTCTTGTCGTTTCTCAGACAAAGGAATGTGGGTTGACCATTAGGGGCAGCCCTGTGCCAATGATGAACTACCTGACAGCATTTTCAGGCTATGACCATTTTAACCTAAACAAAGGCCCAATTGGAATGCTTAGGAGAACTAGGTAACGTTTCCTCGGGTTGCTATCACTGAAACAACACAGCCAGTGCTTTTAGAGGGCATCTGGTGAATTGACGTATTAGGAAACAGTGCCACTACAACTATAGAGAGTTTCTTTGTAAAAGGCCTTACAGAGTATATAAGAATGGGTTCGAATCCCTACATCTAATTATATATAGTATTAATTATGGATCGGATGTGACCATAAAATAGCACTCCTCACACCGTGCACCTGCAGCCAGCCACTACATTGTCCAGTATAACCCAGGCATATGCAGATGTCTTTCAGGGTCTTTGAATGTTTCATATTGAAGTTGATAATGGACTTCATCCAGTCATCATACCTCCACTTAAGTTCGTTTGGCTTACACAGTCTTCTCAAGCAGAAACTCAAGGTAAGGAAGCACGAGGTGTCATTACGCATGTGAATCGGCCCACGACTGGGTGCACAACCTCGTGATCATCGAGAAAAAGGATGGTTCTTTACAGTGATGGCTTGATCAGAGGAATCCTTATACTAATTATAGTCTTATTATAATTTGTGGACTGGTGTTTGTTTGTTACCTCCACCACCGAAGGTGAAGGAGTGATGTTTTCACCCCTTTCTGGCTGTTTGTTTGTTTGTCTGTGTATAGGATATCTCAAAAAGTTGTGGACAGATCCGGATGAAATTTTGTTACAGGTTCGGTGTGTGACAATGACGAACTTATTAGATTTTGGTGAAGATCTAGATCTGGATCTGACTACTAGAAATTTTAAGTGATTCTTCACCATTGAGAGATGGGGCTAAACCGATATATAGCACGATATCTAAAACGTTGTGGACGGATTCAGACGAAACTTAGTGGACAGGTTGGGTGTGTGACCATGACAAATTGTTTCGATTTTGGTGAAGATCCAAATCCGGATCTGATAATTTTTTTAAGTGATTTTTTTTCACCATTGAGAGATTGGACTAACCGATACCTAGCATGATATCTCAAAAGTTGTGGACGGATTTGGATGAAACTTGGTCGACAGGTTGGGTGTGTGACCACGACGAATTGATTAGATTTTGGTGAAGATCTGAATCCGGATCCGACGACTAGAATTTTTGAAGTGATTCTTCACCATTGAGAGATAGGCTCAAAATGATTACGTAGCATTGATTTTTCAAAAATTTATTGGGCCGACATGTTCTCTTGGATCAGGCATTACAGGGCGGAGGTATGTGCTCTACCGAGTGCCCTTCTAGTTAAAGATGTAATCATAGACGTAGTCAAGGTCCAATAATAAGTAATTAATAGACATACTCATGGTCCAACTCACGGTCAAAGAGTACATAATTCTAAAACATACTGACATGGGTCGACGAAGACTTCACCTCAACGAGGGTTCACCGTCCACCGTGATTTACGTTTTTATATATGTCGATAAGATAATAAAGCAGGAGTGTCTGTCTGTCTGTCTGTCTGTCTGTCCCGAACTACTACCTCAGTTTTGGGGCTTTCCCCGCCAAACTTTCGGTGGAACCGTTTGGGGTCCCAGCAGGGTTCCTCAGGTGGGAGGTTTCATAAATTTCTCAATACAATTATGATTTTGAGTTCCACCCGCACAAAACTGTCCCCTCTCTCTGCATGGAAACGCATTCACAGGTTCGGCTTAAGCAGTTTCACCATTTACTCATGGGGAACATTCGCTGTTTCGGTACTATCTCAATACAATTGAGATTTTGCATTTCCAGACGAGATGGTATAAATATGTAGTATTGATATAAGAAGTGGTGGAAATGAAGGACCATCTTGAAATGATAGGACAGCTTGCAGTCCATGCTAGGCATCTTGAGTGAACTGTCACTCTATGGTGGTGAGGCTACTTTCTGACAATACCCAGAGGGATGTTGACTCTCACAAGCAAATGATCAAACGAACCTATTGGAGCAGAAGAGAAACAGGAGACATCATGAGGAATATTCGTTTTTAACAAGTCTAGAAGGAAGGAGGTTCATTGGGAGAAATCTGGGTCAGAAAGTTCATTGATTTGGTGAGGCCCATGGAATGACAGAGTCCTTTCTGCAATGCCATGGCTGGTAAGTGGTACCAATACCCAGCCATTGGCATGTGACAGTTAAAATAACCACATATGAGGAAGAGAGAATTGTGATGGTGGTTATTAGGTGGTTCATGTTTGTCGAGAAAGAGAAGTAGATAGTCATCACTGTTAGGGGGAAGGTACAGCACGCAGATAACATGATGTGGTTGCAGAGGGGAAAGTACAGGGAAAGGTATTCCTGAGGGTTAGAGGGGTAAAAGGGTAGTAAACGGACAGTGGAAAATGGAGTTCTTGACATATTATGCAACTCCGCCACTGGAACGTGGTTCGGGCCCATTGGACCAGAAACGACAATATGCAGGGAGAGACACTGAGGAATCTGGGACATCCTGTGGAGGAAAGGATTGTGTTAAGCATATAATGTCAGGTTTGCCAGTGTCAGCCTGGATTGAGAGATCTGTCAAGTTGGAGCCAACACCTCAGATGTTGGAGGTCCGTCGAGTTTTGTATGGGAAGGAGGTGCTTTGGCAGGGAGTGGGGAGAAGTTGGGGAAGCGTGGAGAAGGGAGTGGAGGATGTGGGGGGAGCATGGAGGGGGGCAGAATGTTGGTGAAGCAGAGATGGAGTGGCACGCTGGGGAAGGAGAGAGGGGGCGACATGTGAAGGAAGCAAGGAGGGGGTGGTTATGGGGTCGATGGACCCGTAATTGGGGGACGCTGAGCAGCCTTGAGGATTGGAGGGATGGGGGGGTGGGAGTTGGTGTAGGTTAACCGGGTGTGTAGATGACTTGGAGGATACTGACCTGCGGGAGTTTGTCGCTGCAATCCCCACACAGTACAAAATAGTTGGAGCTAAGGATTCCAAGTAAAAGAGACCGAAGACAGATATCAAGTTTGGGATGGTAATAATGATTGAAGGCACAAAGAAAGACAGCGCCATGTGAACACAACGTTGGATGAGGCACGTATTTACGAGTCATCCAGGGATGGAGAGAAGGGGAGAATGGAAAGTGGTCTGGGAGAAATATGTTTGAAAGCAATTATATGGGAAGAATGAACATTTTAAAATTTACAATGATGGAGAGAGAGAGGGGAAGAGGATGAAGAAGAACATAAGAAGAGGAAAGGAAGATTTTTTTTGGTGTTTTGAATATTTTTATTTCTGAAACAGAAGGTATAAGGATGGAATCAAAGTGAGAATGGTGAATAATGGGAAAGAGGAGATGGAGACATGGCGAACGGGTGTGGGAAACAGTTGGAAAACAACCCACAAAAATAACGAGTTGACACAAAACTACCCAAATACGACACAGGATTTAAACAATAGAAGGAGCATGAAAAAAACTACACAGGTATGAGCATTCAATAACAATTGACACAAACAGAGAACATAGAATTGATGGTAGCGCAAACAAATCCAGACTGATTACTTAACTTTTTGGAAGCAGATCACTCGAAGGACCAAGAGAAGCTAATATATTGAAATATTTACATTCATAACAGAATTATCATCAAAAATAACACAACACAAAAAAAATGGTAATCTTTCACAATATTTAACATAATATTCCTGAAAAAAACAGTTTAACTCACCTTTAAGTGAAAGTTACTTTGCCTTCAATATGTGATGAATAATATATTAAAGTGTGAGTGAATGGAATTTCAATGTTAACTGGTATTGGCAAGACTTTGTCCCTCGCACTCACCCGCAGATGTCAGCCTCATGTTGTACCACATTAAAGCTGGATCTGGATAATTCATCTCGAGCAATTTCTGGTAC
>CM068953.1:125440802-125460273 GCA_035128595.1 Eptatretus atami | reverse complement strand
TGAACCTAAAAAAAGCGAATTTTCCACAACTGCTCAATAATGTTGATGCCTCCCATGCTATGCTGGAGCAAATGGCAACTAATGCATTTTTTCTTAAATTTTTGATTTGCAATCACCATGGCAACCAGCTTGGATTCAAAAAAAACTGAAAAACTTCTTGATGTGTATACTTGGCAGGTTATGATCGGCTTCCCGTGCTGCAAAAAGTTTTTAACATTAAGTGGTCATTCGGTGGTTGGCAACCATGTTGGAGTAAAGTGATACTTTTTTAAATCTTCAAAAACGTTCCACCGATTGATGTGAAACTCGTCACACGTGATCGATTACCCCTGGGGGGATATGTCTGCCGTCAACGATGACGTCACAGGTCACGTGCTCTGATGTTGGCCTCCGCTTTGACAAGGGATGCTTGGACCCTTAATTGCATCACTGCTCGCAGTTTTAATATTCATTTGAAATGAATGTTTTTTTTACTTTTCGGTTAAATAACGCGTGAGTTTATCGGATTATCTTTTCAACATCCGCTGAATTTCAAGAATTATAATGGAAAGAGTATATTTTTTGAATATACACCGTCGAGGAGCTGCGGGTCCTCGTAACGTTGCATTGGCAACATGACACGCCATTAGTTGTTTTTTTTTTTTATAGTGATGACAGCCTCCAACAGTTCTTCCGTGCAACAAACACACGAGTTTTCAGGCTGCTCCGGTACGAGGTGACGTGTGCGAAGGCCTTTTGGAAAAGGCTTCATTGTTATCGTCGACGCAGGAATACTCGATGAGGTCCGAGGACCTGAAGAAGCGGGTGAAAGTGGCTTCATCTTCTCTGAGCTGTGAGCACGTTCGAGCTGTGTTGTGGACAGTTAGTAGTGTGCCCAAGTGGGATATTTGGCCGAGCCGAGTAGATATTTTGTGTCCCTTGGTGGACAGTTATAGTGTGGCCCAAGTGGATATTTGGCCGAGCCCGAGGTAGATATTTTGTGTCCCTTGGTGGACAGTTATTAGTGTGGCCCAAGTGGATATTTTGCCGAGCCCGAGGTAGATATTTTGAGTGTCCCTTGGTGGACAGTTATAGTTGCCTGGGTGGAATTTGGGAGTGTGGCCATTTGTGCCTTGTGTCCGTATTTGCCATTTGGAGTCGTGGCCTCGAGGTAGGTGCAGTGTATCATTTGGACGGTAGTGTGGCCTGTGGCTAATGGGACTATTTGGAGTGTGGCACTGTGGGTGGACATTGGTGGCATGTGGCCTGGGTGGCGACATGTTTGAGTGTGGCCTGGTGGACATTGTGGAGTGTGGCCTGGGTGAGACGAGTTGGAGTGTGGCCTGGGTGGACATTTGCTAGTCGTGGCCTGGGTGGACATTTGGAGTGTCTGGCACAGGGTGCACATTTGAGTGTGGCCTGGGTGGACATTTGGAGTGTGGCCTGGAGTGGACATTGGAGTGTGGCCTGGGTGGACATTTTAGTGTGGCCTGGGTGGACATTTGGAGTGTGGCCAGGGGATGACATTGGAGCTAGTGGCCTGCGGTGACATTTGGAGTGTGGCCTGGGTGGACATTTGGAGTGTGGCCTGGGTGGACATTTGGAGTGTGGCCTGGGTGGACATGTTGGAGTGTAGGCCTGGGTTGACATTTGGAGTGTGGCCTGGGTTGATATTTGGAGTGTGGCCTGGGTTGATATTTGGAGTGTGGCTGGGTGATACCGTGGGAGGTGTATGGGTGAAAATTTGGAGTGTACGAGGTGGAAATCCGAAGTGTAGTCCGGGTCGAAATTTGGAGTGTAGCGCGGTGAAAGATACCACTGAGTTAGGACAAGTGAGAAAAATAATCGAGGCAACATTTTAAACAAGAGCGAAATGAGCAAAGTAATTAAGATTCATACCGAGATTATCACTTCAGTCAGAGGCATATGTAGAGACCAGGGAAACGACACCCAGGAGTGACGAATCCTGATACTCATAATACGCTCGTTGACTGGTGTTACCTCAATTATCATGGGAGTCAGCTTATTGGACAAGATCCAGCAACTCTTGCGTATGGTAATCATCAGAGCAACCAGACAACAGTAGGTTTAACCACCCCCATGATTGCAGAACTATCACTCTCCAAAACCTCAGAGAGTGCTGCAATACCTATGTTCAAATGCTTGAGCTCAGGTGATAACAGACACAGGTGATCATCCTCTCTTTGGCATGGGACATTCAGGCACCCTCCCGAATGTTGATCTCTGTAAAGCGTTGATTCAGTAAATCGGGATGCCCTCTGGAGGGTTCTTGGTCTTCATGGGTGCCACCAAAACTGATCAATCTGATGTCTGAACAATACTCTGGTACTGAAAGTGCCTGTGAGATGGGTGGTACATCTTGACTTATTTACAGTTATTACTGGAGTTCGTCAGGGAGTGTACTGGCCCCACTCTTTTCATCACTTCTATGGACTGGATTCTGGGGAGGATGTCGGAAAGATCAAGCTCTGGTGCATCGTTTGGGAATGTCAAGATCTCTGACCTTGATTCGCAGATGATGCCGTCATCTTTGCGCGAGGACTTTCGATTCCTTTTGTGGGCTTCAAGTGCTGAATGAGGAGTTGAGCTGCTGGGATTATGGGTTTCCTCGTCAAAACTAAGATCCAGGTTTCAATGACATCTTGGATGCTGCTGTTCTGTCTGTACCTATTTGTGCAAGATGTGAGGTCACGGAGAGATTCACTTACATGGCAGTGATATTCATGTCTCCGCTGGCTGTGAGCCAAAGGTCAACAGACATCTGGGTCAGGCCTGGGAGTCATGGATTCACTAGATCATGGGGTGTGGCTCTGCAGGTACCTGTGCAGGAGGATGAAAAATCTGAGTCTTCAGGGCCTTGGTGCCCCAGTCTTGTTCTCATGGATGTGAGACTTGGACTCTGACCAGCGGATCTGAGATGGAGCCTTATCCTTTGCTTCCAGGTCTCTTTGGAGAATCCTTGCTATCGCTGATCGGACTTTGTGTCCACGAGCGGTGCTGAGAGAGACTCAAATGAAATTTGTTAACTGCATCATCAGTGAGCGTCAGCTGCGGTTGTATGGGCATGTGGCTCGTTTTCCTGACGCTGATCCTGCTCACCAGATTCTCTCAGCAGGGAGCCTCGTGAGTGGAGGCCAATGGGCTGACCACATGCCTCGTGGTTGCGGTAGGTTGACAGAATCTTAAGGGATGGAGATGGACCAGGCATCTGCCTGGGGGATGGCTAGATGGAGGCCCTGGAGTACCGGCGGGAAGTGGACGCAGCGACGCGCTGCTCTGGCGCATGCTCCCAACCTGTCCTGACTGATGCATTGGGTGGCATTCCTGTGGCGTTGCTTTTTCTTTTCCAAGTGTTCTTGTGTCACTCTGCTTCCTTGTGTTCTTTTCATGTTCAAATATACTGTTATAGATTTCCGCGGTTTCGGCGTGCGCACGACCTTTTCAGCCCAATCCAAGCCGCGCGTCCACCGAACGCGACAATCTAGTCGTAGCTTCCGGATCAATTGCGAAACCCAGCTACGGGTGTTTTTAACACACCATAAACCAGCAATCCCTCTGTTACGCGCTACAGGGTCGATCGCCGAATTGTCGATGTACCTAATTATTCGCGCGGACAGAGATACCGGGAGTTTAACCTCGACGGGACCTGCACGAAAACGACCGCTTAAGCGGCTCATTCCGTATGCAAATGCGAGCGGTTATATATCGCCAAGTCCCGTCGGACGAGATTATTATGTTTTTTGCTTTAATTAGCCAGTTAATTCCCGAACGCTCCATGGCAGTCAATGTGAGGAAGGGACGCAACAAGCAGGTGACATTCAACAATGGGGACATTTATTTGTACACAGGCATGCAAGCAATGAATGAATGGGGATAGGGGACAGGACACGAGCAAAAGCCTAAGCCGATGTCTATTATGCAATGTACATACACTTAAAGTTTGTTACTTACTACAAGACAAGGCGCCACAGACTTTTATGCAAAAAACCAAGAAGAAGAATCGGCTCGTGAGCCTTTAATGTACTCAGGGCCGGCATACCGGAATAGGCCCTGAGAGACCGGGCGAGCTAACCTGGCCACCCTCGTGGTGACTCGATGAGTTCCCTCTATCGGCGACCCCTGGTGGTCTCTGCTCAGCCGGTCGTCGCGAACGCGCCAGTCGCTTGGGCGGCTTTGATGAGCAGCTTGTACGGTTCTCCTCGTTCGTCTGGCCTAGCCGACGACGCACTGGAGGAGCGAACGGGTCTCGACCCCGGCTTCCTGCTGGCAACCCTTCCACTCCGAACTCCAATGGTCAATCCTGCCAGTCTCCAACCCAGCCAACACCCGAAACTCCGCTCTACCACCAAGCCACCGCTCAACCCTACACCACGAACTACAGCAAGCGCTGCTCAACCGTTCATCACTGCTCAACCGCACCCACAAATTCAAGCAACACACCACCGCTCAACTCAAGCGCCTTGCCGGCGAGCGAACGCGGCTTTTATCGCCCCGAGGGGGGGTCGCTCTGGGCTTCACCACCCGAAATCAGCGCCCTCCCGCTTTTCACCTTGAACCTTCACCCAGGATGGATCCGCCTTTTCATTCCGATTGGCCAGCTTTCCTTCAGAGGTAAGGCCTTTTTGATCCGTTTTGCAAGTCATGCTTTGCACGCAGACGTGGTGAATCACGGCTTCATGCGGACGTGGTGGAAATCAGCGGCTTCACGCGGACGTGGTTGAATCACTGGCTCACGCGGACATGGTTGAATCACGGCTTCACACGGACGTGGTTGAAATCACCGGCTTCAACGCAGACATGATTGTCGTTGTTGTTATTGGTTGTTGTTTGTTAAATAAAAGATAGAGAAAGAATAACGGTAACTCAAAGATGCACAGCCCGGCACACGAATAATTCCCTTTATACATAGGTGGGGAATCTAACCTGAACACACACTTACGAAATAACTGACCTACTGGGGAACCTGACTGGTGTTCTGTGAATTTCCACATCCGTAACAATACATTTCCTGAATTTTTCTTGGTCCTCTTTTTTTTAGGGGAGTTGTCACATTTTGTTTCCACGTCCCAGCTCTTGGTAGAACTTTGTCGGGTTGATTTCAAACTGTTCATTTTGATTTCTTCTATTGTTGGCCTCATCATAGTTTTATTTTCTTTTCTTTGCTATCTGTTGTTTATTATGGCAGCTAATGGTTCTAGTCCGATGTTTTATTAATTTTTTTTATTTGTCTGATTCTTTTTCATGGGCTTCATTTTCCTCTCTTGAATTGTTCTATTTGCCCGTTTCTACTCTTAGTCGGTCTCTCTGCTTCTCAAGCTTGTTTCCATGGTGTGTTTTGTTTCTGGTCAGATCATCAGATCATATTTTTGTGTCGTTGTACCTGTTATTTTCTCTTGGACATACAGTGCTGCGCAAAACTCACATCGTTAATTCTCTCAGATTAGGTGATTTTGAGAGCATTTAAATGACTGCTTGATTTACCTCCTTACTTATTATCTTCAACTGTTTGTTGTTGTTTATTGGTGGAGATGTGGTCTTTGCTTGGGTGATATTAATTTAATTTCCTCTATTTTATTAGCCGGCTCATCTTCTAACCTACGCTGTTCATTACCAACCTCCTCTTCCTCGTCTTCATTCTGTTGTCCATTATTCTCCTCTTCATTGTGATCTATCTTGTTGCTATTATTTTTTTTTCTGTTTGCAAGGTGCTATTTTCATCTAAGTTAGTAATTTTGAGTTGAAACTTTCTCTCGGGGTGCTGCTGCAGCATTTCCTTTTGTCATTCTCTAGTCCTGTTGTGAAGTTTTCAGTTTTTTGTTTCTTATTCAGGCTCTACAATCTGTTGACCAATTTCTGTTTCTGTTATGTGATTAAATTTGAAATCTAATCTCTTCTGTTTTCCTCTCTTGTTCTATTTCTGTGTAGCACCATTAAGTTCTGATGGTTGTTCCTTTTCTTTGGGAGTTTTGTACTCTGGGAATCTCATCCCAAATGTATGTCCCGTCATTCTATTGGTGGCATTGGTGGCAAGTCACATTTATAGGTGACCAGTCATTTCTTATTCTTTCTTCAGTTTCTTCATCTGTATTCTTGGTTCCTCCTCTGTGGAATATTTTCTGTTTGAGGATATTGTTTTTCTTTATGTTTAGTGCTATTAAAATTACCTTTATCAGAGCATAGTCTTCAGATTATTTCTTCCCAGGTGTTTGTACTTTCTTTCCTCGTGCCTTTTCATCTGGCATATTCTCATTGCCCATAATAACGTCCATTTTTCCTTCTTGTCCAAATTTTTGATTCCGATTCGCTCTTCTTGGGTATTCCGGTTATTGTCTTATATTTCTTGCTGTCTGCTTTATCAGTTATTTTACTTTATTCTTTCCTGGGTCGAGTAACTTATGGATCATTGAAGCTACTCGGAGAATTTTTTTGGTGGAACTCTTTCGCCTTGGCTGCAGCTTTGTTCGTTACAATTGTTTCATGATTCTTTCTCCTTCCCAGCTAACCCCCGTGCTTCATGTGCAGAATACACTTTTCCTAGTGTAGTTATATCTGTAGCAATTTTGTTTAGCTAACTTACTCCTCCCCCTCATACTGGTGGAAGGGCAAAAAGCATTGTAAATGTAGTTCAAACTATCCCATAGTTTTCTTCCTCATTTGCTTACTCTGTACTCAAATTTCATTCTCAAACACCCATTCTCCTACTCTGTACTTGAACCTTATTCTCAAACACGTAGTCTCAAACCTTTGTTTCAAACTTTATCCTTTAAATACTTCTCGACTTTTTGCAGATTCCAACCACATACCACACTACACCACAACAAAAACCATGACCAACAAATCAATTCAGTAAACCTCATAGCATGCATCAAAAATGTTTAACATTGCAGACCAGGCTGCCAGCACTGCAAGCGTTCTTATCACCAACTATGTGAGCGTTCTTAATTACCACCAGCACTGCCAGAGTTGTACCAGCCGTCCCACCCATCGTATCCCTGGAACCAATCACGATGACTGGATATCAGAGTACCAGCCAATCAGCCATGACTGAATCATAAAAAGCAGACGTGAGAGCACAGAGGTGAGGGTGATAAAATCTCTGGTGCAGTCCAGTTCAGAGGAAACCAGAGAAGAAACAGAAAGCTGGAGAACCCATGGAGGAACTGGAAGAGCTGGAGAACCAGAGTTCTGGAAAGTTGAGCCAGAGTTCAAAGGGAGCTCGAATCAAGTCCAGTTCTGCAGAGTTGAATCCAGTTCTGAGAGTTGAAGCAATTCTAAGGAGGGATTAAATGCTCGAGTAGAGTTCGTTTGAGAGATCTGCTGGTGCGAGAGCAGCTTGAGGGGAATTGTGCCAAGCACTTGCACCTGAAGGACGCAGCAGGTGAGTGCAGTGTGGAGATGTGGGTTCCTAGCCATGGTCACCTCCTCCCCAAGGACAGTACCTCCTATGTGCCTGGTAGAACTAACCACAACTTTTGAGTGTAGAAACGGTCAACAATGCATTCTCGCCAGAACTGAATTCTCTTCCCGACGTGTCTTACACATGCATCCTACACTCTGCACCTTCCAGTGCACACACACATTAATTCACACTGTTGTGGAATATTAAACCAAGTGTGCAACAGTTCTTTACAGAGTTCGCATTAACGCACCCGCATACACCACACCTCCCACCTGACTTCTCAATCACCCGCACAATACACCCTGCTCGTGATTACGTGAGCATCTGGCTCATATTTGGATGAGACCGGATGTCAACACCATATCCACCAACTTCACTTCTCTCCTATCAACTTTTTCTCTCCTTCTCAGGAATGATTGAGTGCCTGTGTTTGCAGATCCATGTTAAGTTGATTGACTAAGAGGCTTGTGTGCTTCAGGGTAAGATTATTATTTGTGACACTGTTTTTGCTCTTAAATACCTGTTTTGCCCTGTATATGCGTGCCTTTGCTAAAGCTTTATATAAACTGTTTCTAAACTGCCCGATCATATTTTTCTCCATAGTTAGACACCAGTGTGTAAATCATGGATGGGAGTAATGCCACACAGTTTCATTATAGGTCAGTGGACTAGCCAATGTCCACTTATGGTAATCATTCGGCAATTCTTGATTCAAAGTAGAGAGGTGTTGAGAGCATGGTTTCCTCTCTGGGGAGATTAATTTTCTTGGATGGTAATGCGAGAATTAGATGAGAGGACCCTACCCAAATTAATCGTCTCAGATGGCGCCCATGGTTGCTTCGCAACCTGTCATTGGAGTTATTTGTGGCTCATCAGCTTCAGGGTCAAAGATCGGAAGGGGTCCGAGAAGCCCCTTGTGAGTCGGACCAGCTACCTTAACAATATTTATGGTCACATAATCTAGTGATAACAATGCCTTCCTCTAATGGTATTTTCTAATCTAATTTTTTAGACACACTCAAGCATGCAAGTTTGCACGTCACATAATGATCAAACTAAAGTGCACTTACTTGTTTATTTATTTATTAAAGTGGCAGAATCTTTTCATTCAAAGCTTGAATTTTTATGTTTCAGCAAGAAATAAAAGTGGGAAACCAAAACAGCAGCACCGAGTGTGTGAAAAGAGCTATGAAGGCCCTGTAAGTATGACCTCTTTAGTGAATTATGTAATCTCATCAAAGATAAGTTCCCTAAACTGCAAAGATAGCATCGTCTGCTTCGCGTCCATGTCGTACCTGAAGGCATGGGTGTCCGCAAGATAAATTTCAGGGGGGAGAGCATATTTAAATGATAGAGCTGCAACAAGGAAACACAGAGATTTTGTTTTTTTATCCAACAGATAATGAATGTGCAGTTGCTTATCACTGCTCTTGCACTTCAAAAGCAAACGACAAGCAGACAGAGGTGATCCTACCAGCTTGTTTAACCAATAAAAACTGTAAACGTCTCTGGTTTTGTCGAACTTATCTATCTCTCCTTGAAGAAGTTCGTGCTTGTTAACTGTAACTTTGCTCCATGACAACTCATCATGCAAGTCCAGACAAACGATCATCCACCATGTTGACCTCAGCCATGTTTTCACCTTCCACATTGTGCTAGATGACCTTTCCACTGTGCATGTTGTTTACTGGTAATGTTAGAGCAAGAAGAAATTGTTGATGAATGGAAGGTCCCTGAAGCTCGCAGAGACAAATTTCACAAAACGATAATTAACCACAACTTTTCGTTGAAACTTACATAATCGCGTGAATTGAGCCTACCAAAGTGGAAAGAAGAATTTGCACAATTTTTTTTTGTGACATTTTTTCCGTGTAAAAAACGCGTTTTAAAAGTAGAGTGGTGCAACACATCAAAGCCGGTCCAAACGAACTGCTATCTGTAGTCTACATCCCAGAGCTAAGGGAAAATGGGAGATGCAGGGGGCGCAGACACCACCCTTGCCCTCCCTGTGGACGCCCATGCTTGCAGGCATTGATCACCGACAGTTTTGTGTAAATTATCTGAGCACCAGACCTTTTTTTGTGTTGTGTGATTCATGCGATGCATTTTATTGCCGTGTTTGATGCAACTTAAATAATTTAATCATCGTTTGGAGCAATTTTATGCAATTTAATCATTTCATCAGGAAGCACAAATAAATTTGTTTTCATCGAAGACGCAAAGAAGTGTAAGGCTGAGATTATCCATTCCAAGAATACCCTTTTATGAGATGTGAAAGAATGCAGAGCGTAATGTAGTCAGACACCGTCAATCTCCCTGCTTTGCATCCCTTCAATGGATTCACAAAGAATATTTTCTCCTCGATTGTGCAAATTCATTTTGTTGTGGCAGATAGATGTATGAGGCTGTTCCCCCCAATTTTGCATGTCCACCTATTAGCTCGGAAACACATGAGAACACTTACCCTGTGCCTTTGTTTTCCTGGTTTGCAATCTTTTGCATATGCTGTGTAATATATGAACTGAGTTTTCCATCAAATTTTTAAACAATTTTTTATAAAAAACCATGATTTAAGTGGTAAAGTTCAATGTTCATCTTTATTGCCTCGTTGAACCAAACCAGGAGTGCGTCAGTCAAACCTCTTGACCACTATTCTATTATTTTTTCTTCTTCTTGCAATCAACACTGAATCTTATTCAAATTAAATTATCTTGTTAATAATATATGATTTCAATCGTAAAATTTAACGTCTTTTCTTTTGTATTCGTTCACGGTATATTCGCCGCGTCTAATGGAATATAAATCAGCGTGTGTGGAGCAAACACTGCCCTGTGCAGTGATGTATTAACAATATTTTTCACATTCTGTTCCATTATTTACCAATTTAATTGCTGTATATATTGAAAAATAACATGTTGATGTGTTTTATTTAGGTTTTATTATTTATATTTAGTATATGTATATATATACATATATATATATATATATATACGTATACATATTAGATATATATTATATATAAATATGTATATATTTAGTTATAAAAGCACCAATAACCAGACTCAGTGGCATAATGATTTTGAGTTGTCTTCTTTGACTCGGGTGGATGCACAGGTCTTAACCCGATCGAGTCAAACTAAACAATTAAAATGGACGTGTTGCCTCCTACTTAACACTGAGCATTTAAAGGATGGAGCACCAAAAAAAAAACAACCATATTGTAGCCAATACTAGTATAGGGCTTTGATGGGCTTTCTCATTATCTTGAAGTTGGGATTATTAGTAATACTATTATTATTAACAAAAAAATACGTTATTATGCGTCGAATAACTTATGTATGTAAGGGGGAAGTGGGTTGTGTGAGATAAACCCTGTTTCTTCCCATTAGATAATTTTACATCTTTACATTTGTATAGGCCCAATCACACGTCTGGCAGAAAAGACAACCGTTGTTAATTGAGTGGTTGGCCTATCGTATTGTTTGAGAGTGAAGATGTTAGTTTCAATGGGTATGCTGTGGATTATAATATGGCCTGGTGTTGCTTAATGGTTAGCGGTGGTGGGCTTGCATCCTCATTCCTTGAGTTTTCAAAATCCATTCTGCTCAACTGTTGAATTAACTACCTGGTGGGTTGACTCTGCCTGTCATCCTTTCCGATGGTCAGCAAAATGGTGCCAGCTTGCCTTATATCCTGTGTTGAAATGGCGACCCGCTCCAAAGATTGTGCCCAATAGCCAAGGAGACTGCTTCCGGCTAGCACCAACGCTCCCTGCACAGACGTATGCGTCCCAATGGATGGAAGGATGGATAGATGCTGTGATGACTGATATCAGAAGAGGAATAATATGAAGGGACAATTAAGATGTTTCAGAAAAATGTTTATAAAATGGAAAAGGAGTGTCATATGTAAGAAAAGGGTGAATGTGCATGGCTCACAAAAGATGGGCCTATGCTGTGGGTATTGTTTGTGGGAAAATTCCAATAAAACTATTTAATGAGGTATTTAGACAACATCAACCTGGTCAGAAATGAAAGTGGAACATCTTGGGAACCCTGTAGAACCGGAAATATTCATTACTCTCCATTTCCCTGTTTTATTAAGCAACAGAATCCATGGGTATTCGTAACCTTAGAAATGTTATAGTTCGCATTGTTAAAAAAAAATTTTTAAAATTTTTTTTAAAACCGGTTTTACCGTTCTTATGTGACAGTTTATTTTGAGGTGTGGTTAGACTCAGAATGTGAACCTCTTGGCTAGTCTCTTTTTATGTTTGATGATGTACTGTCTCCCTACTTCGGGTTTTCTGTCACTATCTATCGGGATGAATAAATAATGATTCGACATAATGCTTCGTGTCCACTGCATCGATGAAAAATAATGAGTCCATGTTTGATTAATGTATCTTGTGAGTTTTATTTCCAAATCTCCCTTAATTTCTTGGAAATATGACAGAGTCTAACAGCAAGAAAAATATAGATCAAAATTGTGATCAGAAAAATAAAAAATTCGGACCGCAAGTATCCCGTGCTTATTTTTGTGTCAGTCCCGTTATGTACGAATCATCATCTCTCGAATCGACGCAAATAACGCCAGCATGAGAAAATCGTGCCATTTGCAAACTCCCCGATTAATGGATATAAGAGGCACTTGCAAGCCTGTCAGCACATTTCCATTTCGCCGCTCGAGCGCAGCATTTGTCTTCGTATCTGTGTCTTGCGGAGGAGCCGCAACGTACGAATCCAGCCGTTGAGGACGCCGAGCCGAACGAGTGACTTGCATTTGTCTGAGTATTAATTCTTCATTTTAACCAACGCTTAAGAATTTTGTTGGTGCTTCGTAGGCATCCGAGAGGTAGGAATTATGTTTTTCTTTTCATGTTTAAAGTGATTATGTTTCAAAGTTCGAAAGAAATAGATTCGATTTAACGTTATTTTTAGCTTACAAGGTGGCTTTCTTTTGCTACTGAAGTCGTCTGTGTTTTCTTCGTTAATTTATACATCGGACTCTCTCAAAAGTGTGATTTTTTTCTCTTTCCTGTCACATATTGAGCGGTTTTAAAAAGGCAGAAGTAAAAAATTATGTTTCTATCCCAAAATATATATTTACGTTGTTTTTTTCATCTGATTTCCGTACATAACGCTGACGCCAAGCTCGAAATTCGAATGTGTATTTACAGTGTTGTATATATTCAGTTGGTAACTTTAAAAACCGGACGTTCTGCCAGGTCTAAAAATTTAATTTATCTATTTAATACAAGTACATGCAGATAACATAATGGGTTGCATTTCATGTTTCCCTAAACTTTTTTTTTTGCCCTTTGTGTGTAACAGTATGTTACCCACTTTGTGAGCCATGCATGAATACAGAGAAAACTATACCACAAAATGCATCCAGAACTACACTACAATATGATAACCATGGTTAAATTTTAGAATAAAAGGGAAAAAAAAACTTCTTTTTGGGGGGGGGGGTGGGTGAGGGGAGAATAGGGAGAAAAAAAAGGTGATGGGAGAAGAAACTCGTGCAGCATGATCATGAATCACAACCAAAAGACAGTGTGCAGTGGGTCACATGGATTTGCAAAAAATATCAACAACAATCATTGGAACAGCAATATTTCGGCCTTCAGACTTTACCTCCAAAAATGTTTTTCAAAAACGCTTGAAAGTTGCAGCAGCACCAAGAATGCCACAAGTTTTATACCTCTTGATATATACTTACTTATATTAGGGCCTATCTCAGGATCGCAAAGATGGTAACATGAATGTTCGAATCAATGTTGAAAGTTCCATTGACAGATTGCAATGTTGACGGTTACATCGATTCAATTAGAGGTGACATTTATTCAACATTTTATCAGTGGCTGTGTTGTTTCTCCCATTCAAAGGATGTCGGGTCAATTCACATGTATTAGCAGTTGCGGACTGTATTGATCTGCTCCAAGCTTAATGAATGACAGCTTGCTATCTGGGCTATCCTTTTATGTATTTAGGTGAAATTTATCTTTTTGTTATATCATGATTAATTTAGGTGTTATCAATGTAACATTTTTGAGAAATGATTGCTGCAACCGAGGTACTTCCCTTAATTTAATGTATAGCTGTTTCAGTTATAACACTGCAGTTTTGGGGTAATGAGGCTGTTTGAGCTGTAATAAGGCTCTGGTAGTGCGGTATACAACACCTGAAGACCAATTTCCAATACCTAACATGTACAATAGAAGGTATGGAGAAGAATTCACATATGGCAAGGGTGTTCGGAGGAGGACTGGTTGAAAACTGTTGTATTACTGTTATGTATGTAATGCATGATGTCTTTACAAAACCGGTAAAATGAATGATCTTAAGAATGTGGAGCTGACACAGGGTGAGGCAAGAATGCAATACCTGACACTGCCATTAACCATTATCTTATTAAACAGAACACTCCCACATTCTTATTGGGTATCATAGCGTGAGGTAATGACAGTTAAAGAGCAATTTGTTTCAAGTGAGCAAAAAGGGAAACTAGTATCTTAAATAAAATGGTTAAAAAATTCATATTGATCTGGAAATTTGTGATAAATTTCATATTGATGTTTGTATTTGTTTATTTCTTTTTGCAGGATCTGCACGTCAAGTTAATTAAAGACGACAAGTGAAAATGTCTAACATCCCTGGCTGAACTGAAAATGGAAATTCCTTTGCGATAGATTCACTTAATGGTCAATCCTTTTCCTCTGCACCAGCCTGTACTTGTTCTTCGCATCAAATGACCACAAACTTACAGCCTAGATGAGGTTCTCTGATGTTCAACTAATAAAACATTCTGAGTTTATAGTGATTAATAAATATTAATTAATAGACAACTAAATAAAACAAGTGATTATTCTTTTCGTTTTGAATTTAGTTAGAAAAACTACTGGAATACAATTTCACTTAAACATATATTGTCTGCCTGCATTTAACATTCATTAAAAGCAGCTTACTTTTTTACTTGACCCATTAGACAACCAACTTTAAAAACAACACTGTTAAATACAGTGATATGCAGGTTTTTATCTATTAAACCTAAGATTAAAATAATCCCCAACAAGATATAATTAAAAATCCTGTTTCAATGAGAGCATCATGAATCAAGAAACCAAGTGCACCAAAAAACAGCACATTCTCATTGTGTGGTGCATTCTACATATGACTAGTAGATAGAACATATACATGAACATTGTTAAATGTAGTTCATTCAGTAGGATAAAGTATGAATCCATCCAAAAAAATATGACATCTATGAGCAAAAAAAGGTAGAGAGAAAAGTGAGAAAGAATACATGGCTATAGCACTGGACCCAATAATCAGCAAGAAAAATAGGACCGCGCATCTGAAGCCTCACCCTGGATCAGGAAGAACAGTCACTCCAAAACCCCAGCCCCTTAGACCCTGAATTTTTTGTTTGATGCCATGAAC
This sequence comes from Eptatretus atami, assembly GCA_035128595.1. NCBI lineage: Eukaryota > Metazoa > Chordata > Myxini > Myxiniformes > Myxinidae > Eptatretus > Eptatretus atami. The sequence continues at coordinate 125,445,429 of CM068953.1, read as the reverse complement.
AACCTTTAGTATGTCACGGGTGATAAGGTTGTGGTGAAGTTTCATCAAAATTGTAGTGTGTAGTTTTGGAGAAGAGACAAATACCGTATTTTGGGAGGTCAAACCCCTCCCCCCCCTCCCCCCCCCCATAGGACCCTTAATGAGCGCAGATTATGATGCGGTCAATACACCTTAGTTACGGCATCAAATTTGAAGCTTGTGGGCAAGTTTCATTCAAAATCTTGTGTTTGGTTCAAAGCAATAATGATTGAAGTGTTTACAGACTGACTCACTCACTCACGGACACTGCTCAATCGCATAAGCTTTCAGACTAAATCCAGGTGAGCTAAAAATGGTGACATCTTTGCTCATATATTCAAACATTTGATAACTTCTGCTAAATGAAGATTGAGACCTTATTATTGACTAGTGTAGTATATCATACTGAGAAAACTTAATAAAAATACCACTTTTCAGAGGAAGGCATGAACTGAAGTTTTCATATTTAAAGTTTCTCTGAGACCATGAGAAAACAACTTTGTGGACAAAGATATGTTATAAAAGACTAATTCCTGATTTTATTTTTTTCTGTTCTTGACCAAAAAAAAAAAAGAAATCAAATAAAGATCACAAGAACACAATGTTTCATCCAAACTGAATGTATGGGTGTATTCATTCTTTTGTACCACCTACATTCTATGTTCTTGTTGCGTGGAGCCAGTGCGAGCCACCTGGAGTACTTTTCCATCTTGGAGTACTTTTCCATGTTGGTGTAACCTAAAAAAAGCGAATTTTCCACAACTGCTGCTCCAATTAAGTTGATGCCTCCCATGCTATGCTGGAGCAAATGGCAACTAATGCATTTTTTTTCTCTAAATTTTGATTTTGCAATCACCATGGCAACCAGCTTGGATTCAAAAAAACTGAAAAACTTCTTGATGTGATACTTGGCAGGTTATGATCGGCTTCCCGTGCTGCAAAAAGTTATTTAACATTAAGTGGTCAGTTCGGTGGTTTGGCAACCATGTTGGAGTAAAGGTGAATACCTTTTTTAAAATCTTCAAAAACGTTCCACCGATTGATGTGAAACTCGTCACACGTGATCGATTACCCCTGGGGGGATATGTCTGCCGTCAACGATGACGTCACAGGTCACGTGCTCTGATGTTGGCCTCCTTTGGACAAGGGATGCTTGGACCCTTAATTGCATCACTGCTCGCAGTTTTAATTATCATTTGAAATGAATGTTTTTACTTTTCGGTTAAAATAACGGTGAGTTTATCGGATTAATCTTTTCAACATCCGCTGAATTTCAAGAATTATAATGGAAAGAGTATATTTTTTGAATATACACCGTCGAGGAGCTGCGGGTCCTCGTAACGTTGCCATTGGCAACATGACACGCCATTAGTTGTTTTTTTTTTTTAATAGTGATGACAGCCTCCAACAGTTCTTCCGTTGCAACGAAACACACGGAGTTTTCAGGCTGCTCCGAGTACGAGGTGACGTGTGCGAAGGCCTTTTGGAAAGGCTTCATTGTTATCTCGACGCAGGAATACTCGATGAGGTCCGAGGACCTGAAGAAGCGGTGAAGTGGCTTCATCTTCTCTGAGCTGTGAGCACGTTCGAGCTGTGTTGTGGACAGTTATAGTGTGGCCCAAGTGGGATATTTGCCGAGCCGAGGTAGATATTTTGTGTCCCTTGGTGGACAGTATAGTGTGGCCCAAGTGGATATTTGGCGAGCCCGAGGTAGTTATTTTGAGTGTGCCCTTGGTGGACATTATAGTGTGGCCCAAGTGGATTATTTAGCCGAGCCCGAGGTAGATATTTTGAGTGTGGCCCTTGGTGGACAAATTATAGTTGCTGGGTGACATTTGGGAGTGTGGCCTGGCGTGCACATTTGGAGTGTGGCCCTGGAGTGCACATTTGGAGTGTGGCCTGGGTGGACATTTGGAGTGTGGCCTGGGTGGACATTTGGCATGGTGGCCTGGGTGGACATTGGAGTGTGGCCTGGTGGACATTTGGAGTGTGGCCTGGGTGGACATGTTGGAGTGTGGCCTGGGTGGACATTTGCAGTGTGGCCTGGGTGGACATTGGAGTGTGGCCGGGTGACATTTGGGAGTGTGGCCTGGGTGGACATTTGGAGTGTGGCCTGGGTGGACATTTGGAGTGTGGCCTGGGTGGACATTTGGAGTGTGGCCTGGGTTGATATTTGGAGTGTGGCCTGGGTTGATATTTGGAGTGTGGCCTGGGTTGATATTTGGAGTGTGGCCTGGGTGGATACGTGGAGTGTATGGGTGAAAATTTGGAGTGTACGAGGTGGAAATCCGAAGTGTAGTCCGGGTCGAAATTTGGAGTGTAGCGGCGGTGAAAGATACCACTGATTAGGACAAGTGAGAAAAATAATCCGAGGCAACATTTTAAACAAGAGCGAAATGAGCAAAGTAATTAAGATTCATACCGAGATTACTCACTTCAGTCAGAGCATATGTAGAGACCAGGGAAACGACACCCAAGGAGTGACGAATCCTGAGTCTCATAATACGCTCGTTGACTGGTGTTACCTCAATTATCATGGGAGTCAGCTTATTGGACACAGATCCAGCAACTCCTTGCGTATGGTAATCATCAGAGCAACCAGACCAACAGTAGGTTTAACCACCCACCATGATTGCAGAACTATCCACTCTCCAAACCTCAGAGAGTGCTGCAATACCTATGTTCAAATGCTTGAGCTCAGGTGATAACAGACACAGGTGATCATCCTCTCTTTGGCATGGGACATTCCAGGCACCCTCCCGAATGTTGATCTCTGTAAAGCGTTTGATTCAGTAAATCGGGATGCCCTCTGGAGGGTTCTTGGTCTTCATGGGGTGCCACCAAAACTGATCAATCTGATGTCTGAACAATACTCTGGTACTGAAAGTGCTGTGAGATGTGGTGGTACCATCTTTGACTTATTTACAGTTATTACTGGAGTTCGTCAGGGATGTGTACTGGCCCCCACTCTTTTCATCACTTCTATGGACTGGATTCTGGGGAGGATGTCGGAAAGATCAAGCTCTGGTGCATCGTTTGGGAATGTCAAGATCTCTGACCTTGATTTCGCAGATGATGCCGTCATCTTTGCGGAGACTTTCGATTTCCTTTTGTGGGCCTTCAAGGTGCTGAATGAGGAGTTGGAGCTGCTGGGATTATGGGTTTCCTCGGTCAAAACTAAGATCCAGGCTTTCAATGACATCTTGGATGCTGCTGTCCTGTCTGTACCTATTTGTGGCAAGGATGTTGAGGTCACGGAGAGATTCACTTACCTTGGCAGTGATATTCATGTCTCCGCTGGCTGTGAGCCAAAGGTCAACAGACATCTGGGTCAGGCCTGGGGAGTCATGGATTCACTAGATCATGGGGTGTGGCTCTGCAGGTACCTGTGCAGGAGGATGAAAAATCTGAGTCTTCAGGGCCTTGGTGCCCCCAGTCTTGTTCTCTGGATGTGAGACTTGGACTCTGACCAGGGATCTGAGATGGAGCCTTAATTCCTTTGCTTCCAGGTCTCTTTGGAGAATCCTTGGCTATCGCTGATCGGACTTTGTGTCCAACGAGCGGTGCTGAGAGAGACTCAAATGAAATTTGTTAACTGCATCATCAGTGAGCGTCAGCTGCGGTTGTATGGGCATGTGGCTCGTTTTCCTGACGCTGATCCTGCTCACCAGATTCTCTCAGCGAGGGAGCCTCGTGAGTGGAGGCCAATGGGCTGACCACATGCCTCGTGGTTGCGGTAGGTTGATCAGAATCTTAAGGAGATGGAGATGGACCAGGCATCTGCCTGGGGGATGGCTAGATGGAGGCCCCTGGAGTACCGGCGGGAAGTGGACGCAGCGACGCGCTGCTCTGGCGCATGCTCCCATACCTGTCCTGACCTGATTGTCATTGGGTGCATTTCCTGTGGCTGTTGCTTTTTCTTTTCCAAGTGTTCCTTGTGTTCACTCTGCTTCCTTGTGTTCTTTTCATGTTCAAATATACTGTTATAGATTTCCGCCGGTTCGGCGTGCGCACGACCTTTTCAGCCCAATCCAGGCCGCGCGTCCACCGAACGCGACAATCTAGTCGTAGCTTCCGGATCAATGCCGAAACCCAGCTACGGGTGTTTTTAACACACCATAAACCAGCCAATCCCTCTGTCTACGCGCTACAGGGTCGATCGCCGAATTGTCGATGTACCTAATTATTCGCGCGGACAGAGATACCGGGAGTTTATACCTCGACGGGACCTGCACGAAAACGAGCCGCTTAAGCGGCTCATTCCGTATGCAAATGCCGAGCGGTTATATATCGCCAAGTCCCGTCGGACGAGATTATTATGTTTTTTGGCTTTAATTAGCCAGTTAATTCCCCGAACGCTCCATGGCAGTCAATGTGAGGAAGGGACGCAACAAGCAGGTGACATTCAACAATGGGGACATTTATTTGTTAATTTTGTACACAGGCATGCAAGCAATGAGGGGATAGGGGACAGGACACGAGCAAAAGCCTACAGCCGATGTCTATTATGCAATGTACATACACTTAACAGTTTGTTACTTACTACAAGACAAGGCGCCACAGACTTTTATGCAAAAACCCAAGAAAGAAAGAATCGGCTCGTGAGCCT
>CM068953.1:125415667-125439844 GCA_035128595.1 Eptatretus atami | reverse complement strand
TCTGGGGAACCTGACTGGTGTTCTGTGAATTTCCACATCCGTAACAATACATTTCCTGAATTTTTCTTGGTCCTCTTTTTTTTAGGGGGAGTTGTCACATTTTGTTTCCACGTCCCAAGCTCTTGGTAGAACTTTGTCGGGTTGATTTCAAACTGTTCATTTTGATTTCTTCTATTGTTGGCCTCATCATAGTTTTATTTTCTTTTCTTTGCTATCTGTTGTTTATTATGGGCAGCTAATGGTTCTAGTCCGATGTTTTATTAATTTTTTTATTTGTCTGATTCTTTTCATGGGCTTTCATTTCCTCTCTTGAATTGTTCTATTTGCCCCGTTTCTACTCTTAGTCGGTCTCTCTGCTTCTCAAGTCTCTGTTTCCATGGTGGTGTTTTGTTTCTGGTCAGATCATCAGATCTATATTTTTGTGTCGTGTACCTGTTATTTTCTCTTGGACATACAGTGCTGCCGCAAAACTCACATCGTTAATTTCTCTCAGATTAGGTGATTTTGAGAGCATTTAAATGACTGCTTGATTTACTCTCCTTACTTATATCTTCAACTGTTTGTTGTTGTTTATTCGGTGGAGATGTGGTCTTTGCTTGGGTGATATTAATTTAATTTCCTCTATTTTATTAGCCGGCTCATCTTCTAACCTACGCTGTTCATTACCAACCTCCTCTTCCTCGTCTTCATTCTGTTGTCCATTATTCTCCTCTTCATTGTGATCTATCTTTGTTGCTATTATTTTTTTTCTGTTTGCAAAGGTGCTATTTCATCTAAGTTAGTAATTTTGAGTTGAACTTTCTCTCGGGGTGCTGCTGCAGCATTTCCTTTTGTCATTCTCTAGTCCTGTTGTGAAGTTTTCAGTTTTTTGTTTCTTTATTCAGCTCTACAATCTGTTGACCAATTTCTGTTTCTGTTATTGTGATTAAATTTGAAATCTAATCTCTTTCTGTTTTCCTCTCTTGTTCTATTTTCTGTGTAGCACCATTAAGTTCTGATGGTTGTTCCTTTTCTTTGGGAGTTTTGTACTCTGGGAATCTCATCCCAAATGTATGTCCCGTCATTCTATGGTGGCATTGGTGGCAAGTCACCATTTATAGGTGACCAGTCATTTCTTATTCTTTCTTCAGTTTCTTCATCTGTTATTCTTGGTTCCTCCTCTGTGAATATTTTCTGTTTGAGGATATTGTTTTTCTTTATGTTTAGTGCTATTAAAATTACCTTTATCAGAGCATAGTCTTCAGATTATTTCTTCCCAGGTGTTTGTACTTTCTTTCCTCGTGCCTTTTCATCTGGCATATTCCATTGCCCATAATAACGTCCATTTTTCCTTCTTTGTCCAAATTTTTGATTCCGATTCGCTCTTCTTGGGTCATCCGGTTATTGTCTTATATTTCTTGCTGTCTTGCTTTATCAGTTATTTACTTTATTCTTTCCTGGGTCGAGTACTTATGGATCATTGAAGCTACTCGGAGAATTTTTTTGGTGGAACTCTTTCGGCCTTGGCTGCCAGCTTTGTTCGTTACAATTGTTTCATGATTCTTTCTCCTTCACCGCTAACCCCCCGTGCTTCATGTGCAGAATACACTTTTCCTAGTGTAGTTATATCTGTAGCAATTTTGTTTAGCTAACTTACTCCTCCCCCTCATACTGGTGGAAGGGCAAAATGCATTGTAAATGTAGTTCAAACTATCCCCATAGTTTTCTTCCTCATTTGCTTACTCTGTACTCAAATTTCATTCTCAAACACCCATTCTCCTACTCTGTACTTGAACCTTATTCTCAAACACGTAGTCTCAAACCTTTGTTCTCAAACTTTATCCTTTAATACTTCTCGACTTTTTGCAGATTCCAACCACATACCACACTAACACCACAACAAAAACCATGAACCACACAAATCAATTCAGTAACACCTCAATAGCATGCATCAAAAATGTTTAACATTGCAGAGCCAGGCTGCCAGCACTGCAAGCGTTCTTATCACCAACTATGTGAGCGTTCTTATTACCACCAGCACTGCCAGAGTTGTACCAGCCGTCCCACCCATCGTATCCCTGGAACCAATCACGATGACTGGATATCAGAGTACCAGCCAATCAGCATGACTGAATCATAAAAAGCAGACGTGAGAGGCAACAGAGGTGAGGGTGATAAAATCTCTGGTGCAGTCCAGTTCAGAGAGAACCAGAGAGAAACCAGAAAGCTGGAGAACCATGGAGGAACTGGAGAGCTGGAGAACCAGAGTTCTGGAAAGTTGAGCCAGAGTTCAAAGGGAGCTCGAATCAAGTCCAGTTCTGCAGAGTTGAATCCAGTTCTGCAGAGTTGAAGCCAATTCTAAGGAGGGGAGTTAAATGCTCGAGTAGAGTTCGTTTGAGAGATCTGCTGGTGCGAGAGCAGCTTTGAGGGGAATTGTGCCAAGCACTGCACCTGAAGGACGCAGCAGGTGAGTGCAGTGTGGAGATGTGGGTTCCTAGCCATGGTCACCTCCTCCCCAAGGACAGTACCTCCTATGTGCCTGGTAGAACTAACCACAACTTTTGAGTGTAGAAACGGTCAACAATGATTCTCGCCAGAACTGAATTCTCTCCCGACGTGTCTTACACATGCATCCTACACCCTTGCACCTTCCAGTGCACACACCACATTGATTCACACTGTTGTGGAATATTAACCAAGTGTGCAACAGTTCTTTACAGAGTTCGCATTACACGCACCCGCATACACCACACCTCCCACCTGAACTTCTCAATCACCCGCACAATACACCCTGCTCGTGATTACGTGAGCCATCTGGCTCATATTTGGATGAGACCGGAGTCAACACCATATCCCACCAACTTCACTTCTCTCTATCAACCTTTTTTCTCTCCTTCTCCAGGAATGATTGAGGTGCCTGTGTTTGCAGATCCATGTTAAGTTGATTGACTAAGAGGCTTGTGTGCTTCAGGGTAAGATATTTATTTGTGACACTGTTTTTGCTCTGTAAATACCTGTTTTGCCCTGTATATGCGTGCCTTTGCTAAAGCTTTTATAAACTGTTTCTAAACTGCCCGATCATATTTTTCTCCATAAGTTAGACACCAGTGTGTAAATCATGGATGGGAGTAATGCCACACAGTTTCATTATGGTCAGTGACTAGCCAATGTCCCACTTATGGTATCATTCGGCAATTCTTGATTCAAAGTAGAGAGGTGTTGAGAGCATGGTTCCCTCTCTGGGGAGATTAATTTTCTTGGATGGTAATGCGAGAATTAGATGAGAGGACCCTACCCAAATTAATCGTCTCAGATGGCGCCCATGGTTGCTTCGCAACCTGTCATGGAGTTATTTGTGGCTCATCAGCTTCAGGGTCAAAGATCGGGAAGCGGGTCCGAGAAGCCCCTTGTGAGTCGGACCAGCTAACCCTTAACAATATTATGGTCACATAATCTAGTGATACAATGCCTTCCTCTAATGGTATTTTCTAACTCTAATTTTTTAGACACACTCAAAGCATGCAAGTTTGCACGTCACATTAATGATCAAACTAAAGTGCACTTACTTGTTTATTTATTTATTAAAGTGCAGAATCTTTCATTCAAAGCTTGAATTTTTATGTTTCAGCAAGAAATAAAAGTGGGAAACCAAAACAGCAGCACGATGTTGAAAAGAGCTATGAAGGCCCTGTAAGTATGACCTCTTTGAGTGAATTATGTAATCTCATCAAAGATAAGTTCCCCTAAACTGCAAAAGATAGCATCGTCTGCTCGCGTCCATGTCGTACCTGAAGGCATGGGTGTCCGCAAGATAAATTTCAGGGGGGGAGAGCATATTTAAATGAATAGAGCTGCAACAAGGAAACACAAGACATTTTGTTTTTTTATCCAACAGATAATGAATGTGCAGTTTGGCTTATCACTGCTTCTTGCACTTCAAAAGCAAACGACAAGCAGACAGAGGTGATCCTACCAGCTTGTTTAACCAAATAAAAACTGTAAACGTCTCTGGTTTTGTCCGAACTTATCTATCTCTCCTTGAAGAAGTTCGTGCTTGTTAACTGTAACTTTTGCTCCATGAACACTCATCATGCAAAGTCCAGACAAACGATCATCCACCATTGTTGACCTCAGCCATGTTTTCACCCTTCACATTGTGCTAGATGACCTTTCCACTGTGCATGTTGTTACTGGTAATGTTAGAGCAAGAAGAATTGTTTGATGAATGGAAGGTCCTGCTGAAGCTCGCAGAGACAAATTTCACAAAAACGATAATTAACCACAACTTTTCGTTGAAACTTACATAATTCGGTGAATTGGAGCCTACCAAAGTGGAAAGAAGAAATTTGCACAATTTTTTTTTGTGACATTTTTCCGTTAAAAAACGCGTTTTAAAAGTAGAGTGGTGCAACACATAAAAGCCGGTCCAAACGAACTGCTATCTGTAGTCTACATCCCAGAGCATAAGGGAAAATGGGAGATGCAGGGGGCGCAGACACCACCCTTTGCCCTCCCCTGTGGACGCCCATGCTTGGAGGCATGATCACGCACAGGTTTTGTGTAATTATCTGAGCACCATGACCTTTTTGTGTTGTGTGATTCATGGAATGCATTTTATTGCCGTGTTTGATGCCAACTTAAATAACTTTAATCATCGTTTGAGCAATTTTATGCAATTTTATGCAATTTCATTTCAGGAAGCACAAAATAAATTTGTTTCATCGAAGACGCCAAAGAAGTGAAAGGTGAGATTATCACATTTCCAAGAATACCCCTTTTATTGAGAATGTGAAAGAATGCAGAGGTGATGTAGTCAGACACCGCTCAATCTCCCTGCTTTGCATCGCCTTTCAATGGATCTCACAAAAGGAATATTTTCTCCTCGATTGTGCAAATTCATTTCTGTTGTGCAGATAGATGTATGAGGCTGTTCCCCCCCAATTTTGCATGTCCACCTGATTAGCCCGGGAAACCCCATGAGACACTTACCCTGTGCCTTTGTTCCTGGTTTGCAATCTTTTGCATATGCTGTGTAATATATGAACTGAGTTTTTCCTCAAATTTTAAACAATTTTTTATAAAAAACATGATTTAAAGTGTAAAGTTCAATGTTCATTTTTATTGCTCTTGAACTCAGAACCAGGAGTGCGTCAGTCAAACCTCTGACCACGTATTCATTTTTTTTCTTCTTCTTGCATCAACACTGAATCTTATTCAAATTAAATTATCTTTGTTAAATCATATGATTTCAATCGTAAAATTTAACGTTTTTCTGTTTGTATTCGTTTCACGGTATATTCGCCGCGTCTAATGGAATATAAATCAGCGTGTGTGGGAGCAACACTGCCCCTGTGCAGTGATGTATTAAACCAATATTTATTCACATTCTGTTCCATTATTTACCAATTTTATTGCTGTATATATTGAAAAATAACATTGTTGATGTTTGTTTATTTTAGGTTTTATATTTATATTTATATATGTATATATATACATATATATATATATATATATATATATATATATATATATATATATATATGTATATATTAGTATAAAAGCACCAATAACCAGACTCAGTGGCATAATGATTTGAGTGTCTTCTTTGACTCTGGGTGGATGATAGGTCTAACCCTGATCGAGTCAAACTAAACAATAAAATGGTACGTGTTGCTTCCTTACTTAACACTGAGCATTTAAAGGATGGAGCACAAAAAAACAACCATATGTAGCCAATACTAGTATAGGCTTTGATGGCTTTCTCATGTCTTGAAGTTGGGGATTATTAGTAATACTATTATTATTAACAAAAAATACTGTTATTATGGTCGGAATAACTTATGTATTGTAAAGGGGAAGGTGGGTTGTGTGGAATAAAACCCTGTTCTTCCCATTAGATAATTTTACATCTACATTTTGTATAGGCCAATCACACGGTCTGGCAGAACACAACCGTGTAATTGAGTGGTGCCCTATCGTAATAGTGTTGAGAGTGAAGATGTTATTTCAATGGGGTATGCTGTGGATTAATTATGCCTGGTGTTGGCTTAATGGTTAGGGTGGTGGGCTTGGCATCCTCACATCCTGAGTTCAAATCCAGCTCAACTGTTGAATTAATACCTGGTGGGGTTGACTCTGCCTGTCATCCTTCCGAGGTCAGCAAAATGAGTGCCAGCTTGCTTATATCCTGTGTTGGAGTGGCGACCCGTCCAAGATTGTGCCCAATAGCCAAGGAGACTGCTTCGGCAGCACCAACGCTCTGCACAGAGTATGGTCCCAATGGATGGATGGATGGATAGATGCTGTGAATGACTGATGAGCTAGAAGGAGGAATAATATGAAGACAATTAAGATGGTCAGAAGAAAATGTTTATAAATGGAAAAGGAGTGTCATTGTAAGAAAAGGGTGAATGTGCATGGCTCACAAAGTGGGTATGCTGTGGTATGTTTGTGGGAAATTCCACATAAAACTATTATGAGGTATTTAGACAAACCATCAATGGTCAGAAATGAAAGTGGACATCTTGGGGAACCTGTAGAAACCGGAAATATCATACTCTCCATTTCCCTGTTTTATTAAAGCAACAGAATATGGGTATTGTAACCTTAGAAATGTTATAGTTCGATTGGTAAAAAATTTATTTTACTGTACGTTTCTTATGTGACAGTTATTTTGAGTGTGGTGACTCAGAATGTGAACTTTGGTGTCTCTTTTATGTTTTGATGATGTACTGTCTCCCTATTCGGGTTTTCTGGCATCTATCCTATCTGATGAAATAATGGATTCGTACATAATGCTTCGTGTCCACTGCATCGAGAAAAATAATGAGTCCAGTGTTGATAATGTTTCTTGTGAGTTTTATTCCAAATCTCCCTTAATTTCTTGGAAATATGACAGAGTCTAACAGCAGAAAAATATAGAATTAAATTGTATCAGAAAAATAAATTCGGACCGCAAGTAATCCGTCTTGATTTTTGTGTCAGTCCCGTTATGTACGAATCATCATCTCTCGTCGGACGCAATAACGCCAGCATGAGAAATCTTGCCATCTTGCAAACTTCCCCGATTGATGGATTAATAATAGGCACTTGCAAGCGTGTCAGCACATTTCCATTCGCCGTCGAGCGCAGCATTTGTCTTCGTATCTGTGTCTTTGCGAGAGCCGTAACGTACGAATCCAGCGTGAGGACGCCGAGCCGAACGAGGTGACTTGCATTTGTCTGATATAATTCTTCATTTTAAACCAACGCGTAGAATTTTTTTGGTGCTTCGTGAGGATCCGAGAGGTAAGAATTATGTTTTTCTTTTCATGTTTAAAGTGATTATTTTCAAAAGTTCGAAAGAAATAGATTCGATTTTAACGTTATTTTTAGCTTACAAGTGTGGCTTTCTTTGCTACTGAAGTCGTCTGTGTTTTCTTCGTAATTTATAACATCGGACTCTCTCAAAATGTGTTGATTTTTTTCTCTTTCCTGACATATTGAGCCGGTTTAAAAAGGCAGAGTAAAAATTATGTTTCTTATCCCAAAATATAATATTTACGTTGTTTTTTTCATCTGATTCCGTACATAACGCTGACGCCAAGCTCGAAATTCGAATGTGTATTTACAGTGTTGTATATATTCAGTGGTAACTTTAAAACCGGACGTGCTGCAGGTCTAAAAATTTAGATTTATCTATTTGAATACAGTACATGCAGATTAACATAATGGGTTGCATTTCATGTTTCCCTAAACTTTTTTTTTTGCCCTTTGTGTAACAGTATGTGTACCCACTTTGTGAGCCATGCATGAATACAAGAGAACTATACCACAAATGCATCCAGAACTACACTACAATATGATAAATGGTTAATTTTAGAAATAAAGGAAAAACTTCTTTTTTGGGGGGGGGGGGGGTGAGGGAGAATAGGGAGAAAAAAAAGGTGATGGGAGAAGAAACTCGCAGCATGATCATGAATCACAACCAAAAAGACAGTGTGCAGTGGTCACATGGATTTGCAAAAAATATCAACAACAATCTTGGACAGCAATATTTCGGCCTTCAGACTTTACCTTCCAAAAATGTTTTTGCAAAAACGCTCTGAAAGTTGCAGAGCACCAAGAATGCACAAGTTTTATACCTCTTGATATATACTTACTTATATTAGGCCTATCTCAGATCGCAAGATGTAAATTCATGAATGTCGAATCAATGTTGAAAGTTCCATTTGACAGATGCAATGTTGACGGTTACATCGATTCAACAGAGGTGACATTTATTCAACATTTTATCAGTGGCTGTGTTGTTTCTCCCATTCAAAGGATGTCGTCAATTCATCATTGTATTAGCAGTTGCGACAGTATTGATCTGTCCAAGCTTAATGAATGACAGCTTGCTATCTGGGGCTATCCTTTTATGTATTTAGGTGAAATTTATCTGTTTGTTATATCATGATAAATTAGGTGTTTCTAATGTAACATTTTGTGAGAATGATGCAACCGAGGTACTTCCCTTAATTTATATGTATAGCTGTTCAAGGTTATAACACTGCAGTTTTGGGGGATTGAGGCTGTTTTGAGCTGTAATAAGGCTCTGGTAGTGCGGTATACACACCTGAAGACCAATTTCCAATACCTAACATGTACAAATAGAGGTATGGAGAAGGAATTCACATATGGGGAAGGGTGTTCGGAGGAGGGACTGGTTGAAAACTGTTGTATTTACTGTATGTATGTAATGCATTGATGTTCTTTTACAAAACCGGTAAAATGAATGATCTAAGAATGTGGAGCTGACACAGGGGTGAGGCAGAATGCAATACCTGACACTGCCTTACCCATTATCTTTATTAACAGACAACTCCCACATTCTTATTGGTGTATCATAGGGAGGTAATGACAGTATAAGAGCAATTGTTCAAGTGGAGCAAAGAAACTAGTATCTTAAATAAAATTTAAAAAAATTCTATGATCTGGAAATTGTGATTAAATTTCATATTGATGTTTGTATTTGTTTATTTCTTTTTGCAGATCTTGCACTCAAGTTAATAAAGACGACAAGTGAAAATGTCTAACAATCCCTGGCTGAACTGAAAATGGAATTCCTTTGCGATAGATTCACTTAATGGTTCAATCCTTTTCCTCTGCACCAGCCTGTACTGTTCTTCGCATCAAAATGACCACAACTATTACATCCTAGATGAGTTCTCTGATGTTCAACTAATAAAACATTCTGAGTATAGTGATTAATAAATATTAATTAATAGACAACTAATAAAACAAGTGATTATCTTTTCGTTTTGAATTTAGTTTAGAAAAACTATGGAATACCAATTCACTTAACATATATTGTCTGCCTGCATTTAACATTCATAAAAGCAGCTTACTTTTTACTTGACCATTAGACAACCAACCTTAAAACAACACTGTAAATACAGTGATAATGCAGGTTTTTATTCTATTAAACCTAAGATTAAAATAATCCCAAAGATAAATAAAAATCCTGTTTCAATGAGAGATCATGATCAAGAACCAAGTGCACCAAAAACAGCACATTTCTCATTGTGTGGTGATTCTTACATATGACTAGTAGATAGAGATACATGAACATTGTAAATGTAGTCATTCAGTAGGATTAAGTATGAAATCCATCCAAAAATATGACATCTATGAGCAAAAAAGGTAGAGAAGAAAGGAGAAAGAATACATGGCTATAGCACTGGACAATATCAGCAAGAAAAATAGGACCGCGCATCCTGAAGCTCACCTGGATCAGGAGCAACAGTCACTCAAACCCCCCACAGACCCTCTTAGACCCTGAATTTTTTTTTGATGCCATGAACAACCTTTAGTATGTCACGGGTGATGAAGGTTGTGGTGAAGTTTCATCAAAATTGTGTGTGTTGTTTTGGAGAAGAGAGCAAATACGTATTTTGGGGGTCAAACCCCCTTCCCCCCCCCCCCCATAGACCCCCTTAATGAGCGCAGATTATGATGCGGTCAATACACCTTAGTTAGGCATCAAATTTGAAGCTTGTGGCCAAGTTTCATCAAAATCTTGTGTTTGGTTCAAGCAATAATGATTGAAGTGTTTACAGACTGACTCACTCACTCACGGACACTGCTCAATCGCATAAGCTTATCAGACTAAAGTCCAGGTGAGCTAAAAATGGGGCATCTTTGCTCATATATTCAAACATTTGATAACTTCTGCTAAATGAAGATTGAGACCTTATTATGACAAGTGTATGTTATATCATACTGAAGAAACTTGAATTCAAAAATACCACTTTCAGGAGAAGGCATGAACTGAAGTTTTCATATTTAAAGTTTCTCTGAGACCATGAGAAAACAAACTTTGCTGGACAAAGATATGTTATAAAAGACTAATTCCTGATTTTTTTTTTTCTGTTCTTGACCAAAAAAAAAAAGAAATCAAATAAAGATGCACAAGAACACAATGTTTGATCCAAACTGAATGTATGGGTGTATTCATTCTTTTGTACACCTACATTCTATGTTCTTGTTGGTGAGCCAGTGCGAGCACCACAGCAGTGACAGCATGCCGTTGCGGACCTGCACTATCCAGTGAACCAATGCGAGCACAGTGTGTGTGCGAGGGAGAGAGAGAACATGGTTATAGCTCCATGCTAATTGATGACCCAGTGTGAGTACCATAGAGAGCGGACCAGGTTGAGAAACGTGGGTCTGCACTTCCTTTCCTTTTTCTTCACCATTTTTCGTGAAACACAGTATTTGGAAAAGAAGGCTGGCTTCACCTTGGTGTCATTAGACATTAGACATTGCACTTTTGTTTAATCCATGGATTTGAATGAGGATTTCATTTAGGACATCATGCATAAAATGGTAGCTTTTTTAAAATGAGGTTTAAAAGCAGAACTTAAACCAAGAAATTGTAGTTATTAGTGTTTATTGATTTCTCTGGAATGCAGCCTGATGGGCTGAGGACCCCTTTTCAATGAGGGTATTCAATGATTATGTTTTACACTTCAAAATCTACATTTGCCACCATTAGCTTCATTTGCTGAATGCAAAAATGTTTACACGTCAAACATTTGGAGCACGTAATGTAATTAGTGGCAAATAAGTGTAGGCGTTGACTTTGTGATTGTATTTGTAAGAACGTCAGAGAATGGGTTGATCTCACCAAACAGGTTTATGGGAGTATATTTTAGCGTATGTATTGTCCTTTGAGGGCTTATTTTAATTTTGAGCTTGTTTGGGTAAGTATTCTCTTGCACATTGATATTAAGACTACTTTAAAGAAGTCTTTCATTGCTTTTATTTTGGTTTGTTTGAAATAATTTATTTAATTATATCAAAGGATCAAAATTGAGCTTGATAAGTTCTTACAATGCTTCTTCATTATAGTTGTGTATAGCCATGTAATATGTACATTTAAGAACATTCATTGGTTCGTGGTTGTACTGGGGGAAGGCTGGCAGGATATCCTAGAGAGGTCCACACATTCACCTCTATGCTGTCTATACTGGGTTCGAATCTCGTTGAAAGTCAGAGTCGAGGGTTGAATGAACCTTCTCCACGTTCTCAGGTGCAAAAGACAGAGTCCAGGAGCAGTTGGAAATGACAGGAAAGGATGTCTACAGAGTGTGGGGTTGGGGACACAGGATTTGGAAGCAAACACAGAATTGAGGCATTTGGCCTTCTCATGAGAAGAGTCAGTTGTGATGCCATTTGAAGAGAGGGAACAGATGGAAGGGGAGCATACACCAGAGACAGACTTAACAAGGAGCCAACAGGTTTTAAAGGAGGGAGAGAAGCTTGAAAGTTCATTCTTGAGGTTAGACAAATGTTGTTTTCTGGCTCTCCTGAGAGTGGACACACTTGTTTTGGACTTTTTGGAATGCACTGAGATTGCCTTCAATCGGATTCATCTTCCAGGAAGAGAAGGGAAGTTGTTTCAGAGCAACTGCTTAACCACAGGATTCAGTGTACCATGGGCGGGAAGAAGGGTAGGATAATTGAAGAAGAGATGGGATGAATCTGTGCATGAGAGCGAGAGAGCAGGTTTCTGTGTAAGAATTCCCAGGCTGAGTTAACATCGGGGGGGGGGGGGGTATGAGATATGGGGGACTAGTCCTGAAGAGAGATGGCTGTTTGCAGTCCCTGCGAATCTGCCTGAGTGAAATGCCAGACTCACCAGTGTTGAGAATAGCCAGAGATGTCGACTTTTACAAGCATGATCAGATGAACCATTTGGAACAGAGGAAGAGCAGTAAGGAGGTTTGAGTGTGTGGGGTGAGTTGGAATGTTGAGTGTGTGGGGTGCATGGGAAGGTTTGGGTGGTGGGTGCCTGAGAATGTTTGTTTTTGTGGTGTCCAAGGGGGAAGGTGAGTGGGTCAGGTGTGGGGGAATGTTCAGTATATGGGTGAGTGTGAAAATTGGAGTGTGGGGAATATGTGTGTGTGTGTGGTGTGGGGGGGGGTGAAGGTTTTATGTGTGAGATGTGGGAAGGTTTGCGTGTGTGGTGTGAATGGAAAGGTTTGTGTGGGGCATGTGGGAATGTTTGTGTGTATGAGTTGAGGGAGAATGTTTGTGTGTATGAGGTGAGGGAGAATGTTTGTGTGTGCAGGGCAAGGTTTGAGTATGTGAGCTGCGGGGGTAATGTTTGTGTGTGTGGTGTGCAGGGAAGTTGTGTGCGATGTGTAGAGGAATGTTAGTATATGAAAATTAGAGTGTGTGGGGAAGGTTTGAGAGTGTGAGGTGGGGTGAGAGGAAGCATTTAGAAAGTGGGGTGAATGAAGTGTTGAGCAGGTGGTAGACAAGGCACAGAGCAAACACCTCAGAAAAATAATCTGTTTGAAGAGGAAGAAGTCACATTGTGGTGGAGAACACGTGGAGCATTTATGAAGGAGATACAAGGGTTGAAATGCATTCTTTAATTTTACTTTCAATTTTGAAGAAGAGCTTTATATTTAACTTGCAAATACAACCCGTCGCTTCACTGAAGGTGGAGAAAGAGAAAGGGTGAGGAGAGGGGGAGGGGGCAGAGAGGATGGAGAGGAAGGGGGGCGGAATAGGAGAGAGAAGAAGCGTGGAGTGGGTGAAGAAAGGGGAAGCCAGGAAGGGGAGAAGATCGAGGAAGGGGTGGAGGTTGGAAGAGCAAGCCTCATGAAACGTTGCTATACACTGATTAGGGAGGCAGGGTGCGTGTGTTGTGTGTGTGTGTTGTGTGTGTGTGTGTGTGTGTGTGTGTGTGTGTGTGTTGTGTGAGAGAGAGGACAGTGTGGGAGGAGAGTGCTGCATTTTGTTCAGAGGGGGGGGGGGTGAAGAGGGGACAGGCAGAGAGTGGGGGGGACGGGGGGGAGGAGGAAAATAAAAAGAGATGGGTGAGGGGTGGAGGTGGCATTACCAAAGAGAGTGATATGTTATGCTTAATGACCGAACACAAATAACAAAAAATCTCATGTTAGAATAGCTGTACGCACAATGACACAACAGAGTTTGTAATGTTACCTGCTGGCACATCTGCAAAAACTTTGATATCCCAGGTCCAGAAAATATGTGGGAATATGAACCAAAAGCATGGACTGAAAACATTGAAGTACCGCTCACATACGACCTCATGATCCCTTCGAGCGTGAACATTGAAAACAGAGCATTGCGACCAGACATCATACTTTGGTACAAAAAAGAGAGAAGAAGGCATTGCTCAGTGAGGTGTTGGTATCAGTGATTTTGGACTAAACGATGTAGAAATCAAGAAAATGACCAAATACTAAGACCTCAAGAATGAAGTGAAAAATCCTGGAAGCTGAAGAATGCTAAAGTTGTACCAGTGATAGTTGGAGATTTGGGAATGATGACAAAGAACCTCACAGAGATATTAAAAACCATCCCTGGGAATATTACGACAATCAAACTACAGTTGGAAGTGGCGATCCTGAAGAGCAGCCCTCAGCACAAAACTTTGAGAACAGGAAACTTCACAGCTTGGTCCTTGAATCGTGACCCCTTACCGAAATAAAGGTGGATACTTTGAGCCCACCCTGGGAGGACTCCATTCCACATTCTGAAACTCGCATATGAAGATACCAATCAATGACACACACACACACACACACACACACACACACACACACACAGCCTTTTATTAGTATCGATGTAGATTTAGTTTGAGAAAGGAGTATGTGGAATCAGACGCAGTTGGAAATTCAATGGTTTGGAAAGAATCGTGATGGAGTGAAATATAAAGTGTTTTTTGTTTCTTTGTTTTGATTATTTTTGGAATGACGAGGAAATAGCATTGAGGATAGTGTTGAGGAAAAGCAAGATACAATGGGATAGTGCTGAGGAAAAGAAAGATACACTTTCTATCCGAGTGAAGGCCTTGAAGAAGAATCCTTGACAAAATGAAATGAATAGCACAAAACAAGAACAAATTAACATGAAATATTGCATGGGATAAAACAGCAACGCTTCGACAAATGACACAACATACAACACAATGAATCCGATTCAGAAAACTCAGCTTTAGTGAGGTGGAAGCGGCAGCTGCAGATTCGACCAACCAAATTGAAAAATCCAAGATGGAAGCTCAAAGCTTTAGGGCCTGAGAATAATCTATAGCTTTACAAAGTACCCGTATGTTTATGTTAAATGATAACAACTTAGACACTGTGTAATCAATCCTGACACTTTTTTTCTTCACCAGCCATCAGAGAGAAAATTACCTGTGAGGTGCTGAGAATAGGAGGTCACCTGTACGAAATCACTCATTCGATTCCAAAATGTGTATTCGAAGCAACTTTTGTTCAATATACACTCTGCGTGGACTCGTTATCTTTGGAAATGCCATACTACTGGTAGGTTCAACAATTGCCATCTACTTATACAGGCAAAAAGCTCATTTTCAAAGCACACTTTCAGACTGACGTTGTGTTTCATCGTTTCACAGCTTTGTGGCTTGGCCCTGATGGCCGTGGGTATTTGGGTGACAACTGACCCGGATAATCTACATCCGTATCTGCAAACTTCTGGAAACAATTCCATATTTATCGCAGCTTGGATAGCGTTGTTCTCTGGATTTGCCTTTTTTATTGTCGGCTGCCTTGGTATCCATGCAGCATTGACAATGAGAAGATTGAGAATGCTAGCCGTAAGTAATGTCAATGAAGTCCAATGATCCAAAATTACTGAAGACGAAAATTATGGTTGTTGTTTGATTGTTAACACCCTTTATTTTCAGTACATCATACTTGCTTTGATCATCTTCATCTTTGAAGCGGCTTCGTGCATCATTGCGCTTTCACATCAAGATTACGTGAGATCAAAACACTTCTTCTTCTTCTTCTTTATCTTTATCTTCTTATGTTGAGTATTTTCTGTCTAGTTGAAGCAGGTGACATGCGATTATGATTTCACATTAACGTTGGCTGTTCACAGATTGTCTCAGATTCGGAAAAACAGCTGAAACAAATGCTTTCACAATATGGAGAGGATGGGCATGTCACAAAAACATGGGATGAGATGATGAAGCAGGTAAGAGCAAGCCAAATAGATGACATTTTCAAATTCGCAAAATGCTGTTGTACATGAGATTTGAATTTTCTGCAAAGCTAATGAGACAAATGACAAACTCAATATGTTCTATTTTTTCAGCAAGAATGTTGTGGAGTAAATGGACCAAGTGATTGGATCACATACATATCCGAGTTCTCAAAAAAAAACAATAATGATGGTTCACACCCTTGGCCAAAAAATTGCTGCAAACACAGCGGCTTTGAATTCACTTCCACCTCTGAATGCATGGAAGGGAACTTGGATCATCTCAACACCAATGTGAGTACTGCTTCATTAAAAATTACCAACTGCACAATATATGTATTTTTCACATCCAATGTAAATTTTAACTGCCGCCGATTAATTGGTAGGGTGAGAGTATCATGCAATTAACAAAAAAAATCTTCTCTTTCTTCATTTTTCTCTTGCACATTTCCCTCGAAGTAACAAGTTTAGTTCATACTTATTGAGCCCAATGTAAAAGAATAACTGAAGCAAGGTCATGTTAAATCAGTTGCCATCTACTCGTAAAAATGGTGTTTCGAAAATTCTACATTTATCGTGTCTCTAATAGTCAGAGTACAACAAGCCTGGTGTTGGCTTCATGGTTGGGGTGCCTGGTTTGGGATCTCAGGCTTCTGAATTAACACCAGGTGGGGTTTACTCAGCCTGTCATCCTTCCGAGGTTGGCGAAATGAGAACCACTATACTGGTACGGGGGCACAGCATCAGTGGCACAGCTGCACCCCAACAAAATGATATCTCCCTGGCAGCCAAGCTGCCATATGCAAGAGGAAGAGTACAACTGGCCATTCAGTAGCATCAAAACATTCAGCAAAATATGACATTGAGAGTATTTGTAATAGGTTGACATGAATTGTCTAATTTTAAAGAATTCATGTTTTGTTTTATCTTCACAAACAGGGATGCTTCCATGAATACAAAAATAAGACAAAGAAATACACACTTCCTTTGGCTTGGTTGGGATTTGCCATTCTTTTGTGGGCAGTAAGTACACAATATTTTGTATACTTTAGGTATAATTGATATATGAAGGGTGATTCGTGAGTCGATAGATTGACACAATAATTGAACTGTTGTTTTATGTTTATTATTTTAAAAATTTCCGAATTAACTTTGTAATGTCTAAATCCTTTTCAATCATTTTAGGTTTTACGAAGTGAACAATCAGTCATTTTATTTTCCTATTCCTATGTTAGGCTTAACAATCAACCCCATAAAAGTAAGACAATTTGTTTATCATATACTGGTGTAATAGGAGGCTCATGGAAAAGCTTGACAACCAGAGGATATGGGTCAGACAAGTAATGGTTTGTGGTTCACAATTATTGTTTATCAAGGATTTGGAGAGATATTAACAGTAAGGGTGAATATGAGTCGGCATGTATGGTGTTTTCATCTGAACAACTGGTTTGTGAGGTGATTCATATTCAAATCCCATACATTGTTGCTTTACCTATTAAGTCTCCTGACACCTTTGTGATTCACATAAAAGTACAGTAAACCCTTGCCCAACATGGTGGTTAGGTGCCTGGAAAATGGTGCGTTTGGCAGAACCGCGTTGTGCAAGCTTAAGACCCTATGGTATAAAAGGGGATAGGGGAACGTGGCTGCAGAACGTAGCATACAGACAAATATTTTGTTTTTTGTTAATCAAAACCTCAGAGGGAATACCAATACAGGACATTTATATAAATTTGTAGGGTGGAGGTAGGTTGTAGGGTAGGGGGTAATTGTTTGAGGCCGGGAGATCATCACCATCGGTGGACGTGTCACAGCATGAAAGGTTTGTATTTGAAATCACCGGATACATTTCCACAAAAAAGAAGTGCAAGACGATACTTGAACTCATGTGCTGCCTTCTGCTCCCTGGAGATGTCCTGTTTACGCTGTGTACCCCATATATCCTGTTACTCATTTTGTTGTGGAAAAGCCCCATTTCATCAGCGTTGAACACCTGTTCAGGGGCATTGCCTTGTTCTGTTATAAACCCCACAAAGTCGGACTTAAACGAATGGTGCATATTGTGGACTCGTTCACATGATATTCATGGCCGACCGACGCTACACTTATCCTGCCACGCAACTTTTGTAAAATCACAATTTTTTCTGCTAATGTCATAACCTTACGGGATTTCTTTACTCCACCACCACTTGGAGAGGCTTGACGTTTCGGTGCCGTACTGTATTTAAGGGTACAGTATGCGGCTAAATAACGTTGAGATAAAGAAATCTCCTGGGCACAAGCTCACTCGACTATGGCACTATGCAGACTGAAAACAGCGTGGGTGGGTAGAAGATGGCAGGAGACGTCACCTCTGCGCATGACGTGGTCACAATACCACATTCAAATCACCTATAATCTAGTTTTATGCGTGTTTGGGAAATAAGTGTTGCATTTATTCCCACGTGAATGAACAAACCTACATTGTGAAAATCACTGCATGTGCATACTCGCACATACAGTGACCTTTGCACCCTTGTGGTCGGTTCACTCCGAATCTGATTCATACATGCTACACCATGGGGAAGCAGTTTTAAATTCAAAACCAATCCATCAGTCCTTAACAGTCGTGCGAGGACCTGAAAGTCCCTGCAGTGTCCATCTTGTTTACCCTGTGTACCCTGTCCCATCCCTCTTCCTTCCACAGATCTCCTCATGTCTCTGTTCCCCAGTTTTTTCCTTCCCTCTCCTGCCCCTCTTGTCTCCTGCTCCCCTTGTTGTATGTTCTGTGTGTCAGCTCTCATACGAGCCTCGGCAGAGTATGCAAAAAAAAAAACAGAGGGGGGGGTGGGGAGAGAGGGGAGAGAGGGAGGAGGAGAGAGAGGGGAGAGGGATGGGAGAGGAGGGAGGATGGGAGAGATAGGAGGGGAGGGATTGGAGAGAGACATGGGGAGGGATGGGAGAGGGACATGTCGAGAGAGAGAGAGAGAGAGAGAGAGAGAGAGAGAGAGAGAGACAGAGAGGAAGGGAGAGAGAGAGGTGCGAGAGAGAGAGAGGTGGGAGGGAAAGGGGAGAGGGGTGGGAGAGAGGAGGGGGGGAGGGGGAGAGGAGAGGCGTGCGATTCCAGTTAATGTGACATCCAGTTTAACATCCATCTGAGAGACGACACACACATTGGTGAAACAACGGGATGACAGTTTATAGCTGGATCAGAATTTGAACCCAAGCCAGACAGCTTAGAGCGAGCACGTGTAACTCTCGGCTATCCGAAGTGATGTGGCAATTCATTGCTTTGTAACAACTGAAAACATTTTCCACTCATTGTAATCATCTCATTTGTTTTGCCTTCCTAACTCCTGAAATGTCCCCACGGTGATTCACGGCATAGCATCACCATCGAAGCTTGAATAGTGCTCGCCAAGGGGCTTAACCACTGAAGCAAGCTCTCCAATGAAACGGTTGAAGAAACTTTTTAAAATGAAACGTTTAATTTTCATTTTTTATATGCATCTATCTCTGCCGAAGTGATGGGTCGTATCATGAAATAAGATCATACAAAAAGGGGAAATATGGTGGAAAATAAAATTGCACATTTTCAGCAAGCCAGCAAGCATGATGCAACACCGGGCCAAACACAGGTGAGTGGGTTATGAACTTTGTTCAAGTCAATTGATATATTCAGTGACAGTAGGAATATTATAGAGCACTCGCCAAGTGGCTTAAGCACTCAAGCAAGCACTCCAACAAAACGGTTGAGAAGGAAAGGCTGACTTGGCAAGCGATTCACGATCGCCGATCGGTCGTATAAACACCATGCACCCGGAGACACCCGGAATGTCAGGCAATGTCCAAATTGGACAAATCAACTTTTTTTTTAGCAGTCAGAACTACTGCTGAAGTCAATAAAGAAGTTTAGATTTTGAAATTCTGCTGAGATTAAGCGATTCTCGAGGTTATAGCATGTGCGGAAATTTAAATAAAGCCACGAACGCTGGCATCTCAGGTTGTTTGTAAGCATTGCAATGTATACAGCGATTCATAGGTATGATGATCAGGCATTTGATGATATGTGTGAGGAAAGTGGGGGGAAAAAACTTTATTGTGAAGAAAGCATTGGGGCCTGTTCCAATCAAGGCATTGTTGAGCAGGCCAAAAAAAAAATGGTGAATTAAGGCCCCAGCAAGGGACAGCGAGGTGACCAAGGATGAGCCTTGATAAAGGAGAATTAAATGGCCATTAATGATCTTCAAAAGGGGTGTTTACATTAACCCAAACACCCACTTTTCACTCATGCACTCCCTTGGAGTTCCCTTCGTATGCATGCAGTTTCAGGCCGCTAGGTTTCATGGTTTTGGGGTTATGGAAGAGGCACACACACACACACACACACTGATTGACTGACACTGACATTTATTATTGTAGATGTGTATGTAGGACACAGACATGTAGATAAGTGTTACATGCACTCGGGCATTGCTGATGTAAAAATAATTCTCCAATAATTTATTCTGAATATTTTAGCATATCGCCTGAAACAAATTCAGTTCGTGGCCGTTAATTGTTGCCCCAAATGACCTATTTAACAGACAGCTAGTGATATGCACCAGAATATAACATCACAAACTCAAGGTCACCACAAAAAAATGTCTGATTGCAGGGTTGGATGTACTGCTAATCCCTGAATTGTTCAATTGATAAGGCTACAAACAACAGGAGAAATTTCAGATTCAAATTGTATGATTTTTATTCGAAGAGATATAATGATGTATGAATATTATGAGTGACTGAAGTTTGCCAAACAACATTCAGCAGAGAACAGTGGTAAATAACATTTCAAAGCACTACTGGTGTATTCTGGCCTCCTTAGCCAAAAAAAGAAGAAAATATGGAGAGTGGGTGAAGGTATTAATAAGAAAGATTTGATTCTTTCAAGACTTTGCTGTTGTATATTGTTTCATCTTTCCATATATTTTGTGTTTTACAGTTTTGGGTGGTGGCAGCCAGTATCTGCTTGTATCCATACTACTAAAGAAGTGATGTAAAATCTTGTATTCAGGATCGTTCAAAGATGAATTACAGATGCCTCCATACTTCTTTCGCCTTGTATTACTCTCTTTGTTTGCCTGAGGAGAAGTTCAACACTGACGAAGCAGTCTCTTTGTGAGGATGACACTCGGTGGTTTGCCATTCTTTTCTTGCATGCCCAGCAATAATCAGGGGTGGGAATTAAGAATGTTGCCAGGGTACAAGTGATAACTTTCTGAATATAACTCTCAAACAGAATGGAACGAGATTCATTAACTGACATGTAAATTACATTTTGGCAATGGTATATTTAGTACTGGATGTTTGCAATTAGGGCTTTTAAACACACTTTAACTTTGTAAATTGTGAACCATTTGAAATGCAATATTACTAATGTTATTTAACAAATAAAAGAGCATTGTGTAAAACATGTTTTTGCTTTTACAATCTGAAGGAAAACCATCATAAACATCCTTTGCTTAAATGAAATAATTGGTGAAATGAATAAAATAACTAGTTGGTATTCATGGAATACTTACCCCGCACAGTCTTGAGAAGGACTTGGTGTGAGCCAACTCTTCTGGTGGCAAATTTGTAATGAAAGAAATTAAATTCAAATGAAATGGAAGACCAAATAGGTACAGTACTGCATTGGAATCATCAGAAGGAACCCGAACAAGGAAAAAGCAAATATGAAGTCATCAGGAGGAACCTAGATAGGACTCAGGTTTCAACTGCTAGTCCATAATCCTCAAACCCATCCATGCACAGCCAAGTGAGCCTTATTAAAAGATTAAATAAATAAAAAAGAATGCAGATTCAAAATATTAAATAATTCTGGCTGCCAGACCATGCCTCTGATCAGGTTGAAATTTAAATCATATATTCCCCATCACCACTAGGTCTAGATCATAATTTTGAAGTTTCACGTCGATTGATGCAGTGGTTCAAGAGAGAATTTAAAAAATATTTTATTTCAATCCAATATGGCTGCCAAACCATGTGACCTATCAATTATTCATGAAGACCCTGGTATCCCAAAGACTTGAGGAACATGAGTGAAGTTTCCCCTCGATCTGTTCAGCCGTTCTGAAGAAGCAGGTTTTTAAAGGTTTTAGGGTAAATCCAATATAGCTGCCAAACCATCTGACTGATGACGTCATATGTGGGGAACTTTTTGTTCCTCATGGATAGGCGGTCATACATGTAATGTTTCTCCTCGAACTGTTCAGCCCTTTCAGAGATTTTTGAAGGTTTAAAATATATGTATGTGTGTGTGTGTGTATATACAGTATATACAGTGGAAAATCGATATAACGCTCACCGGTGGGGTCCAAAGAGACTCGGGCGTTATAAATGATACAGCGCTATACTGATGCAGTGAAAAATATTTTATATTACATACAAATCAGAACCAAAACACGTGGACATGTACGTCCGCCATCTTGGATTGTTGGGGTTGATGACGAAGCGGTCAAGTTACACTAACCATGCCCAGGATCAATGAACTCTGCAGGGAGCAAAAAAAGTTCAACGGTGAACCGGACCACGGCCCCACGCAGGCCGTGTTGTAGCTGCAACAGGACATTCTTCAGCTTGCAAGTTCGTTGTCCATTGATCCCGGCGCGCAGGAATGAATGAACAGGGCGGGCATAATGCAAAAATACGAACTGGGCTGAGTGAACAGGCGTTGGCATGGCATGGCAAAGCAGCGGCAAACAAGGCTGCCATGAAAGCCGTGTGCAGAAAACACCGGCAACGATCGAACGACCGGCACAGGCCTTTGAGACACAGCTGCGCGATGATCGGCCGGACAGCCTTGCAGCAATACGCAGCCAGCCGATGACGTGCCGGCACAGGCCTTAAGTAAACACAGCCAGCCGATGAAGTGTGCCGCCTCTTGCCTGCAGTGCAGTTTGGTGGAGGGAGTGCGGTGGTGCTGGCCACCAGAACGGGCTCGACCTACCTACCTGTCTCCCTCCACCTATCGCCTTTGCCTGTCACTGTCCATACCCACTCCCTTAATTTGTAAAACCCAATTTAGCCCCAATATATTTTTTGTTGTTTTTATGTTTTACTTCCCCACTATAATCGTCCCCTAACCCCACTGTCCCTGTTCGCTAACCTATCGTCCTAGCCTACTCCAACCCCTACGTTCCCCGCCGGAGGGAATAAGGAGCTAGCAGTCCTGTGTCGAGGCCAACGAAGCCTCAGATGGCCTCCCCAGACTTCACGATCTAACCCAAAGTGGTCCAGCGGCCCACAACGGAGCGAAGATGGATGGTGCGGAGAGGGTACATTCCTAATCTACCCTATCCATTACCTTTAAACTACCCCGGGCTTTCAAAAAGCGCCTCTCGCTTAACTATTGGTTCTAAACCAGATTCCCGTCGCCTGTGTTTCCTCCCTACTTGGGCCTTGCCCCCAATTTTCTTTCCGCCCTCACACGGTCTCATGGCTGGGACGCGTGCTCCCTTGGCAGGCACACCCCTTCCGATTCTTCACGATGGCACCCCGGCACTACACTGCCTCCGAGCCTACCACCCTAAACACGGGAGTGCCCTCCCTGGCGACTCCCTGAAACGCTCACGTGGCAGGCTGGCTTCCCGGGCCCCTTTCCGAGGGTCACCCATGCCACGACACTGCCCACGGGCTAATGGGCCCCGGCCCCCGCACCATGCGGGCGCACCCGTGCCCACTACGCTATCCCGCCCCCATAGGGCCTTGGCCTACCACGGCCGACTAGCCCGTGCCCGGGTACCCACTCACGATACTCACTTTCGCAGCCACGCTCCCAGGCCCGTCAACAGGGCTCCTGCACCCCTCAAATGGTATCGAGCCTACATTCCCACCAACAGCAAAACGCCTTCCATTTTGTCAATTTAACTAACTCACTTTACCTGACCCGGGTCCCTTGGGGGAATCACTCCTCCCCCCAATCACTCATCGCACCATGCATTCACATTTGCTCCATCACACAGAACCCGCTGGCCTCACTCACTCACAAGACATGTTTCCACCATTCACTCCACAACCACCGCTGAATCTCTGCCATCCTGCTCACTAACATCCCTAACTACTCGTGCTCCACGTCTCCCTTACACTAAGCACGTTCCTTTAACACTACGTAGCTAAGCTACGTCCTCTACACATCCACAAGTCTGTCACCTCCATAATCTAATCCATTTACTCCCTCCTAATCACTAAATCCCTCTACTAATCCATTCCACGCTCCATGAGACTTACCCCTGCCCAAAGCGGTCTAACTAAGCTAACCTTCCCCTACTAGTGTCATCCTGTGCCCAGCAAGGGTCTTCCACCCTCCCAGGGAATCCTGTTCACCCGAAAGCGAGGCTTGCTTTTTTTTATTTCCCAGCGCAGCACCAGCGCGGCACTCACCTGCGCACAGACCGCTCACGTCCGCACCTGCGTGACGTCATGCGCTGTGCCGTCCTCCGTCCTCTGGACGGTACCATCCGGCAGGGATTCACCCTCCTGCCGGATTCAACCCACACGTGCAGCCATGACGTCAGCCTGCGCATAAAAGCAAACCTCGACTCCGAGGGGCTCCCCACGCGAACACATGTGCTCGCCCGTTGGAGCTTAACACAAGCTTGCGTGGAGAACCCGTCCGGTCAAATCCGTTTCCTGCCTAAACTTGTCCGTCCGCGGATCGGCAAATCC
>CM068953.1:125345054-125358942 GCA_035128595.1 Eptatretus atami | reverse complement strand
TCACCCTGAGTAAGCGTTTCGTGCTCCGTCACCCTGAGCGAGCGTTTCGTGCTCCGTCACCCTGAGCGAGCGTTTCATGCTCCGTCACCCTGAGCGAGCGTTTTGTGTTCCGTCACCCTGAGCGAGTGATCCGTGCTCCACCACTCTGAGCGAGTGGTTTGTGCTCCACCACCCTGAGCGAGTGGTTCGTGCTCGGTCACCATGAGAGATTTGTGAAATATCACCCGATTTCCGAGCCGTTTGCTACATTAACGTGTTTTCTAAATTCCCGAGCCAAATTTTTTTTCCACCCATCATATGCAGCTGTTTATCTATCTATAATTCCAGCAATCTCTGTGTGTGTGTCTGTGTGTGTGTCTGTGACCGCTGTTTCTCGGACAGCCACTGGTCCGATCTAATTGAACTTGCCAGCTATATTGCTGGGGACCTGATTATGTGCCTTTCAAGGTTTGATATTAATCGGACAATGTGCTTTCCAAGTTATGGCCATTTATTTACTAAACCAATGGCAAGACACGTTGCTGCGCCATTTATTACCAAACAATGACAGAACGTTGCTGCGGCCATTTATTTACCAAACCAATGACAAGACACGTTGCTGCGTAGGTGTGGCCGATGGGAAGGGACGCCTTGTTACCGTGGCGTAGGAGTGGCAATGGTCAATGGCAGCGAATGTCATGGCAAGCAAAGACAGGAGGTAAACTTGATTTTAATTTGGATTTTAATTATACTGGTGTGTAAGTATCACAGCAGTTTGTTACTTCAATGCAAGCGATAATTCGTGGAATGTATGTGAACATTCCGTACGGGCACGCACCACATCACAACTTAGTGATGACTTAGTGTATTCTAATAATTTCTCGATTTCTTATGCGCGTTTATAGATAAACACAATGCCCCAATCCAGTCGTCGTTTCTGGAGTACGAAGGAACGGCCTGTGTGGTTGTTTGAAAGTTTTTGTTTTTTTTGGTTTGCACGTACGACCACGCACGTACGGCCATGCACGTACGGCCACGCATGTACGGGCACGCGAGAGCGAGGAACGGCCTGTGTGGTTGTTGTTTCTGGCACCGTTTGAAAATTTTATTTTGGTTTGCACGTACGGGCACGCACGTATGGCCACGCACGTACGGCACGTACTAGTAAAGATTAATGTTTGTGAACATATCCCTAAATAGTCTATTTAAATGCAACGCTGTTTTTCGGTGAAAGCTACTCAAGGTTTCTGGGTTGTGTGCAGTAAGTACTGCATTTGGTAATCACTCTGACTCCAACCTGCCGATTCCTGAAAAAATGCCGATATCGGCTGTGTGTGTGGTGTGTGTGTGTGTGTGTGTGTGTGTGTGTGTGTGTGTGTGTGTGTGTGTTGTTCATAAAGCATAACATTCTCCCTACTAACTCCCCTACCCTCACCCCTTCTCTCTCTTTGTCCCATCCTTGCTCTACCCCTTCCCAATACAGTGCAGCACTCTCTCCAACATCTCCTCTCACTCTCTCCTCTCCCCCCCCCCCACCCCCTCTCCCTCTCTCTGTCTCTGGACATATCCGGACGGTGGTTATGTCTGGACAGTGTTTGTCTCCGGAGGTGTTCGGGCAGAGTTTATTTTCGGACGTGTTCGGGCAGGGTTTGTCTCCAGAGGTGTTCGGGCAGGGTTTGTCGCTGGATGTGTTCTGTGCACAGTTTGTTTCCGGACGTGTTCGGCAGGGTTTGTTTTCCAGACGTGTCGAGCAGGGTTTGTCTCCGGACGTGTTCGGGCATTTTTTCTCTGGACGTGTTCAGGGCAAGGTTTGTCTCCAGACGTGTCTGGTCGGTATTTATGTCCAGACGGGAGTTTGTCTCCGAACCATGTTTATCGTATGACCGGTAAAAAATGGATTTCAGACATTATTCTGTTTAAATCTTCACTGTTATTTAATGCAGAATCATTTTGATGAAACAATATGAATCGTAATTAACGCTCCACCACATTCTGCCTTCCCTTCCTGTCACCTCATCCTGTCTTCCCTTCCCAAACCCCTCCTCCTCTCTCCTTTCCCCTCAACCTCTTCACTCTCCCTGCTCTTTCTCTCTCCCACCCCTCTCTCCCCACTCCCCCTCTTTTTCTCCCTAACCCCTTTTGTATTACTATCAGTGAAGCGACGGGTGGTATTTGCTCGTGTAAAATAAATACAAAGCATTTTCACATTGAAATAAACAAGTAAATAAAATCAATGCAGTATATAATAAACACAACACAAGTCTTTTACCTTTTTAATTTCCTACAAAACAGCGAGGTGTTTTTTACACAAGCATGAGGTGGGTGAGAGGAAACATTTTACATAGTTAGTCATAAATAGAAAACATAAGACTTAGCTCGCGATGACAATGATAATGCTGTAAGAGGGGGAGGGTGGAAGTAAGAAAGATGTTGATGTAGAATGTGTGATGGCTGTTAGATCATCAGGAGCATGATGAAGTCACCTGCTGCATTGCCACATAGAAGAAGTGTAAGACAATCCTTAGCCACCTTGAACCTGAGCAGATCTTTCCTGCTTGAACAGGAAGGTACGAGATGGCATCCTCTTCCAAAATAATCCAGTCTCTTCGAAGTTAAAAACCTGCTCAGGCATAAATCCCTTTGCCTCGATTAGTTCCAAGAGCTGCGGTGGGTAGTTTTTCGCAGGATCATGGGATGCCATGATTGAATTGGAGCCTTCATCCCAGGGTGCCTTGTGGAAACGTTGGTAAATCTGTCATGATTTTTCCGGTATCACCGGTCCACTCAAAGGGGTAAATCCGTAGTGGTTTCTCCCGTACACTGGTACACTCAAAGGCATTTTATCCCGTTTGGTCTTCGGTGCAAACTTTAAGCGCTTTTTACATCCTTTCAATGAGAGGATCATGGAACTGGAATGAGACGTTTGAACTTTGTGGAGTGAGAACACTTGAACGGATATTGGACTCACTTTTAAATGCGCAGTCGACTAATTGATCTCAGAATGGTGACCCACAGATGCTGCACTTTGACCTCTTGCCAACCTATCTAACAACTCGATTTTTTTTTTGTGCAATGTCATAACCTTTCTCTGGCGTTTGGCACAACTAATTTTGTCCATTGTTTTCCATTTGGGCGCCATTATTAACAGTTGTGTCTCTACTGGATCAAGTAGATCTTGTCCAGAATCTCCGTATGTCATTTCCTGTTCCATGACGATTCATTATAAAATTTAGTTTCATTCCCGTCTGCTGGTCTGATTACTACAATTAACTGTGCATGAGAAACAAGAAAATGCTAGTAATAGAAGGTAATCGTACACGTAGATGCAAACAATGACTCAGCTCAGCTGAAAAACCGCGATTGGCCAAAATGAAATGCCACGACAACTAAATCAGAACACAATAGGTTGCTCGCGATTGGTCGAAACCCGCAATAGTTAAGGATTCACTGTAGTTTAAATAAATTGGGAAAATATTACAATGTTAACACTGTACAGTACAATGATCAGAATGTATACACAAGCTGTCCTATCAACTTATACCCTCTTGTATGCATTGACCTAAACACCACCACCCTAAATCTCTCTGCAATCAATCTCCTGGAAGCATCCCACTTTTCAAACACCAAAATGCACACGTCATTTTTTTGTATAAGAAATGCAAAAATGCAAGAGGGTAATCTCGACCAGAACAAAACAAGTGTGCTTGTGTGTTGTTTTGCGTATTTTGTTAACGTGAGTGTGTCAGGGGCTGTGGAACTGTATTTATAAAGCTGTAATTGTGTTCATAACAGTTTTAGCGGGTATTTCTGTTAATTTATTGAAAGCAGCAGGGGGAGGCCTCGTATTAAGTTTAGCATTCTCAGTTGGGGCCTTGGTTGTATGGGGATAAAAAAGGGTATAAAGAGACCGAAGGAGAAAGGAAGAGGAGTTCATAAAATGTGATAGTTGCTCAATGTGGGCCATATCAACAACAGGGGAAGCAGAGAGTTCTTACTGTTGCAGGAAGTGTGAGGAAATAGCCCACTTGAGGATAGTTATTATGAGGTTGAAGGAATGCTTAGATATCTTGCCGCAAGTAGCAGAATGTGACATATTTGTTAATAATAGTTGGTTATGGTAGTGGAGTGAGGTGGGCAAGATATTGGAAGTGGTGACGGTGCAGCAGGGGCAGGCCATGGTGACGGTGCAGCGGGGGCAGGCCGTGGGTGACGGTGCAGCGGGGGCAGGCCGTGGTGACGGTGCAGCGGGCAGGCCGTGGTGATAGGTCAGGCGGGGGCAGGCCGTGGTGACGGTGCAGCGGGGGCAGGCCGTGGTGACGATGATGACAGGCTTATTAAACAGGTATTTTTGCTTCAACTTTTACACAAGAACAGTCAGGAGAATTACAATAGCTGAGAGTATCTATCAAGGAGGTGAGGAAGGTTTTTACAGAAGATCCAGGTTGGAGTGGAGGAAGTAAAGGAACAGCGAGGAAATCTAAGAGAAGATAAGGCTCTGTAATAATATACAATACTTGTAAAAGCAATTGATAAATCTTACTTGTAATAGTCCCCGCCATGGCCAACACAAATTGATTTTCTTCTTCATCAATATTCTTGCGTTTTCCTTCTTCAATCATTGACTTCATGAAGCTGTCCAGAGTCTGACTAGTAAGTGTGAAAAACTCTTCCACCTTGGCCTCAAAAAAATAAGGCAACTGTCATACAACTATAATCGACACATTGGCATGATGTTATGGAAATTAACTGTGTTCTACTTTACCAAATAAATATCCACTCTTACACGATCTTAACAACAATTTAGGACAAGGAAAATATTCAGGATTGCTGCATCACAACTGACTGATTTCCAAGATGGCATCGCTTTCACTAACACTTTCTATCAAATGTTTGTGGAGATCAATCTGTCGCCTCTGGTCCTCGGATGTCGTTTCTCGATGTCAAAGAGTGGTTTGCTTGTGTTTAAAGGGAAACTAACACGATCTAGAGTGAAATAAAATATTACAATAACTACTTATTGCGTGAATTTCATTTTTGTTATGTATGTTAAGCAAAAGTGAAGCCATTCAAAATTCTAAATTCTGTCTTAAGTTTTAAATGATAAACGACAAAGATTATATGGGACTCCTAACACATTGAAGAATGAAATTATAACATGGGAGATGCACACATTAATAGAATACGTTAAATTATATGGCACGTGCAAACAAATGGGAAAGAAATGAGATTCTGCATTTATGAGTGTAAATTAAGTGAATGAACATGTCAAGACTAGTGTGGTTAATGTAAATATAACAACCATGCAAGCCCTCGTGGAGGTCACAGCTCCCAACCGCACATTAAAAATACAACAGGCATAGTTTACAGAGATAATGAAATCTATACAAATCAGTGTGTGTGTGTGTGTGTGTGTGTGTGTGTGTGTGTGTGTCCATCCTCCATAACTCCAAAACCATGAAACCTAGCAGCCTGAAACTTTGCATGCATACTAAGAAAACTCCAAGGAAGTGCAAGAGTGAAAATTGGGTGTTTGGTTTTATTAAAACACCCCTTTTGAAGATAATTAATGGCCTTATTTAATTATATCCTTCATCAGGCGCATCCTCGGCCACCTCGCTCAAAATGGAGTCTTAAAGCATATCCTGGGTTACCTCACTGGGGTCTGAAGCCAACATGTTTTTTAGCCTGCTCAACCATGCCTAACTTGGAACAGGCTGCAATGATTACTTCAAAACAATGTTCTGTTTTTTCACTTTCCTCATTCATATTACCCAATCCCTGCTCATAATACCTACAAATCGCTGCATACATTGCAATGCTTACAATTGCCCGGAGAAGCCAGCATTCGTGGTTTGATTTCATTTCCGCACATCTCATAACCTCGAGAATCTCTTAAATTAAGCCAAATTACCAAATTTAAGCTCCAGATTTGAACGAAACAGCAGTATCGACTGCTGAAAAGTGTTCATTTGTCCAATTCGGACATTGCTTGGGCATGTCCGGCTGCACAGGTTTATCTGACCGATGGCATTGGGTAATCGCTTGCCAAGCCAGGCATTCCATTAGAGTGCATGCTTGAGTGCTTAAGCCACTTGGCAAGTGCTCACCAAGCTGCTTGGTGGTTGTTCCTTTCAAAACCACGAGAAGCAAGATCCGTCGCTTCGCTAATGGAAATTCCAATCTTTGCATAATTGCTAAAAAAATTTAAAAAACGGAATAAAAATTCACATTTAGCATTATTTTATCTACTGGTTCGACGAAAATATTTAGTAAAGAAAAGATTCAGGAATTTGGTGCAATGCCGTGCTCTCGACCCCACTTTTACAATCCACGATGATAGTCGAGAGGAGTCCTTTTATTATGGCAATTATGTATGCAGTTTACATTTTACTGTTTTGTGTGATCTGCTTTCATGACAAAATATTAATATAAATACACTAATAGTTTCTGCAATATATTAAGAGTCAGCAGTGGCTGAAAACGAAGAGATACGTAGACAGCACACATGGAGGTCAGACGTGGTGGTGTTTTTTGCATGCCTGCATGCGAGCAGGTTGGAGAAATGCATAGGGGTAGGAGCATGCATGCAGGCAGGCCTTTGCCAGGTAGAAAGCACGAGTTTCAATTTTAAAATGCTCCCGCCCGGTTTTACATGGGACACAGCGGTTAAAAATAAAATGTTGCTGTCTGGTAAGCTGAATCCCCTCCCTCATCCTTCCTTAACTTTCCCTTATGCTGCCTTCATTCCCTTATGCTGTCTTCCCCCCCCCCCTCCCTCATGATTCCTTCCCTGCCCTCCCCACACACTTCCTTCCCTTGCTCTTAGGCTGCCTTCCCTCCCCTCATGCTTCCTTCCCTTGCCCTAATGCTGCCTTCCTTTCACCATACGCAGCCGTCTCCTCCCCTCACACAGCCTTCCCCTCCCTCATGCTGCCTTCCTCCCTTTCCATTGCGCTGCCTTCCTCCCCTTTCCCTTGAGCTACCTTCTTCCTCTTTCCCTCGCGCTGCCTTCCACCCCTTCCCTCACGCTGCCTCCCCTTTCCCCTTTCCCTCACGCTGCCTCCCCTTTCCCTCACGCTGCCTCGCCTTTCCCTTCCCTCGCACTGCCTCCCCTTTCCCCTTCCTCACACTGCCTTGCCTTTCCCCTTTCCCTCGCGCTGCCTTGACTTTCCCTCGCGCTGCCTCCCCTTTCCCTCATGCTGCCTTGCCCTTTCCCCTTTCCCTCGCACTGCCTTGCCTTTCCCCTTTCCCTTGCGCTGCCTTGCCTTTCCCTCGTGCTGCTCCCCTTTCCCCTTTCCCTCGCGCTGCCTCCCCTTTCCCTTTCCTCGTGCTGCCTCCCCTTTCCCTCATGCTGTCTCGCCTTTCCCCTTTCCCTCGCACTGCCTCACCTTTCCCCTTTCCCTCACGTTGCCTCCCGTTTCCCCTTTCCCTCACGCTGCCTCGCCTTTCCCATTTCCCTCGCACTGCCTCCCCTTTCCCTTTCCCTCATGCTGCTTGCCTTCCCTCGTGTTGCCTTGCCTTTCCACTTTCCCTCGCGCTGCCTCCCCTTTCCCCTTTCCCTCGTGCTGCCTTGCCTTTCCCCTTTCCCTCGCGCTGCCTTGCCTTTCCCCTCGTGCTGCCTTGCCTTTCCCTTTCTCTCGCGCTGCCTTGCCTTTCCCTTTCTCTCCGCTGCCTTGCCTTTCCCTCGCGCTGCCTCCCCTTTCCCCTTTCCCTCGCGCTGCCTCCCCTTTCCCTCGCGCTGCCTCCCCTTTCCCTCGCGCGCCTCCCCTTTCCCTCGGCTGCTCCCCTTTCCCTCACGCTTCCTTGCTTTCCCTTTACTTTGTGCTGCCTCGCTTTCCCCTTTCCTCGCGCTGCCTTCCACCGCTCCCCCCCATGCTGACTCCCTCCCCTCGTGCTGCCCACCCCCACCCCCCAACACTGCCTTCCCCTCCTTGTGCTGCCTTCACCTGCCTCCCTTCCTTCCCCTCACGCTATCCTCCTCCCAAAACCACTCCCCCACCATACAACTCTCCGGAGGTCAAGGAGAGGAAGTGGTTCAAAGAATGTGTGAATTGGGCAAATGAAAGCTTATATTTTTCTTCGCAGTTTTTTTTTACACCCTGGCTTTCCTTCAAGTCTTCCTATCAAACGCATATCCAGAACACCCCCTACTCCCCTACCCCCACTCTCCCATCCTCCTCTCTCCTCCATCTCCCTCCCCTCCCTCTTTCTCTCACCCCCCCCCCCTCGCTCCATTAATATTGTTACGGTTCTGGAAATTCGCAAACACCATAAAGGTCCGTAGGTGAGATATATTTCTTAAGTACATGTAGTTTAGCCCAAACCCATTGTATAGAGGGAATTAATGTGATTCATTCGGGCTGCGATCCTTTGAGTTAGGCTTTTCTGTTCTACCTTTGTTTTGAGCCACCCACGCCAACAACAACAACGCCAGCAGCAAAAACCTACCTTCACCACTCGCTACCGCAAACCTCACATCACCGCCATTCCAAACAGCGCCATGGCCATCGGACACCGCCGAAAACCCTCCACCACCTTCTCCTACGGCCATTCCCGCGCCACCTGTGGACGCCGAGCGTCGAGCTGTCTTCAGCGAGACACGCGAGACGCGAGTGCAGATGGCGGGGTTTTCTGAGGAGAATTCGGATCAGGAATGATGCACGCCCACATCTGATCCACCCAATCAGGAAGCGCGGGGCGGCTTGGCCCCGCCTCCAGACGCGCCTGACGAAAATCGGCATATGCAAATTTGAGGATCAGGAATGATACAGCCCCCTTTTTCTCCGTCCATCGGCGAGCGTGGCTCCGCCCCTGAGGTCGTTTGGATCCGAGAATTTGCATATGGTGGGTTCCCGAAGCCGATAAAAAGGCGAGCGCAGTGAGGAGCTCGAAGAGTGTAGGTGGAGCAGCAGATCGGTGAGAGGTCAGTTAGCAGTGTCGGTGGAGCAGCAGATCGGTGAGGAAGTCAGTTGGGCTGGGTCGTTGGAGACGGAGCTCGAGGAGATCGGTGAGGCGAGATCGGTGGGCAGACGGCTGCGGAGGCGAACGGCTGAGGTGGACCTGGAGGCTCGCGTCGCGGGATTCGAGCAAGCCAGCCATACTCCCTCCCCAGAGCATCAACAATTCCCCCCTTTTCCCCCGCGCTGAGAGAGTGCGACAAGGGGCCCCGTTCCCACTTACACCAGCAGGTGCCCACGGAACCGCCGTGCAGCGACATTCTGCGGCTCGCCACGAGGGCGCGGGTAGGACCCTTCGGTCTCGTGGGCCTGGCGCTCATCCAGGTTCCACGCGCATTAGGCCCACGGGCCCAGTCTGACTCCCTTGCCTTTGAGGGGGTCTTTTCTTTGCTTCGGTGTGAATGCGTGTTGTGGCGCCGTGTCTTGTAAGGTAGTAACTGTATAAGTGGTCCGTGTGTCGTGTAGTCGGTTTTAACTCTTTTTATATGTGCATTTCTTTTGTTCTATGTGATATATGTGCAATCGTTAATTGTGGCTGTAAATACGTGTGCTATATGTGTGCTCCGCGTGCGGCGGAATAAATGTGCATTGGTGAACTGTTTTCCCGTTTCGCTTCGTCTTTTTCTTAATTGACCCTCCATCCTGCTTCACGTAAAGGGTTCGTAGTGGGTGCAAAACGCCCGGTAAATAATCTGAACCGTCGAGGTCGACGATAACACCGCTCGGTTATCCCGATAGTACGGAACGGCCCGCCCAAGCGGCTCGTGTCCGGAGTCGACCTGCGGCGAGGTACGATCGCCCGGTTTACCATCCGCGTGGGTACTTAGGTAGGTCGAGTTTGGCGAACAACCCTATCCTACGCGGGTGGCCGATTGGCACGATTGTGGTGAGGTCGAAAGGCCCCACCGTGACTGGATCCGGCGTTAGCCGGGAGGGTCACGACTGAATTGTCCGTCCGGTGGGCGAGGCGGTCGCGGTTCGAGTCGCGTGGCCGATCGCACGCCGACGGGCGCGAATTCGCACAAATTTATATCAGTGAAGCAATGGGTTGTATTTGCTATTACCTCTAATAAATAAAGATAATGGAGAGGGTAACGTGTATATAAATATATAATTCAAGATGGTATGGGGGGTGATGGTAAATTGTGTGCGCGTATGTGTGACACACACACACACACTTCTTTTCCTCCCTTAAGGTGGCAAATACCACTGAAATGTGCCCTTTCCATCCAACTTCCTTACTCCATTGAGGATAGTCTGCACTGTGTCCTCAGAACGGGACACTCTCCATAGAAGAGTACAGGCAGCAGCACCAAAAGCAGT
Organism: Eptatretus atami; assembly: GCA_035128595.1. Lineage (NCBI taxonomy): Eukaryota > Metazoa > Chordata > Myxini > Myxiniformes > Myxinidae > Eptatretus > Eptatretus atami. The sequence continues at coordinate 125,348,683 of CM068953.1, read as the reverse complement.
ACAGTATTCAGCCTGATGCGCCAAGTGTTGTCGTGTTTCTGCCACCTTCTTTCGTAATATAAGTTTATCCTGGAGGACAAGAAAAGATGATAAAACTCATGGTGTTTTCCTAAGTTCATTGTTTTGGTGTACTTTCGGGTTCAACAGTTTTCTTGTTTCTTTATTTCCAGATTTTTAGGCTCATTAAATAACTTCTTGGAAACACATGCAATATATGTATAATTGTGGATATACATATGTAATTATTAAAAGGCACAGAAAACCAAAATGATAAAACTAAACCAAATTCACGCCGATTTTGATACAAACGAGCAAGAGCCGATCAAGTCTCAGATGACATTTTGTTCCGAAACCACAGACTTCTTCAAAGCCAAGTGGTTCATGGGTGAGGAACGAAACGTCACCTGATACTTCACAGGCTCTCACCTGTTTGTATCAAATTAGGCATGGTTTGGTTGAGTTTTGTCATTTTGGTTGGCTATGCTTCTTAATAATTACAATGAATCATCCCAACATGGACACGACAGGGACTTTCAGGAAGGAAAGCAGGGATTTTGAAGGAGGTGGGTTTGGGGTGAATTAACAAGGGTAGAAAAGATCATGGTTTTCGATGGGGGAAGACAAGAGATGGTGGTTAACAGCTGTTTTGAAGGCCTGGAGGGAAGAATTGGATTGAAGAGAGTGTGGGAGTTTATTCCAAAGGCAGGAAAAAAAGAGGAATGAAAGAGTGAAGGTGAGCAGTGATTCATGATTTTGGTAGTTTTACTAGAAGAGGGTTGTTGGCGGACGTTGAGCACCTTGCTGAAATATGGTGGGGACATATCGCAGACAAAGCAGGGGGGCGAGACCAGAGAGGAGATGGAAGAAGACAGAAAGACCACCAACCTGCCTGCGATGAGAGAGTGAGAGACCCAAAGACTCAACTTCATCACAGGAGATACCAATCCGTGTAACTTGCCAATCCCTCTCCCTTCCACAGATCTCCAAATGTCTCTGTTCCCCACTGTTTTGTGCTTACCTCTCCCACCCCTCTTGTCTCCCGCTCCTTTTGTTAAACGTTCTGTGTGCTAGCTCTTACATACAGTATATGAGCCACGACAATGCACACAAAAAAAATCCCTGCAAAAATATTATGATATCTACACAAACTAGTTCCACAAGAGTAATGTGAATCGTGAAAATGCATATAGCCAAAAATATTTTCCCATCGATATTGTGTTATTATTTGAAGATGCATTCCTGGGGATGATGTTCAGACACCTTACACAACCAAACCTCACCAAATACAAAAGACATAATAACTTGGTAAATTAATATAGAACATCACCAAATGTATAATTAAATGAGAGTTCAAAAAACCCTTTACCTCACACAATGTTTAAGTCGATACTTCAATTTACCTAAAATAATGATTTTAAAGATTGTAAAAAGAAATTTCCAGAAGGGGGGCAGGCGGTGGTGATGGTGCAACGGGGGCAGGGGCAGGCGGTGGTGACGGTGCAACGGGGCAGGCGGTGGTGACGGTGCAAGGGGGCAGGCGGTGGTGAGGTGCAAGGGGGGCAGGCGGTGGTGACGGTGCAACGGGGGCAGGCGCGTGGTGACGGTGCAACGGGGCAGGCGGTGGTGACGGTGCAACGGGGGCAGGCGGTGGTGACGGTGCAACGGGGGCAGCGGTGGTGACGGTGCAACGGGGGCAGGCGGTGGTGACGGTGCAACGGGGCCGCGGTGGTGACGGTGCAACGGGCCTGGCGGGTGGTGACGGTGCAACGGGCGCGGGTGGTGACGGTGCAACGGCGGCGTGGTGACGGTGCAACGGGGCCGGCGGTGGTGACGGTGCAACGGGCGGCGGTGGTGACGGTGCAACGGGGCCTGGCGGTGGTGACGGTGCAACGGGCCTGGCGGCGTGGTGACGGTTGCAACGGGGCCTGGCGGTGGTGACGGTGCAACGGGGCCCTGGCCGGTGGTGACGGGTATTTAGCGCGTTTGCAGGGCAGTGGTGGAAGTGCAGCAGGTGCAGACAGTGGTGGAGGTGCAGCAATATAAATTGGCAGAAATGAGGTATGGGAGTCAGATTTTTGTCGGTGATGAGACAACTAAATATGTCGATTCTTCATTCTGCAGGAAGGATCGTAAACATAGAATTCTGTGCAGTTTTGAAGGAGCAGGAGTTATGGACATTGAAGGAAGGGTAAACGATATTGTATCGGGTCATGGCAGGAAGAAGTTGGTTGTGGTACACCTATGGTGCGAATGATGTAGGGAAAGTTTACTCAGAGGTTTTGAAAAATAGATACAGGATATTGAGTAAGCTGCTGAAAGCAAAGGTATGTGAGGTCATGTTTTCTGGGATTATCCCAAGATTAGGAAACAACATAGAAATTATGAGCAGAGCAATAGACGTCAACCAATGGCTGAAAGAATGGTGTAGGGAGGAATGTTTTACGTTTAAGATTTTAGGGGAATCATTTCAGGGACAAAGGGAGTGTTTCTGGAATGATGGCTGTATGTTTTCTAGAAAAGGGGCAGCAAGGTTTGCAGTGGGAATTGAGGAAGGAATTCAGGCATTTTTAGGTTAGTGGAGGGTGGAGAAGCTATTAAGGAAGGAACTGATGATGGAATTGTGATGAGTAAGACCAGGCAAGAAAATATAATTTCAGGAAGGGAAAAGTTAAACATATTCCATGGCAATGCCAGAAGTTTAAATAATAAGATGGAAGAGCTTGAAGCCAAAGTGGATAGCTAGGAGTACGATAGAGTTGCAGTGAGTGAGACATGGTTTAAGGAGGAAAGTAACTGGAGGACAGGATTAGAAGGCGACAAGGTGTATCAGTGTGATAAGAAGGAGAGAATATGAGGAGGAGTAAAGGACAGAATTGCATCAAGAGAAAGTGGTGACATTAAGGAAGGAATTAATGTGGAGGATTCTGTATGAGTAGCGATTGGAGATTGTAAAAACAGTAAGATACTGGTAGGATGCTTTTATTAGGCTCCGGGTGTGAAGGAAGAGGAGGAAGGAGGAGTACATGAAGAATACAAAAGGGCATGTGGTAAGGGAAGAGTATTGATTATGGGGGATTTTAACTTGCCAGGGATAGATTGGGTCAGGAACAGGGAAAGGGCAGAGCAGATGAGGATTTCCTAGTTTTAGTCCAGGATTGCTTTTTAACCCAGTTTGTAGATAAGCCCACTCAGGGAAGTGCAATGTTGGACCTCCTTTTAAGTAACAATCCCACTATGGTGGAGGTGGAGGTAGGGTTAAGATTCTGTTAAGGGTTAGAGTTCAGGATAGTAGGGTAAGGCTATTTGATTTCAGGAAGGCAAACGTTGAGGGTATGAGGAGAGAGTTGGGTGATATATATTGGGAGAAACTAACAATAGGCCAATCAGCATCAGAGAAATGTGAAACCTTCAAGGAGCAAATGTGTAGAGTACAGAGAGAGTACATTCCAATGAGGTGTAAAATTAGAAGCAGGAAGAGGCCAGGGTGGTTGAGTAGTGAGATAAGGAATGATATTAAGGAGAAGCAGAAGGCATTTAGTATAAGGTTTAAAAAAACAGGACTGAAGTTCGATTTATATCACAATCAGAGGAAACAGAGGCAAGTTAAGAAAATAACTCGGCAAGCCAAA
>CM068953.1:125300776-125312018 GCA_035128595.1 Eptatretus atami | reverse complement strand
AACCAGCTCGATGGGGTTTAAGTCTGGAGACTGTGCTGGCCATTCCACGATTTGAAGCCTACCGTCTTGTTCGTTTCTTCTAAGGTAGTTAGTTCTGACATAGCCTGAAGGTATGTTATGGGTCGTTTTCTTGCTGTAGGATGAACCCCTGACCAACTAGACATAGACCGAGCGGGTATTGCATGGCGCTCGCAAAATGCTGTGGTAGCCCTTTTGGTTCAGGGTGCACTCACTGCTGTGCAAGTCACCGACTGGATCCAGCAAAAGAGCCCCAGATCATCACGCTTCCTCCTCCATGTTTGACAGTTTGGTGTCACAGACTGAGGAACCATCCTTTCGCCTACTCGACGGCGTACAAAAACCCTGCGTGATGAACTGAAAGATTTCAATTTTGATCATCAGTCCAGAAGACCTCTTCCAGTTTTCAGTTGTCCACTGGTGTGCTTCATGTCCCAGGCAACCTCTTTTTCTATTTTGCCATCTTAGCAATGGCTTTCTCACTGCCACTCGACCGTCAAACCTGCAGCTCGAAGTCTTCTCTTCACAGTTGAAACTGAGACTTCCTTACTTCGACCAGTGTTAAGCGTGCTTGAAGCTGCTGTCCTGGAGCCGCCTATCACACAAGCTGTTGACTCTCAGAAACTTGTCTTTGATTGTGTTGTGGCTTTGAGTCTGCCAGACCTCTTCCTGTCAGAGTTTCTTCCAGTTTTCCAAGTGCCTTTTATGGTGTAGGAAAATGTACTCCCTGGCACCTTGGCTTCTTTGCAATTTCTCTAAAGGAAAGACCTACACTTTAAGGGTTATAATGTCTGTCTGTCTTATTTTGTTAATTGTCTTTTTCTCACCATTATGATAGCAATATACTACTTCCTGCAGTGCAATATTGTCCAAATAAATGCTTCAGAGGATGTAGCAACACAGTCTGTTCCAACACTGCTTTTGTACAGACAGAGGGTTTGTAACTAATCAACAAAAGTTTGGACACCTGTCAGAATTGTTTGCATCAATTTTCAAGGCTTTACTTCCATTGCTGCAGAACAGCTGCAGTTGCGAACCCATTACTTGTTCCCTGAAAAGGTCCTTTTTTAACAACTCTGAAATTTACATTATTTTTCAGGTTTTGGTAACCTAAACTTGTTTTTTTTAACCTCTGGCAGTTTACCGCTTAGCTTTGTACTATTTCAGCTTATTCACTGGACTTGAACTGCTTAAATTTCAGTAAAAACTGGAAAAATGGGCGTGTTCTAAAACTTTTGACCGGTCGTGTATATAATATGATGTATTTAACTTCATGAGATCCTGATATACAGTGCCTTCAAAAAGTATTCACACCCCTTGACTTTTTCACATTTTGTTGTTACAGCCTGAATTTTAAATGGATTAAATATAAATGATTTGTTAACTGATCGACACAAAATACCCCTTAATGACAAAGTGAAAACATGTTTTTAGAAATTTTTACAAATTCATTAAAAATGCGAAGCTGAAATGTCTTGCATCAATAAGTATTCAACCCCTTTGCTATGACACTCCAAATTGAGCTCAGGTGCATCCAATTTCCTTTGATCATCCTTGAGATGTCTGTTCAACAAGATTGGAGTCCACCTGTGGCCAATTTAATTGATTGGCCATGATTTCGAAAGAAACACACCTTTCTATATTTTGACAGTGCATGTAAGAGCATAAACTCCACCATGAAGTCCAAGGAACTGTCCGTAGAACTCCCAGATAGAATTGTGAGGAGGCATAGATCTGGGGAAGGGTATAAAACTATTTCTAGAGTGTGGAAAGTTCCCAAGAGCACAGTGAGCTCCATCATTAGGAAATGGAAATAATATTGAACTACCCAGACTCTTCCTAGAGCTGGACATCTGTCCAAACTGAGCAACCGGGAAAGAAGGACCTTCGTCAGGGAGGTGACCAAGAACCCAATGACCACTCTGGCAGAACTAGAGAGTTCCTTGGCTGACATGGGAGAACCTGCAGGAAGGACAGCAATCTCTGCAGCACTTCACAAATCTAGGCTTTGTGGGAGAGTGGCCAGACAGCATCTACCCCTGAGGAAAAGGCACATGACAGCACACCTGGAGTTTGCAAAAAGGCATGTGAAAGACAGAGCACAAAGCAAAATATTCTGTGGTCTGATGAGACAAAAATTGAACTCTTTGACCTGATTGCAAAGTGTTACGTCTGGTGGAAACTGAGCCTAACTCATCACCCATCTAACACCAGCTCTACTACCATGGAGAATGGTGGTGGCAGCATCATGCTATTGGGATGCTTTTCAGCAGCAGGGACTGAGATTTGTAAGGATATAGAGATCAATGAATGGAGTAAATACAGGAAGATCCTTGAGAACCTGCTTCAGAGTGCAAAAAACTTAGACTACTGCGAAGATATCCATTTCAGCAGAACAATGACCCCAAGCATACAGCTAAAGCAACACTGGAATGGCTTCAGAACAAGAATGTGAAAGTCCTTGAGTGGCCCAGCCAAAGCTCAGACTTGAATCCCATTGTGAATCTGTGGAAAGAGTTGAAGATTTCTGTTTGCTGACATGACCCATCCAACTTGATAGAGCTTGAGCAAACCTGAAAGGAAGAATGGGAGAAAATCCCCAAATCGAGATGTGCAAAGCTGATATAGACATACCCAAGAAGACTCGAAGCTGTAATCGCTGCCAAAGGCGCTTCTACAAAGTATTGACTCAGGGGGCTGAATACTTATGTAAATTCGATATTTCTGTATTTCATTTTAAATATATTTGTAAAAGTTTCTAAAAACATTTTTTCACTTTGTCATTACAGGGTATGTTGTGTAGATCGGTGACAAAAAATTAATTTTTAATCCATTTTAAATTTGGGCTGTAACACAAGAAAATGTGAAAAAGTGAAGGGGTGTGATTACTTACTGAAGGCACTGTACCTTCGTTTTTGTCTGCAAAACTGTTTCCAAGTTGTGCCCATTTTTCCATGCAGGTCTGTAAGGCTGAGAATTTGCTTGCAAGGGATGTCGACAAAAAATGGAAATGTGGCAGTCCTTGTGGCAAACAAGCTTCTGTAATATTGCAGGTATGACAAGATTAAAAACAACAACATTGATTACTTTGCTTCAAGTAACCATCTGGGACCATCTTGCTACATCCACCACCGAAAGTGAAGGAGGTTATGTTTTCACCCCTCTCTGTCTTTGTTTGTTTGTCTGTTACTTGCAAAATCGAAGATTTTTTCAAGTATATTGGTCAGTCGATTTTGTTAGTCTGTCTATCTGTCTGTTTGTTGCCTCCAGGTCACAATTTTAAACTGATCTTCATGAAACTTCACGACATGGTAGAGTTTGTCAAAAGGAAGAAGCCTATTGTTTGTAAGATCTAAAGGTCAATAACTTGGGTGAGATTTCTAAAATCCTCAATTTTCATCCGATTGACTGACTTGAACTTTGAAGAGGATTTCTATTTCAGGTCACTGAAATTGGAGCTCGACGTTTGTTAAGCCGTCGATGCTGCGATATCTTATCGTGGCATTTTACCAAGGCCACTTATAATGACAAAAGTAATAACAATGATGATGATAGTATAATATTAATGTTATTACAAAGCAAGATCAATACAACTGATATCCCTTCCCCAAGGATTTCTTCCTTGGATAAATGCCATGTCAAGGTGTATAGACAGCTTATTATGGTGTTTCGTGGGGCAACCCTACTGGAAATGAAATATTAGAAACCATAAACACGTATGATTACCTTTTTTTTAAAACATTCGCTACTGCTGTTTAACACAAAACATAAAGGGAGGAACTCCGATGTTCCTGAGACATTATATGCTTATCGCTTCCCTCACAGACTAACGGACCTGGGCCGAGATCTGTTGTAATCTATGTACCCCAGAGAGGAAAATAACATGACCTCCCTGAGAGAGCGGGTGTACTAGCTCACTAACTTTACATCAACTCTAAGTTATAAGGCTATCTCTATTACATATCCAAAGTAGAAGGTGAGAAGTGTGCATTTCAGCTGAAGGAAATATTGCTATATATTCAGGAGGAGATGGTTGAGGTGTGTGTACCCATTTATGTCATGAGCACAAATATAACTTGGTCATCTGGGAACAGTCATTCGAGAAGTCAACTCTCCCCAAGACTGAAAGTAATTGGTTAATGGTTTGGGTCTGGCGATATATCAATGTACCAGTTGCATCGATATAATTTTTCATTTTGATATTCCGGTATAATACCGAAAAAATAATCGGTATATCACCAACAAACTGAAGAAAGGTGTTCACAATCTTTAAATACCATGCATGATTTAAAAAGTTTTGATGCAATTGGCGTCTCGGCTAAACATGGAACTGAACCATATGACGTCAATATTTACCAGGAAGTAAGTACAGTAGGTTTTATCTTTTAAATCTCACCATTTGAGCTCATCAGCTCTGTCCAAGCAATCATGTTTTTCTTTGCTCTCATGGGTAGTTTTAAAGCAATTGCCAATTGATTATTTATTTATGTGCATCATGTGTGCTTTAGAAAACCTGTGCCAAGTCAGTGATCCATGATAGTGATACCGGTATGAGCTACGAACTACTTCCTGTTCCCAGGATAAGATACGTCTTCAATTTTTTTTAATGTTCGTCCAGTTCCCAGCCATTGTTTTGAGGGATGAAGGATGAAAATGGCATCAAATTTATGTGTTGTTTTTTTGTGTGTTTTATTCCCCAAGTAATGTCCCCGGTTCACCGAGTCTCGACTCTCCAACATTTGTCTTTTAATCGAACAATCCATCTTTCAATCCCTCTTTCATCCATCTGGCCTCCGTCTATCAATCCACCTTTCTTCTCTAACTCCAGCTACCCATCCATTGCCGGTCCCTCTCCCTTTAACTTCCAAAAGTAACTCACTAACTCCTCAGTCTTCATGATCCTGCCCTTTTTTGCCTTTCAAACCCTGTAATTCCCATGGGAAACTTCCCTCACCTGAATCCACCCATTTGTTCCTCCATCTCAAACCACTCTCATCGTCCTTCCACCTCTCAACCCCCACTTCACACCATCCCCTTCAAACCCCCTTGTTCATTCCGCATCTGAAACCACCACCACCATGTTACTAATAGTAATTACCTTATTAGCTCACTTCCCTCAGTACAGTGACCCAATCCGAATTACCCCATTAACTTATTACCAATAGGCTATGATATACAAAGGATCCCTTTACTAACAGCTCGGTACTCAATGTGTACCACATCACTAACTACCCTATTGGCTCAGCTCCCTCTCCTTCAGTACAATGACCCAATTTAATTACCCCATTAACTCATTACAAATATAATATACAAAGGATCCCTTGGTATACTATGTATTGTATTTTATTTTATTTTATTTTTAGATCAAATTGAACAAACACCTCTGAAGAACAAGTCTCCAGATAGGTTGATTTGTCATCTTTGTGTTGCAGTTTTCAAAGCCACAGCACATTGGTTGCATTGAAATTTGCAACGAAGGATCTGCGTTTGTAGAAGTCCTTGTTGGCAAATCTGCCACACCAGAGCAAGATTATCAGGTATGGATTTCAAACACTGCAATTTTATTGGTTTTATGTTTTACATTTTCATCTGTTTATTGTTTCCATAAAGCTTTTCAAACGTGCTTTTAGAAATACTCTGAAACCATTTCTGTCTCAATACATGTAATTTGAAATGTTTGCACGTTTGACTTTTTTTTTTCATCAGCATGTGAATTGCTCAGTAAATATGGATGGAATAGTTATGAAACGTGCATTGCCATTGTCCTAATGCTTCATAAAACAAAAACAAAAATGGGTGGGGGATGGGGTTGGAGGGGTATTGTGTTTTGTCTCTGTCTGTTTGTCCATGAAGTTATCTCCATGTGTGAAACTCTTTCTTATTTTTATGGAAATCCGTATTTTCGAGTTCAGAAAAACAATGCCACAACTAGAAGGGCACTCGGTTGAGCACATACCTCCGCCACGCAATGCCTGATCCACGAGAACATATCAGGCCCAATACATTTTTGAAATATCATGCTGTATATCATTTTTGGCCAGATCTTCTCTCTCTCTCTGTTCTCTGTCTTCTGTCTCTGTCTCTGTCTCTGTCTCTGTCTCTGTCTCTGTCTCTGTCTCTGTCTCTTCTCTCTCTCTCTCTGTCTCTGTCTCTGTCTCTGTCTCTGTCTCTGTCTCTCTGTCTCTGTTCTCTGTCTCTGTCTCTGTCTCTCTCTCTCTCTTCTCTCTCTCTTCTCTCTCTCTTCTCTCTCTCTCTCTCTCTCTCTCTCTCTCTCTCTCTCTCTCTCCCTTCCCTCTCCCTCTCCCTCTCCTCTTCCCTCTCCCTCTCTCTCCCTCTCTCTCGGAAGAATCACTTTAAAAAAAAAATATTCTCGTTTCGGAATGGAATCTTCACTAAAATCGAATCAATTTGTCTTTCCACCACACCCAACTAGTTTCATCCGAATCCGTCCACAAGTTTTTGAGATATCGTGCTGTGGTGATTATTCCCCTTTCGTATGCTGGTTAAGATGATGATGCTTACACCAGAACAAGAGAAATCTCACTCACATGAACAATGCAATGACATTTTGCAAATTAAGTCTGGCTGATGATTGCTTCGTCGTCTCTCCAGCGGTTGGTAAAGAAAGAAAGGTTTAATGGCGCTGAGGTCCTATGGATTTAGAATGGCGTCAAATGGTAAGAAGAAGAGGAAAACTCGTTCGTTGCAGTCGTGGTTGTTTAACCAAACAAACGAAATCCACTTAGCTCAATAGTCTTGATGAAGTCGAACCAAAAGTCACTCTGAAAAATAATGACGTGTTGAGTGACTCATGAATAGGGATGAGAAAGGCTTGGCCGTGAAAGCATGCAAGTTTCCAACGTGTCGTCACCAAAAAACTCCCGTGAGCCCTCGGCCTTTTTAACATCTCGTGCATTGATTGGCTCTCCGGAAAGATGCGACTGATTGGCTACCAGAGTTCACGTGTTTGCTTTATTTGTGACCTGAAATAGAAATCACGTGTTTGAAAAATTAATGAATCATAGAGAAAATTAGTGAGTTACAGCACGTGCTATATATCGTTTTTGGCCTTGTCGCTCAAAGATGAAAAATCACTTGAGAAATTAAATAAATCTCAGTCGTATCCAGATCCGGATCTTCACCAAAATCTAATAATTTCGTCCTTGTCACACACGGAACCTGTCCACAAAATTTAATCCGGATCCATCCACAACTTTTTGAGATCCGAAAACAAACAGACAGAAAGGGGTGAAAACATAACCTCCTTCACTTTCGGTGGCAGGGGCAATTATGGGGAATTGAGGTGCTATTCCGATATGCTGATTTTTTTTTCTTAGCCCATTTAATCCGAATAGGGTGCAATGCTAATGCATCATGACCATGATTATGTGAATTGCTCCCATGATAGTTTTTCATGAGGTATTTTTTGTTGAAGTAAGCCACGTGTTACCGTGATCGGATGTCCGCCAGGCAGAACGTCTGTCTATATCGGTAAGTACGGAAATAGTGTCCATTGTTGGATTTTCCCATTGCCTTTCCCTCCTATGAACTTCAGGAAAATACTGAAGTGCCATTGTTACATTGCATGAAGCAAGTACATGATTTTGCTGCACACAAATACAAAACCTGATAATGTCTGTTGGTCGTGGTGAGGTTTGTGACCACATTGATACAAGACCAATAAATCTTAACCAGGAACTTTGACTCAGGAAGAGGCCATTTGGCCCATCATGCCTTTGCACAAACACATTAAATAAATCCACCAGGCTTTCGACTCGTTTTCACTTTGGGGAGGAGTGGGGATGAGAAAAGTGTGGCAGGCACAGGGACTAGTGTTATACATACAGGATGGCCATAAATTCTGGAAACAGTCATCCTGAGTGATTCCAACAGGATGGCGCACCACCCCATTATGCCAGAATGGTGAGGGAATGGTTGGCTAGTAATTTCCACAACTGGATTGGACGACGTGGCCCTGTGGAGTGGGCTGCATGCTCGCCAGATCTGAACCCCCTTGATTACTTCTTCTTGGGTATGCTGAAGGCACAGGTATATTCAGTGAAAATCAGAGACTCAAATCATCTGAGGCAACGCATCACGGATGCATGTGCAGGGATTGATGGAAACTAGTGCGTGCCCGTACGTGCGTGGCCGTACGTGCAAAAAAAAAACAACTTTCAAACCGCGTGCCAGAAACAATAACCAACAGGCCGTTCCTTTCGCTCTCGTAAACGACGACTGGTTGGGGCATTGTGTTTATCTATAAATGCGCATAGAAATCGAGAAATTATAGATAGATACAGTAAGTATCATCACTACCCGAAGTCCGTACGTTGTAACCCATAATGGGGAACACGCTCTAACTTGGCCATAACTTGGGAACCACTTGTCCGATTAATTTCAAACCTTTTGAAGGCAAACAAACAGAAATTGCTGGAATTATAGAGAGATAGAAGATAGATACTCTGGATGCAAAACGCCAAGCAATCGTGTCCTCGTATTGGTAAACTAGGCGCCCTTTCCCATCGGCCACACCAACGCAGCAACGTGTCCTGTCATTGGTTTGGTAAATTAGCAACGTGTCCTGTCATTGGTAACTAAGGCGCCCTTTCCCATCGGCCACGCCTACGCAGCAACGTGTCCTGTCATTGGTTTGGTATAAAATGGCCATAATTGGGAACCACTGTCCGATTAATATCAAAGCTTGAAAAGGCACATATACTACAGATCCCCAGCAATATACTGGCAAGTTTCAATTAGATCCTGCGATAAATTGAATCAATTCAATTGATCCTGCGATCCTGCAACAAGGATAATAATTAGATATTCTTTCAATTGTTGGACCAGTGGTTGTCGAGAAACAGTGGTCACAGACAGACAGACAGACACATTGCTGGAATTATGAGAGAATGCTGCATTAATGCACCGCGTTCATTCCAATTTTGCACAGGCATTTAACTGTGCATTTCTCATGAGGGACAAACTGTTGGACCTGTCATGTAATGTCATTGAACATGTCATGTATTGTAATGTCAATAAAATCATTTTTAAACATATTGTATGAAGTTGTACATGCATTCAAGATTGGGTGACCCATGAATGTTTTAACGATTTTTTTTTTTTGATTTGACCCTCAGTTCATGCCTGGGGGTGAGGACTGAGGATCACAGGGGTCAAAGGAGATTAAAAAAAAAAAAAACCTCTTTAAACTTTGCTTTACGTAGGAAGCATGGGGATTTGCAATGGCAAGCCATCGACTTTTCTATGTTTGTATTTAGCTCTAATTTGAATCCTCCAAGCACCACACTTAATGCAATAAATTGCTTTGTCAGTCTTCTGTAAGTGCCACCTAAAGTTTTGTGCTTTTGTGAATACAGAGATGAAGCACAATACTTAAGTCCCAACCCCCTGAGGCATGAACCCTGGGGATAAATCCAAACATGTACACATTTCATGCATCCCCCAATATTGATTGCACATAAAGTTTCATCACTTCTGCCACGAAGGTGGACGGGGATTATGTTTTCATGTCTGTTTGTCTGTGAGTAGGATATACAAAAGATTGTGGATGGATCGGTATAAAACGTGGTGGACAGGTTGGGTGTGTGACAAATAATTGTTTCAATTTGGGTGAAGATCAATCCGGAACGAATATTTTTTTTTATTTTTTTTTAATATGTTAAGTGATTCATCACCATTGAGAGATGAGGCCAAAAACGATATATAGCATGACATTTTAAAAGTTGTGGACGAGTTGTGATAAACTAGGTGGATGAGTTGGTTAGGTGACAAGAACAAGCCGATTTGATTTTGTTTAAATCGAATCCAGATTCCGCCTATCTGAAGGTTACAAAACGTAAACTGTTCAGCCTGGTGGAGGTATGCCCTTACTAAGTGCCGTTCCAGTTTTAAAATGTGCCCGTAAGTGCATATTTTGGTATTGACCTTTTCACCGAGCCAGACAGTTGCTTTTCTTGAAACAACTCCATGAACTTAAGGTTAATGTTCCAAAAATGAAGCAATCTTATCCCAAATCTTGCATCTTTGGCTTATTTTGTTCAGTTTATGCAGTGAAACCACCAGCAGTTGTTGAATTGTGTCTATGGTTAATTTGCGTATTATGAATGCCATATGTTACCCAACTACACATTTATTTTCTGATTATTATTTTTTATTTATAGGTTTTATGGAATTGAGTATGCTGCAAATGGTATTAATTATATCAATGGGTTCAACTGCACCACCACCAAGGTAGTGCATTAAAACATTAAAGGAACTCACTTCAATTGTAGTCCACATGATAGGCTTAACAGTCGAGATATAATTGGGGACCAGATGAGGAACCATTTCAATGAAAACAACATAAAACTAGAGGGGGAGCACTCGGTAGAGTGCAAAACCTCCGCCGCCAATACTGCTAGGTCACTCAATGTCCGTGACTATCGTATTCATTCAATTTTGATGTCAACAGTGCTCACAGAGTATAGTTTGCAACTTTCCTTCTTTTACTTTTAACTTTTACATACTCAATCATTTGTCATAACTGGATTCCTTGAGACAGAAATTGATTTTTACGTGGGTATATCCACTGAAGTTCCAAATTAGCCGCAATTATAATTTTGGCATGTTTTTGTTGTTGGAAATCACTTAAATTAAACATGTAGAAATGCAAAAAAAAAAGAAATCGAAATTTTGTTGAAAAAAAAAGTTACAAAAAATTTTTTTTCTCTAACTTTTTTGGGGGGGGGGGGGGGTTGGAAATCACTTAAAAACATGTAGAAATGCAAAAAAAAAAAAATTTGAAATATTTTTTCAAAATTGGCGGCTAATAGTGGCCATATTGGATTTTGGACAAGTCCAAAACCTAATGGCATGATCCTTGGACCAGACCTAACCCCCCCCCCCCCACCAAGTTTCGTCGAAATCCGTCGAGGAGTTTTTCTGTAATACTGTTCACAAACAAAAACAAAAAAAAAAGAGGGTTGAAAAACGGTAACCTCCATCCATCTTCGATGGCGGAGGTTAACAACATAATCAAACAAATGGATTTACTGAAGGAAGATCGTGTTTAACAAATTTATTGGACTAGCAGAGTACCCGCCTTAGAGGCGATCTTGCTCCAAGTATGCAACACGTTTTTCTGGCTCATGCCTTTATTTTGGGCAGTGTATAGGCAAGTGACGGCTCTGTATTGGCAAAATAAAATAACCCTGGTTACGTGCAT
>CM068953.1:125280538-125294120 GCA_035128595.1 Eptatretus atami | reverse complement strand
AAAGACATGAGGAGATCTGTGGAAGGGAAGGGATGGGGCAGGAACACGGGGTATACAAGATGGACATTACAGGGACTTTCAGGAAGGAAAGCAGGGAATTTGAAGGAGGTGGGTTTGGGGTGGATTAACGGGGGTAGAAAAGATCGAGGTTTTGGATGGGGAAGATAAGAGTTGGTGGTGAACAGCTGTTTTGAAGGCCTGGAGGAAGAATGGGATTGAAGAGAGTGTGGAAGTTTATTCCAAAAGCAGGGAAAAAGAGGAATGAAGAGTGAAGGTGAGCAGTGATTCGTGATTTTGGTAGTTTTACCAGAAGGGGTTGTTGGTGGACCTTGAGCACCCTGCAGAAATATGGTGGGAACATATCGCAGACAAAGCAGGGTGGGCGAGACCAGAGAGGAGACGGAAGAAGACAAAGACCAGTGACCTGCCTGCGATGAGAGTGAGAGGCCAAAGACTCAGCCTCATCGCGGGAGATGCCAATGATCCCAAATGCCTTGGTTTCCACAGCAGGAAGCCGAGAAAGGTGAGAGGTAGGAGCACCAGCCGGGAGGGGAGCCCGGTTGGAAATGTGGCTTTCCCAGGAAAGATCATGGTAGATAGTGAGACCCAGAAGCTTGAATGAATGGACTTCTTCCAGAGGATTGCTGAGAAAATATATTGGGTGGGGGGGGGGGAGGGGGTTGTAAATGGTCCTTTCGGAGAGACATGGTGAGAGTGTGAGATTTGTGAGGATTGAAAGACATGTTCCACTTGTTGAACCAGTTTGTGATTTTATCCAGATCTGCAGAGAGAGAGAAGAAGCTGCGGCTTGTCGCATCTGGAGAAATGACAGAAGGTACGACAGAGGGTAGAGTCATCAGCAAAGAGATAAGAGGATTTTCCAGAGAGTCGGAGAGATCATTGATGAAGACCAGAAAAGAACAGGGCCAGAAGGCTACCTTGATGAACTCCAGCCTGGACAGGGAAGGGGATGAGAGAACTCCATTTAGGGCCACATGTTGGCTGGGACAGGAGAGGAAGTCTGTGAGCCATGAGTGGAGATGGCCTTGGACCCATAGGAAGAGAGTTTGGTGAGCAGGGCAAGGTGCCAGACCATATCAAAATCACGTGATGGACATTACATGGACATTATCGCGTGATCTCGGGATATGGTCGGATTTCATGTTTGGCATCGAGGACCTCCATCCATTGTTGGGAGCAAAAGCGGCATATCCAGGGTAGAGTGGCCTGGTCTGAAACCAAATTGATGATCGGAAATCAAGCCATTGGAGAAGAGGAAGGATTTAATGTCTGAAGCGATGATGGATTCCATAACCTTGCTGATGATGGGAGGAGCTCATTGGTCTGTAGTTGCAGGATCTGCTTTTGCGTATTTTTTTATGCAGGACGGCAATGTTTGCTGATTTCCAAGCAGATGGCAGATGACCTTGAGCAAAGAGGGTGAGCAAGAGCAGAGGAGCAGGTTTTTAGGACCCTTGGGCTGATACCGTCTCGACCGGTTGCAGAATCTGAGTCGAGGTTTGACAGCAAACTCTCCACTTTGTCAGAAGAGAAGGACACAGAGTCCAGGGACAGTTGTGCGACTGGGTAAGGTGGGTACAGAAAGCGATGGGTTTCGGATACAAGATTTAGATGTAAACACTGAGTTTAGGCATTCAGCCTTTTCACATGCGGCATCAGCAGTGCGGCCTATTGAGGTAAGGGAGGAGATGGAGTGTGTGCATACACCAGAAACAGATTTGATGAGACGCCAACAAGATTTGGAGAGGGAGAAGAAGTTTGAGAGTTTATACTTGAGATTCGAAAGATTGTTGTTTTCTGGCTCTCCTGAGGGTAGACGCATTTGTTCGGAGATTTATGGAAGAACTGAGATTTCCCTCAGTTGGGTTTGCTTTCCATGAGGCAAAGGCAAGTTTGTTTCAGGACAACTTGTCGCCACAAGCTTCAGTGAACAATGGCAGGAGGAAGGGAAGGAACTGAAGACGAGAGGATATATTGTGCATGAGAGAGAGCAAGTTTTTTGAAAGAATTCCCAAGATGAGGCGATGTTTGGAGAAAGTAGCGATGGGAGACCAGTCTAGAAGTTTGATGGCTGCTTGGAGGCCCTGCCAGTCATTAAGAAATCATTGTGGCTTGTTCCAAGGTGAGGCATGGTTTGAGGAGCCAACAACATGGAAGCTTCGTACCCAGCGACATTGCCTAAGATTACACCTCAAGAACCCAATAGAGACGGTGACCGAGATGCACCTGCTAAAGAATATAATTAAATAAGGACAGGGTGTTTAACAAACAACTTTCAAACAAAAAAAAAAAACAAAAAACAACAAAACTGGAGATCACAAATTCACGCGACCCGATCGACCGTCATAGCAGTAGATACAACAATTTTCAGTCTTGCAAACCGATTCCTCCCGGCAGGATTTCCCCACTTTGTATGCCGCCCCTGCAAGCTTCAGGCTGCTAGGTCATGTGGTGTGTGGTATTTTGCAGGAGACCAACACGGACTGACCTACGCAGCCCGTGCACGACGGCATGCACACGCAATGTTTGGCTAAAAAGGGCTCCCCACATTACCATTGTAAGAGCTAAGAGATCAATGCTGATCCTACAACGCGTGGACATCAGACCCTAAGTGGAGAGAAGGTCGGGGCATGGTTAAACCCACCATTTGCCGTTTCCCACTGTTTTGTTCTCCCCTCTCCCACCCCTCTTGTCTCATGCCACCCCTTGCTGTGTGTTGTGTGTTTGCTCTCATACGAGCCTCGACAATGCATACAAAAAAAAACAACCTTAATCTTTATAAACAGCTGTCATCATGCGACGGGTGGGAAAAAATTTGGCTCTGTAATTTAGAAAACACGTTAATACAGCAAACAGCTGAGAAATCTGGTGCTATCAAATGTATTTTGCTTTGGAACGCAAAGAGAAACCATATAACCTTTGTAAATCATGTACCTCTTTCTTGAAACGACTGCCGACTGTACATCTTGATCGGGACACAAACTGTACCACTTTCGACTGGAGGGCACTTGGCAAGTTGCAGAGGTGAGAAGAAGGAGGGAGGAGGGTGAGGAGGGGAGGAGAGTGAAGTTCTCCAACTAAATGGTTGATAAGGAATGGCTGGCCAGGCTGTGGTTGCATACATACCATATTGGATAACTTTAACTTTAAAGCCGGTCTTCACCGCACCCGCAGCAGTTAAAGAAATTAAATTAATTAGTTCAAATAATGATGTGATCCACAAAAGAGTTGCTGTTTGACGTAGAACAACCATGGAAACATCGCAAAGTTTAATCACCCGCAAAATAAACATTGTAGATAATCCGCCACGTTGCCTGCTCATCTTTCACATGTCACGTGGTACATCGGTTTTCGGTCCGCGCAAACGTTACAACTTTCATTTAAAACCTCTGTTTTTGACGAGATTTGCTTTGAATCCTTGTGGAGCACCTCGCAAAACTTCCAAAAATATAGACACATCTGGCAGACTATGGAGAAGCAGTCGCTCTGGGGGACAGGGCATGAGGTCAAGCAGTGAATGCATTAAATGATGTAGCTCAATGAAGCTGGTTAATTTTGGCACGTTCCTAAAGTTTTTGTTCCTAAATATATATATATATATATATATATATAGTTGCGGGCCGGGGGTCGGGTGGAAGACCACCAGGGGGGGGGAAATTTTGAATTGGTCTCACTCAGATTTCAACATCAGTACAATGCATATTATCAAGTTGTTTCAACTTTCTTTAAATTGGATCATTTGTTGTACCGGATACCAGCGGGGGCGTTACATGATAAGCATTTACAGATGGAGAATTGGGGTTTTGTCTTCCCCCGCCCCCTTCCCCACCCTGAACCCCTTCCCTCAGATATGCTGCCCTGAGGGAAACCATACCTGATGTACCCTTTGGCAACATGCAAAATTTGGTTGGATTTTGTTGAAGCACATATAAACAAACAAACATGAATTGAGCTTTATATATCAAGATTAATCGAGTCCTTGGAACAAAGTTGTGAGAACAGACCATGCTCCATTTATAACACATCCTCGTAACAGGATCCGAATAAAAAGAAGGCAGATATTTTTGGTCCTGGGAGGGCAACATCAATCTATCTTTTGATATCGAGCTAAAGGAAATTTAACAACTGACAGAATGCACACATTTATATATATGTATATATATATCCAGGGTGTCCCAAAAAATGTACTCGCTCTTTAAATGATAATAAATGCGTTGTTTATTGACTTAGAAACAAGATTAATGGTTAAATGGATAAATGCATGTTTACAAATGTTCAAACTGACGACCATCACGTTCAAACACAGCCGATAACACGGACCAATGGATTCAACAGCATTATGAATCATTTCATTTGGAACTGCAAGACATTGTCTTTCAATTTCCTCTTTCAGCTCATCGACTGTTGCTGGTTTTGAGCCGTAAACCTTATCTTTGAGATATCCCCATAAAAAAGAGTCCATTGGAGTGAGGTCTGGGGAACGCGCAGGGAATTCAACACTACCTCTTCGCCCAATCCATCTGTTCGGAAAAGTTGCTTCGAGATAGGCCCTTACATCACGGTGGTAGTGGGGAGGTGCTCCATCTTGCTGAAAGTAAATCTCTTCATCACCAAATATCTCTTCGACACGTGGACCGACAGATTCTTGCAGCAAGTTTAAGTAAACATCCCCAGTGACAGTTTGGTCAAAAAAGAATGGCCCTAGGATGCCCAATGCTGATATCCCACACCACACAGTAACCCCTGGTAAGTTTAAATGGTGTTCCATAGTAACATGCGGATTTTCAGGAGCGCAATAGGTGCAATTGTGTCAGTTAATTGAGCCATTTAACTTGAAGCTGGCCTCATCGCTCCATACAATTTTGGATGGAAATGCTGCATCTTCTTCGCATTTGCCCAGGTACCACTCACAAAATTCAGCTCTCCGGTCAGGATCGTCTTCATTTAGAGCGTGGATTAATTTTTGGAATGTAACTTTTCCAATTAATTCGCTTCAAAATGCGATGGGCGCTTGATTTTGGGATTCCTGTCTCACGAGCCATTTGTCGTACAGATTTCCGTGGGGATCGGTGGAGGGTTCCAGCAATTGATTTTCCTTTGCGGGGGTCGTTGATGACTGTGGTCTTCCTGAACGCTCCTTATGGACGTTATGCACAGTTCCATCTGTTTCAAACTTATCTCGGATGTGAGCAATGGTGCGTCGCATTGGTGGATCTTTGTGAAAATGTCTTCTAAATTGTCTTTGCACTTCCATGATGTTTTCGTGCTTCCAGTAGCACTTTATGATAAATTTTCTTTCTTCAAAACCTAGTCGTACTTCTGCCATTATTAGGGTCAATTTGATCTGAAAATAAATGAAAATTCAATGAGTTATGAGGAGCCAAAATGTGAGTACATTTTTTTGGACACCTGTACAATATATATATAATATATATATATATATATTATATATATAATATATATATATATATATATATATATGCATACCACACCATATTTTCATAATTCTGTTCCTCACAAATCTAATTGTTTATTGAACAGTGATGTCCATTTCTTAAGTATTATATTAACGTTTAAAGGATGCTGTAAATGATGCTACTTCGACAACACCCGATATTTAACTTGATTGCAAACCTCAAAACGTTTTGAAGACACGCATGCACATGCATGCAGAACGACTATGGATGGATGATGCCACATACATATTATTAGCTTGTAATTTATATTTCAGATAAGGTATTCTCATCACGCACCGTCCGTCCGTCCATCTCCTATTTCAACTTCTCCGGCCAAACTGCTGGGCCGATCCGGCTGAAAATTTTCATCAACGTTCCTCTCCTGATTGGTAACAAGGATTGCAAAGCTCATTTCGGTCACGTGACTTTGTCAATTTCCTCAAAAATCCTCTTCTCTAGACCCACAAGTCAGAATGCTACCAAATTTGAGTTACAATATTAGGCCAGGGTAATGATCTTAAATCGCCGATGTCATGCGAATCAGGAAGTGTAAAGAGCCAGATAGACTGTAACTTTCTAGTTAGGAGATTAGATCGGAAGTTGGTTAAGGATGTGAAAACAATAGGTGGAGAAGAATGTACCTTACAACATCGGCTGCTAGTGTGTGATGTAGAGTTAAGTTGGAGCAGGGAAAAGAGGAAACCTGACGTCCCAAGGAGAAGAGTATGGAAACTAAGAGACCAGAATGTAAAGGAACATTTCTATAGGGAACTTCTGGAAATGAAACTTGGAAACCCTATGGTAGGAGAGAATGTAGAGAGTTGTTGGAACTCTTAAAAAGATGGGCTGCTGCGAGCTACTGAAAAAACATGTGGCTGGTCAAAGGGCCCAGATAGACATGAGGCTACATTGTGGTGGAATAATGAGGTGGATATGGCGATTCAAGAAAAAAGAAAATTGTTTAGTATTTGGAAAAAGGGAGGGGATAATGAGGAATACTTCGTGGCTAAACGTCGGGCAAGAAGGGAAGTTTACAAGGCCAAAAAATTAGTACAGGATTCACTTTCAGATGTGATAAATAATGCAGATAGTGGAGGGGATAAATAATGCAGATAGTGGAGGGGATAAATAATGCAGACAAGTTAATTTACCTGTTGATAATCAAACATCGAAGATAATAGCATTTCATCTTGGGCCAGTTGTGGCATTCCGTGCCTTGCTTTTGCATACTATGTTCAGCTATTTTATCTTTCACACACACACGTGGCAATATGATGATACTTAATTGCAAACCTCAAAACAAAAGTACCCGTTTGGATGTTATGTGGGGGCACCACCACTGCCTCTCGGACAGCTCGGCTGTCTTCTCAATAGTGCTCATAAATTATCCAACTATCAGCTTGGAATATTACGGAACGAATGGCTTGAGAGTGTTGCTTCAAAATACGTCGAACAAATTTAGTTCTCATTGCAACAGTTCCGCTGTATAGTTTTAAACCTGTGCATGGCATATGCAATTTATACAGACCCATGTGCATTCCATTCACTTTTTGAGAAAGAAGCCGCCTTCTGCTGTTCTTTCTTCATCTTTAATGTCAATCTAGAAACACTAAATATGGCAATGTAAAAAATTATAAGATTGAATATGCGGTTGTCTGAGCAACCTCATAGATGACTTGTCTTAAATGTTCAGGAATTTCCTTTTTGAAGAGATCCAAATATGCAAAGGACAATGTCCTCAGCACTAAACCCAAAGCAGACAGGAGGTGAGCATTCGCCATATCTGACAGCTGGGTACAGTAGCCACACTAATCAGATCAGACAGAAAAGTGAGTGTGACATGCCTCCGATGTGGATGCAGCAGGTGTTCGTTGCAGCATGGTGTCTAATGAATGGGTATGCATTTTCCAACAATGCAATATGCAGTCATGCATACATTTTCACAGCCAAAAACCTTTGTGATTGGTAACCAAAAGCTTGTGCTGTTCACATGCCCAATACTTGTTTTTTTTGGTGTGTTAAATTATATAAGGGACCTTATGCTGATATGGAATATTATCAAATGATGAGGATGATATGGTGCTTCTTTTACACCTTTGTAGGCTGAGACTGAATAAATGATTGGGGAAAACCCTCTGATCATGCCGTTCAGAACGAAATGACTTCTTGAACTGGAATTTGAATATCGATCACTGTGGGCACACACCTGATGTGATTTGTCGTTGAATTCAACACTAATTAAATCTTCCAAACACCCACGTGTTGCTTTGAAAGTGCTGTTTGCATCCTGCCGACATACTGTCTGTCTGGGCCTCAGTGTTTCGCATGGTTCAACCATTATTTGCAATGTCCTCGTGTGATTGC
Source organism: Eptatretus atami (assembly GCA_035128595.1). Lineage (NCBI taxonomy): Eukaryota > Metazoa > Chordata > Myxini > Myxiniformes > Myxinidae > Eptatretus > Eptatretus atami. The sequence goes on along the minus strand of CM068953.1, from coordinate 125,286,279 downwards.
AGTGAAACATGATTTCTTCTGCCATGTTTTATTTTTGGGGGGAGGGAGTTTGGGAAAGGGAGATTCAGGAATATAAATCTGTCATTGCACGGCGATTGTATATAGAACTAGAAGGGCACTCGGGAGAGCGCATACCTCCGCCATGTAATGCTTGATGCACGAGAACATATCGGGCCCAATACATTTTTGAAATATCATGCTATACAGTACTATATCGTTTTTGGCCCGATCTCTTAATGGTGAAGAATCACTTTAAAAATTAAATAATTATCGTATTCAGATTCGGACACAGATCTTCACCAAAATCGAATCAATCCATCCTTGTCACACACCCAATCTGCCCACAAAATTTCATAGGGATCCGTCTACAACTTTTTGAGATATCCTGTACACAAACAAACAAACACACAGAAAGGGGTGAAAACATAACCTCCACCTGTGGTGGCAGAGGTAATAAAATGGTAAACAAATGAAGCAACAACAAAAAACAGGTGGGTATCTCTTAGTTTTTATTTTTTTATGTTTTAGCATGTTGTCCTAATGCATGTCTTCAATTGACACCTTCAATGTCAGAGAGCCATGATTCTCTTGAAGGTTGAGCCTTAAATGTTTCATTTTTTGGGGGTGGTTTCTTTTTGTTATTCACTGATTCTTTAATTATATCATTTGACACTCATTTCAGGTGAGAATGTTTGATTGAATTTTAATGCATGTCGATGTGCTGTTGAGGATAGGAATTTCTGTACGTTGCAGAGTCTGAAGTTTGGTTTGTCTTACATCAAGTTTTACTCTTCCTCGGACAATGAGATGAAGACTCCAAGTTTGGGTTCATCAAATGTACGATCTCCAGTAAGTTCACCTCTATATTATGTACTTTACATCCACAACCTGCTGTGGTTTTCATTCAATATTTAAAGTATGAACTGTAACCTTTTCGATGTCCATTCCCAGTAATAACCAATCTTCCTTATTTTATCAGATTTCATTTATGATTCTATGGTTATTGATCAGAATTAGGTTTCCAATTTATATACCTTGCATTGTGAAGGGGTATCCTCAGTAGGCTATGGTTATTCCACGTAGTTTGAGTCTATGGAAACATTCAAAAAAAAATTTTTTTGGGGGGGGGGGGGTCCAAATGAGGTGAAAGTGTCTCGGTTTTACTAAATGTTAGAACAACTTGGTGTAATAATCAATTGCATCATCATAACGAATTAACATTTTGTTTATACTGTAATGAACATCAAAATAATGAGAATTGAATGATCAATCAAACCAGCTGAGGGAAATTAACAATTCCCACATTGCTCTGCCAGCCCAAAATTAAATTATTGTGTTCTGTCAAAGCTCCACGAACAGCTTCATCATTGGTGTTGTTGCTTAATGGTCACCTCACCCTTTCTTAGGAATAGTGTACAACCTAAGGCTTAAGTGCCACTGAAGGAATCCTCTTCATATAGACTTGACAGCCAAAGTCGTGAATCTGTTTTCATTGGGAACAAGCAGGCCAAGAGTGTTTAATAATACGTGCACGTTGAACAACGTACGATGGTTTCTGATGGATTTTGGTACAATAAACAGCAAACATGATAAGAATGGCGATTGTGAAGACGGACAGCTTCATACAGAAAACCAGGTATGCATATAATCCTTCCCAATGGAAGTAGGCCAGCATACATGATGGACCTGTTAAATGCTAACATTAGAGACAGCTTTGTACAGTGAAAGTACGGCAAACAGGATGCTTCAGAAATGAGTACGAAGCAGTGCCAGAAAAGCATGCAAATATACTATCCTTTCTGTTTATCTCGCACAGAAAGTGAGAGAATAGGATATGTCGTGATCGGTACAATGCATGCTGGCATCTTGCATGGAATGTTAAGTCATAGTGAATGACAATTTCTGGAAATTCAAGCATCTTATGGTTGGTGTGGTGTTTTGATTCTGGCTCACTGCTACAGGAGGAAGGAGCCAAAAGGTACATCATGTGAGTTCATCTCGTGCTCTCGTTATTTATTTGAGATAATGATTTTAGAGTCACAGCAATCTTATATCCTGCGCACCACAGCTGCAATGATCTTGATGATCGTTATATGGTGCTACATTAAACTTCATTGATGGTGTGATTTTTTTTCCCCACTCTACATTTGGTAATTACTGCAAAGGGACCACTATTGCAGTTTGTTTGCCTCATCCTGTGTGACAAGCATAAAGGAACATCCCAATGTCTACTGGAGGCATGGTTAGCATGTGGCCCAGTGTACTTGCACAGCATCCCCTAGTGTGTAATGCTAAGATTTGCACTTGTATCTTCTGGTAACTTGTTAAAGGTAACTCGATAAAGCTCTTCTGATAACTTTCTTGTCAATGCCCATATCTCTAGCTATATTGTAAGGTAACAACCTCAACGACTCAGGATATGGATGTTTGCATCGGCCAGCTGAAAGGGTCTTCAATCTATTCTCAGCAATGGATTGAACCATCATCTCCACAACAGCTGATATTGATTACACCTGTCCTGGGAATATTTTCAGAACAGTCAAATTTGTCTTGTGCACTGCTTTATCACATTACGTCTGTGGTTTTCCTATCCATCCTCTGGACTCCAGTGCACTGAATCCAGCAGTCGAGCAGCTTGCTTTCTCAGTGTGGAAAGAGAACCCAACTGAGGGTAACTTTATTTCGTTTGTTAAGGCTCACAAGTTTGTGTCCATCCTATAGCAAACCAGGAAACCTCAGCTTGCAAATCTCAAAGCTGAACTCTCCAACCAGTCTCCTTCTCCAAGTCATGCTGGCATCTTGTCAGGTCTGGCTATGATGTTTGCTCCCTCTCCATTCCATCCCTCACTTCAAACAGCTGTAGAGCAGACTCTGCCCGACATAAGGAAGAATGTCTCAACTGTCTTTTCCTCCAAATCTCGTGTACCCATCCAATTCCGTGCTGTCCCCATCTTACCTCGACGTACCCACTGTCTACTGTCCTTATCCTAGAATGGACAGAATGTTCTGTCTGGCCTTGATCCTGCTTTGGCAATGGGCCTTGATGGCATCAGTGCCCATGCTCTCAAATTCAGCTTTGCTGTCTGCCCTATTCAGTCTGTTCTCCTTTGGCAGTCTTCCCTCTTCATGGAAGTCAGCAAACATCACTCCCATCCATAAGAAGGGTGCAAAAACTGACCTTACCAACTATAGGCAAGTGAGCATGCTTCTAATAAGGAACTTTCAAAATGCCATATGAATGCTAAATGAGGCCTTTTTCACATGCGCTGTGTGTCTGTTTACACTAATTCGGTTCTGCTCTACTAGCACTTTTAACCTGCCATTGCTAGCGTGCAATCTGTGATTCAAATCGTCTTTTAAACACATTTTTCAGCATTTAGACAGAAGAGTTACAATTTCGAAATGGTTAACCATAATTGTTCTATTTCTGAATGCAAATTGGGCTCACAAAAATAAAGTAACACAAGAAATATCTGTGGATGATAGGAGTCAGCTTTCTATCATTTCCTGTTCATAGAATTTTGGTTGCCAGTGGCCATGGTTATAACGCACACGCACACGCACACGCACACACACGAATAGATGCTTCTCCTTTTACCAACAGATGCAAAAATCTAATCACAGACCCATATATTTTAGAGTTTTTGCAATACAGACTGCATGATATCAATTTTTTGGCAAGTTCATCAGGAAATTCTCCAATTGTTTAGTTTTGCAAACACACCCGTTCTCGCAGGTACATTTTACAAGTATTTTTGGCCTCTTTAAAAGTTTTTCTTTTTTCTTTTATTTTATTACTTACGAAATCTAAAGATTTCGTAAGTATATTGATGACTTCCATCCTCTGTTTGTGTGTTTGTTTGTTTGTGTGTGTGTGTTTGTGTGTTTGTTTGTAGGCACGATAACTCGAACGGAAGAAGCTACCAATGTCAAATTACACCACGTGATTCAGGAGGGTGATGGCTAGCGCTGATTAGATTTTGGTCAAAATCGGTCAAAGGTCAAGGTCACAGTGAGGTCAAACATTCGATTTTTGATGGTTTGGTACAGAATCATCGTAGAAACTTCTGGTTTGCGTCGCTACCTTCTCTAGAGACAGTTTTTATTAGACAAGGTCAGAGGTCAAGTTGACGATTTCGTAAGTACCAGTCTATGACTGCTTGTTTTTCCATTTCATTCTACAAACCTTATCTCGCAGACATGAAATAGGTCTTGGCTGTCCTGATTTACTTTGTTACGAGGGGTTTCTGCGCATGCGTGCCAGCAATCTGGCGGATTACGTCACTTTGAAAGTGTCGTACTATAAGCAAATTTATGGAATCCATTATTGCTTCTGATGTTGTCTTTCCTATTTTAAAACCATCTGATCTCCAACCACCAGTTTGGACTCCAACCTGCTCACTCAACTCTGGACATGCTTCTGCTCCTCTTTTTCAGCAATGGTTGGGGGCCCTCAATCTCAAAGAAGAGGTTAGGACCTCTTCAAGACAGTCTGGCATTTTGCTTTGTTCCCAAGCTTTCTGCCTGTGGCATATAAGGCCACCTTCATTTATAAATTTCTGACTTCCTCCATTCATGCAGTCAACATGCTGCTATCGATGGAACCCTCTCCTCCACTCTTCCCAGTGGGAGGCTGGAGTTCCTCAAGGCAGTGTTTTGTGCCAAGCCTTCTTCCCAGTCTATATTATTGACCTCTCTGATGATTGTGAAAACCTGTTTTTTGTTTTTTTAAGGACAACTACACATTGTGTCATACAGTACCCCCATCCTTCTGCTAGGCCAGTGGTTTTCAAACTTTTTTTAGTAGCGACCCAATTTCAGAACCTCTCTACATCGCGCGACCCAAAAGATTCAAAACCCAATTCATATCATAATATAGAAATAAGTTTCATATGACACAAAACATTTACTGTTTACTTTATTCACTATCGTCATGTTTTCATAGACGAGTAAACGGAGAATAGCGACAGTATCCAAATAGTACCGTTGAATGTTTCAGAAGTTTAGTCCGAATGACATTTAGATATATCAGTGAGAAGGATGAGCCTGTTTTCAGAAACCAACTTCTCTATTCGTGGAGAAGTACATGACAATGCCAGGATCATATCATGCTCCATTTCTAGGCGATTTCTGTACTTTGTTTTAATCACCACCATGATGGAGAACGACTGCTCATAAAAGTATGAGGATATGGCATGAGAACCTTAATGCGCGCCGTGACAGGGTCGGGTACGACGGCAGCATTTTGCCAAGAATGTCGACAACAAATTCGTCCGCGCAAGAGCCTGCGCTCCTGAATCCTGCTGGAGCTGTACAAGCTCTTCTGTGCTGTATCATCTTCATCAGCAATTGAGTCCAGTGGAGCCGTGAAAGGGTCCCGAACCACAGAAAAGGACTGCACATCCAGCTCAGGGAAATAGTGCTCGAACTGTTCAATGAGCGACCGAAGGTGACGTGCTATCTCCCAGAAAGACTGTCGAGCTCAGTATCATCGTACTGGCAGGTCGTTAGATGCTCCACCAGACGGGGAAAAGGCTGAAGCGCTTAACAGCTGCTTTGTCTGCCAGTAATTTTAGAGTCGCCAGAAATCCGCTCATTTTGTCGTGAAAAATCATGAGGTTGGCGTCTTTGCCTGGAGGGAGCGGTTGAGGACATTGCGACGTTCAAAGATGTCAACAAGATAGCACAGTTCTGACAGCCAAGAACACAGCACAGTTCTGACTCAAGCAACGCTACCCATG
>CM068953.1:125256470-125274806 GCA_035128595.1 Eptatretus atami | reverse complement strand
TTTTTTCTTTTTTTTTTGTATACCTTGCGAGCGTCTCGTATTGAGAGATAACACACAACGCACAGCAAGGGGCATGACACAAGGGGCGGGAGTGGGAGGGCAAAACAGTGGGGAACAGACACAGGAGATCTGTGGAAGGGAGGAATGGGACGGGAACATGGCGGAATAGAAGATGGACATTACAGGGACTTTCAGGAGGAAAGCAGGGGGAATTGAAGGAAGTGGGCTTGGTGGATTATCGGGGGTAGAAAAGATCGAGGATTTGGATGGGGATGATAAGAGGTGGTGTGAACAGCTGTTTTGAAGGCCTGGACGAAGCAATGGGAAAGAATAGATGAGGAAGTTTATTCCAAAGCGGGAGAAAAAAGAGGAATGAAGAAGTGAAGTGCAGCAGTGATTCGTGATTTTGGTAGTTTACCAGAAGGGGGTTGTTGCGGACCTTGAGCGCCCTGTGAAATGTGTGGGGACAAAATCGCAGAGAGAGCAGGGGGCGCAAGGCTGGAGAGGAGAGAGGTAGAGACAGAAAGACCACCGACCAACCTGCGCGTGATTGAGTGAGAGGCCCAAAGACTCATATCATTGCGGGAATTCGCGATGATCCTAAATGCCCTGGTTTCTACAGCGTGAAGCGACAAAGGTGGGAGGCAGGAGCACCAGCCCAGAGGGGAGAGCAGTACTCCATCAGGCTACGGACAAAAGCTTTGTAAGTGGTCAGGAGCTCAGGAGGGCTGAGGAAGGACTTTGCACGACGGAGGATCCCATCGGCGACTGGCTTTGGAGGCGAGGGTTTTAAATGTGACTTTCCCAGAAAGGTCATGGCAGATAGTGAGACCCGAAGCTTGAAAGAAAGGACTTCTTCCAGAGGATTGTAAGAAAGTGGATGGGGGTTTCTAAGGTCCTTTCGAAGAACATAGTGAGAGTGTGACATTTGTCTGGATTGAAAGACATGTTCCACATGTTGGACCAGTTTGTGATTTTATCCAGATCTGCAGTGAGCGAAGAAGTGCTGCTTGCCGGTTCGAGGGATGACAGATGGTACGGCAGAGGGTGGAGTCATCAGCAAAGAGATATAGAGGATATTTCCAGAGAGTCGAAGAGATCATTGATGAAACAGAAAAAACAGGGCCAGAACGCTACCTTGAGGAACTCCAGCCTGGACAGGAAGAGGGGATGAAAGAACTCCATTTAGGGCCACACGTTTACTGCAACAGGAGAGGAAGTCTGCGAGCCATGAGTGAGATGGCCTTGGATACCATGGGAAGAGAGTTTGGTGAGTAGGCAGGGTGCCAGACTGTGTCAAAAGCACGTGATATGTCCAGGATACGGCTCGGATTTCTCTGTCTGGCATTGAGGACCTCCATCCATTGATGAGAGAGCAGAAGCAGCATATCCAGGTAGAGTGACCTGGTCTGAAACCAAATTGATGATCGGAAATCAAGCCATTGGAGAGAGAAAGGATTTATGTCTGAAGCGATGATGGATTCCATAACCTTGCTGATGATTGGGAGAAGGGATTTTGGTCTGTAGTTGCAGGGATCTGTTTGCACCTTTTTATGCAGGGCAGTGATGTTTGCAGATTTCCAAGCAGATGGCAGATGACCTTGAGACAAATGGAGGGTGAAATAACAGAGAGAGGTGAGCAAGAGCAGAAGAGCAGGCTTTGAGGACACGTGGGCTGATGCCTCTGGACCGGTTTTAGAATCTGAGTCGAGGTTTGAAAGCAAGCCTCCCACCCTGAAGAGAAGGACACCAGAGTCCAGGACAATTGGGTGCGACTGCAAGACTAAGGTTATAGATGACGTGGGTAAGCACAAGATGATCGGCAGTGGGTGGTAGACGACACTCACACTACTATTGTATTCGCTGCCTAATCGCCTCCGAGTTACGTGCCATTCCCAGCATCTTATTCGAGCAAATCGGTCTCCAGCGGGCCATTCTTTCACACTTTGTGCCTTTCATCAGAGCCTTCGCAGCCGCAGGTTTCATTGGCTGTTAGGGAGGGACTGGAGGGGGAAACCATTAGGCACCTCCTCGCGAACCACCAAATACATGTGACACCTAATTAAACGCCACCTTTAAGTGAATAACGCGCGCGTAAGACGCCATTCGTAGATAAAGCTCCTGAACGCGACGCGTTTAAAACTCACTTGAACGTATCGAGATATAGTAGTGTATATCTAGTGTCATCTCTCTCCTGAAGCTCCCTCGTTCGACCTATACACCTACCCTTTCGTCCATGCTCCTCTTCTCTTTCGTTGCGAAGCGAACTGAGATTCGCCGCCCGTCTCAAGTTGTAGGTCCTGCACTAGGTATGTTGCGCAAATAAATGTACAGGTCGCTTCACGTGATATACCCCAAGACCTTTGCTTCCTCCTCGCCACATAGGTACGGAACATGAGAAATAATAAACAAGATAGGCACTGGTAGGTAAGTAGTGTCATATATGGGACAAAAGAAACTTTTAGAATGCGACCATTACCTCGCACATGCGTAAGTGGTTATATTCACCATCTGTGCTGTGTCACCTATTGACCCATTGCACGGCCGCATCATAGCCTTCGTTTGCACAAGAAATTGTCACGCTCTAGGTTAAGCTTCAGCATAATGCATTGATTGGACTCAGCATAAATTCGCGTATTGTGTGATAAAAGATTTCAATTATCAGTCGAATTCGAGTCTCATTATTACGGTTTGTGACTACAGGTCTCTGACTTTGGCCCAAGACTTATCGCTGTTCCTCAGTACAGTCCGGTTGTAGGTGATGTATAATGCCAGACTCTGACACTGTGGTGGCCTCAAGGTTTTGAGGTTGGATTCTCTGAATAACAGGCCAGAGAGATGTCACACTTTGGAACAAGGACCGCACTCAATGTCTCATCGTAGATATTACCCATTGAAGTTATTGCGAGAAGCGAGGTAGATGCGGAGCAGATATTTGTCAGGGAAATTTGTCAAAATAAGATTCCCAAAAGGAGAGGCTGAAGGTGAGGGAGGGCAGTAAGTAAGGTTACCCATTTTGCTGAAAGTGGAAATGTGCCCGCGGGGTCGTCTTCTTTGGTTGTATGGTTTTTTTTTACTTCGATGTGGTAGGTCTTGTATACAGTCCCCTTATCGATGCGCTCAGGAGTCCCGGCTAGAGGTAGACAAGTATTTGCTGGTTAAGCGACGACACCAACTGCCACAGCGATAGCGGGCATGGAGAGACAGCAAGAAGGCAAGGCGTACCCGACACGCGGGCTAGATCTCACTGGGATGGATATAGGGTCGCCAAGTAAAACCTATGAGTGGGGCTGAATATAACAAGAATCAGCGGGAGATCTGGTGGAAGGGCAGGAGCCATAGAACTAGATTGGCTTCAAGAGACGGGTTTGTGGTTTGTCTTATTGAAATAGTGGTGCTAATATAAGGCGCCCCACTGTCGTACCATCATTTATATCCAGAGACATTGTCTAGGTGCAGAGAGGATCACCCACCCACTAAGGGGCGGGCTAATTTTGCATTAAATATTTAGAAGGAAGTCGGCGCGGCACTCTGGCATGTCTCAGTAGGCATTTCTCAATCACAACAAACTTTTTGTTCGGTGGGTTTTAGGGGTTAGAAACCATTGAAACGTTATTGCAAGAGAGTATTGGGAGAATGTGTTGATATTGTCAAGTCTATAGTTGAAGTAGCATACTCATTCCGTTATTGAGGTGGGTGTCATTGAACACATCCCTGTATTTTGTAGGATAAGTGAACAGAACTGGAGGCAGAAAAAAAATGGCGGCAAAGTGTGTTTGAGAAATAAAGAAATGGTCCCCAAATAGTGCATAGCGACCAAGATTGGCTATTCCTATAACCAGAGCATATATGCCCCGTCAGAGAACTTGGGCCGCAATGTAGAGTATTATACGTAGGGTATGGTATATTGAGACCACAAGAAAATATAAGTTGAATAGGGGAGCAGTGACTTCCCGTCAGATGGTTGTCAGACTATTTTCACGGAAGCAAATGCTGCTCAAAGAATTTTACCTGACAGACAAGCTTTGGTAGTGTGATTTGTTCCGGGCGTACGGCCCATATTGAGAGCAGCTCACACTTGAATACGAGAAATGTAAATTGTTTAAAATGCTGGCACGCGTAGTGGGGAGACCATACTCTGTCAGCAATGGAGAGAGCATAGGTGCATTCAGAAGTTGCGACGCGGAAGGCTGGAGACTGAGAGGAGATCATCCCGAGTAAACAAAATTTAAGCTCACTTGAAGATAACCCTGCGATATTGATCCGCAAAGGATCTCAGATTGCGACAACGCATATCTCTCTAACCGTGTCTCCGTAACCCAGAAAACCTACGCTAAGACTCATTAAGTTGGCTACCTAAGACATCTGTCGCAGTGAATGGCGTTTCTTTCAGAAGAATGACTCCAGAGTACACACTCCATATAGGCAAGTTGTCTCTGAGCTTCTCTCTCTCCCACCTGATCTCCTGGGACTATGACCTTCCTTTACGAAGTTGTGTTCTACACCAGTCACCGAGCGGTAGTACGCGCCGAGAAAGGTGTGCATGAACTTGAGGTGCCGTTATGGAGCACCAGCGACCTAAGATTAGGAGTCATGGCTATGCGGATCCCTATTCAGGAAGCAGCAGATGACGTACACTCAACCTCAGTTATTGACTATACCCACAAGTGGACACAAGCTCGGTCTTTATTTTAAGGCACAGTCAGGTCAGGAGACTACAGAGTATTCCAGAGTGGTGTCTGCTACACTGCTATTAGGGCTCCCTTATGGCACTCCAGACGAGCAGATTGTTGACCTTCCTCATCTCCCTGCGGGACTCTGCTTGTTAGCGTGATTGGTTTTTTGTTTGCTGTACATTGAATTCTGACATGGCGGCCATCTTTAATTTATGCAAATTAGGGCCCTTAAGGGGGGTAACTTTGAGATAACTTTCGATATGATGTTCAGTGGGATCCAATGAACCAGTCAAAGCAAAAAAACCTTCTGAAGCAATTTGTTCTAGGTATTTTATAATTTTACTGGACTATGATGACAATTGAAGTCAACATACAGTGACTTTTTTATACTGACGTGCAAAATTCTGTGGATGTTGCATGAAGACGTTAAACCACTCAAACTAACTCATGACATTTTTATTTTCTCTACTTTATGTGCCATTTCCCTAAACCTGTGATTTATATTTTTTGACTGAAATGCAAACAGGTGGCCTTGGGGAAAAGGAAATTGGAACATGCTGGTGTTGCTTCTCCTCCGAAAAAGAAACAATCTACCTTGAATTTTGAGAAAACTTCCAGTCCATTGCTTAAAGAGAAATGTAAGTGCAGTCTTTATGAGTATTCTATGAGGATGGGTTTAAAGGACAAGTTCTGATTGAAAGAGAAATGTAAGTGCAGTCTTCATGAGGATGTGTGTAAAGTACCCGGTCTGATTTGTCTGCACAGCTGGAGAAAATAAATCGCCACAATCAGCAAAGGCTGCAAAGAAGGAATTGTGGTCTTCACCATCCACTGCCTCTGCTTCTGCTACTCCCAAACCAACCTCCCAACCGCAAGAGATTGGAGACATCCTCAAAGGAGTTGTGTTTGTTCTCAGTGGTTTCCAGAACCCATTTCGTGCAGAAATACGAGACAAAGCTGTTTCCATGGGAGCAAAATATATGCCTGACTGGGGTCCAAACTGCACTCACCTAATGTACGTTGTTTTGTTGTTTTGTTGAGAATTGTTCCAAGCCCACACATGTGCTGACATTGCAATTGCTTTGCATATGAAAAATATTGTGGCTTCCTATTAAAGGCAATGGACAGCCATTTTCATCCAGTTGATTGCAATCAATCATCCTTATAGTCGCATAATCTCCAGGTGATTAAGCTTTTGCATCACTGCCTTTCTCATAATTCATGTGAAAAGTAAGCGCATTAGAGAGCCTATCAAATGGTGTTTTACACAAATTTTGATGACTTAATGGCAAGAAATTGGCATATTCTGTATATTAAAATATGGTTGTGGACCTGGGGTCAGGGGCAAAGACCATGAGGGGTGAACTACCTCGGGTTCCCACCAGACTCTCTGGAATCGCAGGCCGTCACACACGAATAACTTCGTGACACTGCGGGTCACTAATCGACCGTGACCGTCAATAACGACCACGTGACTTAGGATCCTCCGTCTAATGACTAAAGGTCACATGATCTAATTACTGGGGGACACGCCCTCGGTACGCACTTGCTTAATTTGGATCACCTAACCAGATCGGATGCAACCGAGCGGGACTGCCAAGCACGTACCGGCGAGGAAATATCTTTGGTGGATAACGTCCTGGCTAAACGAGGGTGCGAACCATGCTGGACCAATGATAGAAAACACAAAAACGAGCTGGGAACATTTCTACACAAAGCATTTATTTACAATCAAGCGAGGAAAAGTATGTGGCACAGTGAATGGGGTTTTATTTTATGTACAGCAGGGGGATAGCAAGGAATTTGTGGGGTGTGGCAAAAGCCAAGCAATCTCACAAAAGCAGACGCAGAGCAGAGTTATCCTGCTATATCTTCTACAATCTTAATTTATGCGAGGACAGGTGCCATCACACACACACACACACACACACACACACACACACACACACCTGAGGAAGATTAGATAGCCAGAGAGAAAGAAAGCACGTGAAGATAAACGACCCCAGTACCTGGCACGGTCGGCCGACGAACGCAACCCAGAACGCTTATGGAGAGGTAGGTGGGAGGAATACTGGTTGTGTCTAAGGTGTGGGAGTGAGAGGTGTGGTGTCGTGGAATGTGGGGGGGGGGTGCGGTGTCCTGCCAGAGGAAATTCAGATTGCGAGTCAGTAATGATGCTCTTTGTGCGTCCAAAGACGGAATAGATGTTTGGATAGAGAGAGAGGAGAATAGATGCGTGAGGAGAAAGATCCCTAACCTAACCGTGTAAAGGTCTGTATGTGTAGTGTGTACCTCCGTGGGACGCTCTGCCTGAGCATTCCCACCTCGTGACGTGTTGTGTTATCTCCTGCTTAATTACTTTGCCAGGGCTCATGGCAACGTGCGCTCCACACTGGTCCGTCTGACTGCATGGGGGTGGTGGAATGTCGACAGCATGGCAGGGAGTCTTGGCAGTAACCCCAGATTAGGCTCTCAAAGAAGAAGCACATTCTGGCAATCACACACCAATAGCGAGATGGGGAGCAAAGCGAAGAGGCGAGAGGAGATCGAAGAGCCAGCAACGATCCAAGCAGAGAGCGAAGAGAAGACAGCGGAGGAGACTCTAACGGCTCTGCGCTACTCCTTTTATAAGCCCCGGGCAAAGGGTGGGGTGATGACCAGAAAGCGACACTCTGTGGCCCGAATCCTGCTCCTCTATTGGGCCACAGTGGCCATAGCCACGCTCTGCCAGGCTCCGGGACCGGAAACCGTCTCAGTTGCCCACCCGCTTCGGCACGGGTCAGAGCTCCTGACTCAACATAGGACATGTTCCCTGAGCCGGCACCCCGGCCCTGAATGTGCTCTGAGTGCAGTCTGAATTTCGAATAGCAACGGACTTTCCCCCACCATCCACGGGCCCCCTCATGAGCCAAAATGCACACCTGGGCCCCTGAACCAAACTCCCGGATCACCCTTCTCGCAACCCCTCCTCATTGCCCCTGGTCTTGCCGTGGTCTGCTGACTGGATGAGAGTTGTATCAATTCCGGATGCTCACTCAGGACGTCCCCGGTGAGATATGGTCGAGATCTTAACATCTTTTGCGTGGTCAAGCATCGCGTGGTTCTGCGGACAATTTGAGTCGTGCGGTGCTCCTCAAAAATAGAGTGGCGAATTGTAGTGATGCAGGGGTACGAGGGGGTACGGGAATATTTTTCCCGTGTGCGTTTGGCATTTCTGGTCAAAATGGTGGGGTTTGGTGAGCGAGGTGTGAAGCAAGGTGAGGTGCCGGTTGGGAATTGGCACGGGTGGTATAGTGGGTCGTTGTGTGGTGGATCCTTGCCATGGGAGGCTTCATGGTGTGCTAATTATCAATTGCCTATTGAATGGTGTGTGTGCTTGCATGCTGGTTTTGTATGATGGCTAAAAGGAAAGGGTTGGAGTAGGAATCAGAATATGAATTTGAGATAATTACTAGACCTAACTCCAAGGCCCACGCTATGCACTTCATCCCGTTAACCCACTAGACATGAGGGGAAGACCAACTACACGAAGACTAATTAAATAACTGCCTGGGGATCACTGTATGTTGGGTGCCATTGCCTTGGAGGCATGCGGTTTTGCAGAACCGCAACAATATTTAATTGAAAATAACAAATGATTGCATTTTTTTTGTTGCAATTATCTTGTCATACATAATTTATCTGAGATTATTGTTCTTAACGATTCCATTGTATTAGGTCTAGGTATGTACAATGACATGCAAAAGTATTCACCCCCTATCAATAATGCCATATTTAGATGAATTACAAATTATGTAGGAAAAACACAGTTTTTCAAAATGAACTTTTTTTATTCATCACTGAAGAGATCAAACTGAACACTGTTATAATTGAAGAAGGTTACATGTCAGGAATACCTGCAAATCAAAATTCACTGGTTGTAAAAGTATTCAGGCTCTCAGGTCAGTATTTGGTGGAAGCACCTTTGGCAGCAATAACTGCTTTGAGTCTTTCTGGGTAGGTCTCTACCGGCTTTGCGCAGTGAGATGGTGAAATCTTTGCCCATTCTTCAGGTGAAAATTGCTCTCGTTCTTCCAAGTTTGATGTTCTAGTTCTTATTCAGCCAATCCAGTGTGACTTTAGTTTTGTGTTTCAGATCATTGTCTTGCTGAAATGTGAATCTCCTACCCAGTTTTCAGATTCATGGCTGACTTGAGCATGTTTTCATCAAGGATTCACCTCGACTTTGCACCATCCATTGTCCCTTCTATCCTGACAAGTTTGCCAGTCCCTGTTGATGAAAGGCAACCCTATAACATGATGCTGCCACCACCATGCTTGATAGTAGAGATGGTGTTGACTGGGTGATGTGCAGTGTTAGCCTTGTGCCAGATGTAACGCTTTGAATTTAGACCAAGAAGTTCAATTTTTGTCTCATCTGACCACAAAACCTTTCTCCCACATACCTGTCGTATCATTTAAGATGCTGTTTTTCAAACTCCATATGAGCATTTAGATGGCTTTTTCAGTCATGACTTATTTATTGCCACCTGACTATAGAAGCCAGCTTGGGAATGGGATATTGTTGATTGATGAACACTGGCTCCCATCTCGGACATAGCACCTTGCAGATCTTTCAAAATCATTGTTGGATTTACAGTGACATTCCCAACCAGTTTCCAACTTGCCCAGCTGCTGAGTTTGGATGGGCGACCTGATCTGTGAATAGTCTTCATGGTATGACATGTCTTTCACCTCTTCATGATGGATTTCACCATATTCAAAGGGATAATGAGCGACGTGGAAATCTTCTTATAACCCTATCCTGAACGGTGCTTCTCCACCACTTTAAGTCTGTCTTCTTTGGAAAGCTCCTTGGTCTTTGTGTCTGCCTTGTTGGTTGACCAAGTGAGTTGCACCTTAACACTCAGATAAGTGCGGGAGCTTAATTTTTAAGTTAAAACACTGATTACATTCAGGTGAAACCTATTATACTTGTATTGTAACCTTTCAAACAAATAATTTGCTCCTGAAGTGATTTTCAGTTAATTAGGCAAAGGGTTTGAATGCTTATGCAACTGAGAATCATCTGATTTCTCTGTTAATCTAACTTATTACCTCCACCACCGAAGGTGATGGAGGTTATGTTTTCACCCCTCTCTGTCTGTTTGTTTGTGTGCAGGATATCTCAAAAAGTTGTTGATGGATCCAGATGAAATTTTGTGGACAGGTTGTGTGTGTGACGAGGCCGAACTGATTAGATTTTGCTGAAGAACCGGATCCGGATCCGACAACTAGAATTTTATGTGATCTTCACCATTGAGAGATCGGGCTAAACTAATATATAGCATGATATCTCAAAAAGTTGTGGACGGATTCGGATGAAATTTTATGGGCATGTTGGGTGTGTGGCAAGGAAGAATTGATTCAATTTTGGTGAAGATCTGGATCCGGATTTGAGAAGTTTTTTTAAAGTGATTCTTCACCATTGAGGGATAGGGCTAAACTAATATGTAGCACAATATCTCAAAAAGTTGTCGACGGATTCGGATGAAACTTGGTGGACATGTTGGGTATGTGGCAAGGAAGAATTGACTCATTTATGGTGATGATCTGAATGTGGATCTGGATATGGGAATTGGTTAATTTTTTCAGTGATTCTTCACCATTGAGAGATGTGGCCAAAAACGATATAGCACTGCATCACATGATATTTCAAAAATGTAATGGGCCCGATATGTTCTCATGGATCAAGTATTGTTTGGTGGAGGTATGTGCTCTACCAAGTGCCCTTCTAGTTCACATTTTTTCACTTTATCATTTTGGTGTAGTTTGTGAAGACTATATATATTAAGTTTGATTTGAAACCATCATGAATTAAGCTTTGGTGGCATCAAAATGTGAAAACTTAGGAGGGGGGTGAATACTGTTACGGTTCTGTGAAACCGGCACTCCCTAAGGCAATGGCACACAATGTATGGTGGTTCCTGAGATAGTTCTTTCATTCGTATTTGTTTTAGGTAGCTCTTTCCTTATGTGTAATGGGTTTATGGGTCAATATGCGTTGGTAGGTTTATATGCCCCTTCTTTACCTATCTTGCTTTGCTGCACACACAAACCACTCCTTCCTTCATGCATGCATGCACACCAAAGATAATAGCAACAGGGACAAGTCATTTGCACACGTGCACCATTTTCTGTTTGAATTGCGTGCCATTGCCCAACGAACACTTCACCTCAACCTTCCCCATACTCGAACCCCAACGCCACAACATTTCAAACACCATCAAGATTCCTTTGTTATAATCATCACACCTTCTGAACCATAATCCAAACTTGTTTACATTCACCATTGCCGCCTCGACCACAACAAACAACCACAACCATGGTGCCTCAACCACCACGAACCACCACATCGTAACTCACTGCTACGCTGCCGCTACAAACGCCTCAACCACAGTCACCACCACAGATGACCACCACTCCCTTTCTGACCAACGGGGGAGCGCAGCGTACCATTATTGGCATGTTCAGGCATCCAACTCGGAGTACGAGTGTGCGCTGAACTCCATTCAGCATCATATGGATAGCCCAAGCGATCTGCTTCATTACGGCCCCCATTGGGTGTCGAGCACATGTTTCGTGGCTGAAGAGCACAACCAAATACCCCCAGCACCATGTTGATCTTGGAGTTCAAGCATGTGTGGGAATTCATGGTAAGTGAGGCCATTTCCGCTGCTGAATCCTCACATTGGCAGAGCTAGCGCTTGGGTAATCGGCCAAATGCCAACAGCTTGTCCTCATCCGATGTTAAACTACTCCCTCGCCAGGAAACTATAGTGCGGTGCGTTCTCCTCAGAAGTGCAATCACAGCTGAATGGCGAGATATACACATGGCGAAACCTTGGTTTGGTGGTGAGAGGCAGAATGGAGCTCAAAGAGCGGAGTGCTGGGCAAGGAGGAGATTCAGGCGCCATGCCAAGCATAGTCATTAGAGCCAACAGCACCAAACACTTACAGACTTGCTTACACGTTACTAGGCTATCTTCTCACATGTTCGTCTTCTTTCTTTTCCGTCTCGTCTGCTGTGGACGCATACTCATAAAAGGAGCATCAGTGATCACCCGGGCAAATCCTGAATGGTTGTCTCTTCCAGGGCAGCCCCACTGATACGCACCTTTTATGATTTCCTCTTATGCATCACCACACCCTCCTCCAACCCCCCCCCCCCCCCCCCCCCCCCCCCCCCCCACTTGCAACTCCTCTCAGCGATTGGGCTGCGCCGGTCCATCGACCTCGCCTGGTGAAAATAGGTTGCCAACGCCTCGTACTTTCTCTTATCTTTCTTGCTTTCTAATTTTCCTCGTGAGTGTTTCTGATGTTAGCATAGATTAGCCTGAAGAAGTATTTGATCGGTTTAGCTCTGCCCTGTGTCTTCTCTTTTGTATATAATTGCTTTTCTTTTGCCGCACCTCACCAATCCTTGCTTTTTCCCTGCCTTATGTATTTTCTGTAATAAATCCCCTGCCGATTGTACACATACCTTTCCTCGTCCTTTTAATAATAAACTGCTTGTATTATATATGTACCCAGTTCATAGCGAATCTTGAACCCCAGCCCTCAACAATACTTTTGCAGGCCACTGTATATCTATATAAAAATTTCTCTTCCAGCACCGAATTTTCCTTTAAGCTCCTGAAGGGAATGCATTCATGTGTTTAATATAGATCCTTCCCAATTAATTGTGTCAAGATTGTCACCTTTGTATTTTCAGTTGAGGTCACAAGATTTTTTCTTTCTTTCTTTCTTTTTCTTCTTGACATAGCAATGTGAATGTATGTTGCATGCCCATATGTTCTTTTATTGCAGAGATTTTTCCATCCACTGCTGAATTGTGGCCTTTCTTTACAGATGTGCGTTTGCTAATACACCCAAGTATCAACATGTGAAGTCTCAGGGTGGCTGTATTGTGCGTAAAGATTGGGTTATTGCCTGTCACAAGACAAAACAGAAGCTCCCGTCAAAGAGGTGTTACTTTCTACTTTGTATGTCATATTTGTTCTGTTACTAAGGCATTGATTGGTGTGGTATGTGCATGACATTCTTTCTAGTGGCTTTGTCATGTGCAATTTGATGAGCATTGCTCTCACACCTGTCATGTAACTTTGCTGTCTTTCACTTTCACATTCCCATGCATTCATTTTTTTTACACCGCACATAGTGAAATGACTTTTATTTAACTTTAACTGTTTTATTTTTATTTATTTTTTCAACAGAAATTGACACCGACTACTCAAAAACGTCACTAACTATTTGTAATTTTGTTTAATTAAACCGTTCTCCTTACAAGGTACCTTTTTGTCGGTGTGGAATCGAGCAGTGAAGATGATGATGAAAGTATTGAAGCACAAAAGGTAAGTAGAACAAGCAATATTCGCTGAGTTGAAGTGTCTCTGCTTTGAGAGCCTGATGCACAATCGGAGAGGGCTTTTTTTCTCATAAAAAATGACGTCCGTTGTATGTGAGCTTTTTGAGTGAACATCTGATTGTGTTGCTAGTGATTTGATGAAATGCTTTATAGACACCGCAATATCTTCCAGACAGTTGCACCCACCTGACTAGCATTCAGCTCACTTTCGTAACTTTAACCCACCATCGAGAGATACACATGAACCCTGACTCATTTTTTTGGCTTGCAATATATATATATATATATATATATATATATATATATATATATATATGTTGCGAATTCGCGCCCGCCGGCGTGCGAACGGCCAGGTGACTCGAATCGCGGCACGTCGCCCACCGGACGGACAATTCAGTCGTGACCCTCTCGGACCAACGCCGGGAGCTAGTCACGGGTGGGGGTTTAACCTCACCACGATCGTGCCAATTGCCCACCCGCGCAGGATAGGGTTGCTCGCCAAATTTTATCTACCTAAGTACCTGCGCGAATGGTCGACCGGGCGATCGCACCACGCCACAGGCCGACTCCGGACACGAACTGCTTAAGCGGTCCGTTCCGTGCTACAGTGATAACCGAGCGGTGTTATCGTCGGCCTCGACGGTTCCGATTAATTATCGGGCGTATTAAGCCCACTACGAACCCCTTACGTGAAGCAGGATGGAGATTCAATTAAAGAAAAGACGAAGCGAAACGGGAAAACAGTTCACACAATGCACATTTATTACGCGACACACGGAAAGCACGTATATACAGCCATACAGTCAAAATGCACATAAAGCAAAGAAAGAGTTAAAACCGAATACGCGTACACACGGCAATACTTATACAGTTCTACTTTACAGACGGCGCCAACACACATTTACACAAAAGCAAAGGAAAGAAGCCACCCTCAAGACAAGGAGGCAGACAGGCCGTAGGCCAAATGTGCGCAGGACCTACAGGAGCGGCCAGGCGCGAGACGAGGGGGTCCTACCCGCGTCTCGTGACGCGTTGGCGGGCAAGCCGCAAATGTGGCCGCGCGGCGGTGCCCCGATTCCGTGCTCCTTGGCGGGTCTCGTTGGCTCCACGTGTGGGGTGGGGTGAACGGGCCCCTTTTGCACTATCTCAGGCGGGGGAAAGGGAGATTGTTGATGCCCTGGGGGGGGAGTGGCTGGCTGGCTTGGGTCCCGCGACGAGCGATCCACACCGCGACCTCGTCGCCGACCGCCGTCCTTCCTGCCTCGCACCCGAGCTCCCTTGCCCGCAGTTCCACCGCTCTCCCGATGACACTCTCTCGGCGACTCCAGAACCCAACTGGATGACACTCTCCTCAGCCGACTGCAGAACCCATCTCTCTCAGCAACAACTCCCTTCATTCGCCTTGCACTCGCCTTCTTAATAGGCGGACAGGAGCAGCTAATATGCAAATATTCGGATCAGGATGACCTCGGGGGGCGAGCCACGCTCGCCCATTGGTCGGAGGAAAGGGGGCGTGAATCTCCCCTGATCCTAGAATTTGCATATATCGATTTCACACACACGCGCCTGGAGGCGGGGCCAAGCCGCCCGCGCTCGCTAATTGGACGGAGGGGAAGTGGCGTGAAGCGTTCTTGATCCGAGTTTTCCCCTTGGAAAGGCCGCCATTTGCGCGGGCTCGGTGCGTTCGGCACCAAACGTCGAACGGGCCCGAGACAGCCCGACGTTCAGTGTTCACAGGTGGTGCGGGAATGGCCGTAGAGGAGAGAGGTGAAGGTGGTGGAGGGTTTTCTGTGGGAGGTTGATGGTATGGTGCCGTTTGGGAGTGGCGGTGATGCAATGTTTGCGGGATTGTAGAGGTGGCGGTGGCGTGGTTGTTTCAAAATAAAGATAGAACAAGAAAAATGGCTAACTCAAAGCGTCGCAGCCTGGATGAATCACATAAATTCCCTCTATACAACGGGTTTGGGCTACCTACACATGTACTTAGAGATATCTCACCTACGGGACCTTTATGGTGTAATGCTAATTTCCACAGCCGTAACAATATATATCTATATATATATTATATCTATATATATAATATAATATATATGACACAAACACACACACAAACACAGCACAGTGAGTCAGTCCGGGAAGCCATGAAACTATATGCCTATTAATCACATCCTGTTCGAACGTGCAGAGCGTCGGTGCTGCCGAAGCATTCTCCTGGGCTATTGGGCATAATCCTGGATGAGTCGCCACTCTGACCTTAAGACCCTTAGACCAGTGTTTCTCAACCTTTTTTGTCCACGCCCACTTTGATTTTCAAAATAATCGTACGTCCCACCATGATTGGAGACACTACAGTATATACTACATATGTATTAAAAAGGCAAAGCTATGAAAGCGATCATATATTGATTCATTAATTCTGAATTCTCATGCCCCACCAAAATATTGCCACGCCCCACCTTGAGAAACACTGCCTTAGACCTTAACACCATTGAGACCCCATTACACTGTTCAGACAGCTTAGACTCTTGACCATTTAGACCACTTGGACTTTCTTATATCACAAATAAATTTCAAATAATATATCACCACCAATATTAATATGTAAATGCCATTGTCTTTCTTTGTGGCTTTCTGTTTTGCTCTTTGTCTTTATTTCTTTCTTTGCTCCTTATGCACGGCCACATCCTTTAAGTACAAACTCCAAACTCGGGATACAAATACAACTTTGTGGGGGGGGGGGGGGTTCACAACTTCATACACATACGTCTATTAATTACGTACTATTGGAATGTACTTTTCGACTCTTGAGACTGCTGAGACCCCTTTGACCATTGAATACCCTTTAAGACCTTAGACCAATATTGTTATGGATTTGGAAGCCATTTACACACAAACAACAGCAGTCCCCGTAGCTTAGTTATTTCGATAAGTATGTGTTTATAGTTAGAATCCCGCCTTCTGTCTAATGGGAATTTCGTGTGTGCTACGAGTTATTTTTAGTTAGGTTTTTATACACAAAACACAAACAACAACGACACCACCCTCACTCAACCCGGTCGCCATTGCCCGTGTTTTGGCTGAAGGCGTGGGCGGAGCCTCCATCACTCAGATCCGACTCGCCCCAGAAGGTGGGAAAAATTCGCGCAGAATTTCCGTTTTCAGAAAGGGTCCCGCTACCGTGGGCCTGTCCAATGAGGATGGCCAGCGGATCGCGCGATGGGACCGTCCAATCAGGAGGCGAGTGGCAAGGAAAAAACCGCTCCTACCTCAAGAGAGAAGAGGAGTGATTGTGGCAATTGGCTTGGTCTGCGGTCGTGGTTCGAGCGGTCTGCGGTCCTTTGCGGTGGCTCACCGTGTGGTGGTGACCGAAGAGGAGTGATCGAGGCGACTGCCTAGCGTCTGGAGTGATCGTGGTGACGGCTGAGCGTCTGCGGTCGTGGTGGCTTGGTCTCGTTCGTGGGCCGTGGACTTCGGGTCGTGGGTTCGAGTCCCACCGTGGTGGTTTTGAGTCGTGTGACCGCACGAGGCGGGAAGGTACCCCGGCCCGGCCAACCGAAAATAGACCCACGGGGTCAATTTATTGTGTGTTGTGTGTGTGTGTGTGTGTGTGTGTGTGTGTGTGTGTGTGTGTGTGTGTGTGTGTGGTGTGTGGTGTGTGTGTGTGTGTGTGTCGCCGTCCTGTAAGTAGAAACTGTTAAGTGCTTTTCGTTCCTTGTAAATTGTATTCTTTTATTTGGATAACTCTGCTCTTTTTGTGCTTCCCTCCCCGATTATTGTTATAAATAACCCCTGTTAAATGTACCAGCTCGTTTTCTGTGCTTTCTCCCATTGGCCTAGCATGGTGTGGGTTTGAGAATTAGTAAGGCCGTTCATGCGTAAATTGTTCATTTGGACCGACGGATCTTGGTAACCCCCGCTCGGTTTACACCCGAATCGGGCTCGGTAAACGGTCCGTTCCGCCCGAGGTCCGTCGAGAGTGTGGTTTTCCCCGGTAGTTGGACGACGTGGGTTTTAGGTATATTGAAATTAGGCAATTAACCCTACCCACGCCGTCAAAATATTGGCGACCATGGTCCGCTAGGGGACCCGTGAACTCTCGGACTTATCCGAGAGTCACGACCTAAATTCCGGGTGTTCGGTGGGAGACGACTCTACTGCTCCACCTTGTGGTCGTTTATCGCCACCGACCCCGGCCCACAACAATAACACCCAAAAGCCCCAGATGACCCAAAATTCCTTGAGTACCCAAATACCCAATGGATTCAGATGATCCAAAATACCCCAAGGACCCCAAAGACCTATCAGACCCAGATGACCCCTTTTACCTTTTAACACTTTAGACACCTTTAGATCCCTTCACCCTTGAGACCTTTATACCCTTTTGACCCACAGAACCTTTCGACTTTACAACATCAGTCCTTTAGACCCCTCAGCCTCAGAACTTCACATCATTCAAGCCCCCTTGCACCCTTCAGACAGATTAGATCCTTGACCATTTAGAGCTTTAGACCACGTGTGTGTGTGTGCGTGTGCGTGCGCGTGCGTGCATGGGTGTGTGTGTGTGTGTGTGTGTGTTTGTTTTTTGTTTTTTTCCTTATGCACGAGCGGCCACACATTTAAATTGAAACTCAAACTCGGGGTACAAATATAACTTTGTGTGGGGGTTGACTAAGACTATGTGGCCGTGCCTCAAGTGGGGTGTGGGGGGGCGCAAATTCTCAGTGTAAAGTTTTAACCTGTCATAGGGTTCGGCGATACGTTGATTTTACCGGATATATCAATATAATATATTCATATATTTCATATCGATAACACTGAATTCTGAATATACCGGAAGACTGAAAAATTGATATGAAAAAAAATACCCGGTTATCGGCAACAAATCGACGAAAGGTGTTTACAATCCTCAAATACCATACATAATTTTCAAAGCTTTGATGCACTCGGCGTCTCGGCTAAACATGGAACAGGAACAGTGGAACGTATGACGTCAAGACGTACCAGAAAGTAAGTGCAGTATGTGTTAACTTTTAAACCTCAGTGTCCGAGCACTCGTGCAAGCAATTAGCAATCAGTGTTTCTTTGTCCTCGTGGCTGGTTTTAAAGCAATTGCCAATTGTTTATTATTTTATATGAATCGGGTGTGCTTTAGAAATCCTGTGCCCATTAGGTGATCTACGATAGCAATAACGGTATGAAGCAGGATACCGGTACAGCGTTCTGTGATCGTCATAACCTGTACGAGTGCACGGC
>CM068953.1:125210141-125250188 GCA_035128595.1 Eptatretus atami | reverse complement strand
TGTAGAAATACTTTGAAAACTTACCGTGTGTCAATGATGTGCATGTGCATGTCATATATGAATACGTAATGGACCATCAGACATTGCGTATTTTTGGAACCTGCGTAAAAAACAAATTATTTATTTATTATTTTTCTTTTTTAATGATGTACCGGCATGACTCCAAATCAATAAAAATCGATATCGACGGAGCCTAATGTAGCGCCACCTAGTGGTGGTGGTAGAGGGTATTACAATTTCCTTTTTTTACCTTTAACAACTCTGAGGTTAAAGCACTCTTCGTGCAGGTAAATTTGTTCTCCTTCCCTTCACCCCCCCCCCCCTAAAAAAAAAACGGAGGGCCTGTCAAAGCCTGTCATCGTATGTAATACATTTGTAGCGGGAAGGACATCAGGACGAACGGAGACAATGGTGGGGTGAAGCAGGATGTGAGGATTGGGGGGGAGGGTGTGGAGTAGGGGTTAAAACACTCATCCATGGGTAAATTTGTCTTCCTTTCCTTCTCCTTCTCGCCCAAATTTTTGGCAAACATGAATAATTGGTCCATCAGCAAAGCGATGGGTATTTCAAATAATGATGAACAGTAAACTGAGAAGTCAACTGTCATTTACTTTTTGTCTGTTTTGTGTTGTTAGGGGGGGGGGGCAGTGTACCAGGGCATTTTTCAATTTAAGATTTTAAAATCATGAATCGTATAATTTCGTGATAATTTTAGCTTACTTGATATTTGGTGTGTTGTAATTCACCATACTTTTGTAATCCCTTCGTGTTTTTTTTTTCTTCAAGATATTTGATTAAATAGAGTGTGTTTTGCTGTTGCTGCAAGTTGTTTTGATAAACAAGTATCGTAGTTTTGCAAAATTCTAATTGTTAGAATAGTTCTCCAGAAATTTAATTTTCATTATTTCCTCCACAACAGACAGTGAGCTGTTGGGATAACATGCACATCGTTTAAATTCCTGACTCAACTCTAAGCTGTCATTCTGGTACTTTGTATGCAGGGCGTTACAGCGCTGAACTAGAACGGCACTCGGTAGATTGCATACTCCCACCAGGCTGAACAGTTTGTTTTGTTTCCCACTGATAAGGATCTGCACGGGACCTTAACCAAAATATAATTGGCTTGTTCTTGTCACTGACACAACTCATCCACCAAGTTTTGTTTTGCATCAAAATCCATCCATAACTTTTTGAAATATTCTTCTGTGCAATACTGTATATCGTTTTTGGCCATGATTATAATATTTTTTTTTGAATAGAGTAGGCAATTGTTAAGCAGAACCATGATTAAATTCTATTTTCCAGTCCTGATCTATGGTGGGACGGCACACTGTATGAGCAGCATAGCTGAACTCGAGAAATTATGCATACCACCAGTTTGGTGTTGAAAACGTGTGACGATCAAAAGCTGCTGAAATTCTTTTCGCTTTGCATAGATTTTGATATGGACTTGCAGTCGGATGTTTTCAAAAAGCTAAAACATAGGAAGCAACCATTAACAAATCGACTTTATTTTATATTTTTTGATTGCTCTTATTTTAAATCTTTGATTTTATTGCTTTTAAAGTTTTGAATGCTTTTCGGCTGGAATTGATCCGGGACAGGTTGCCCGCCGCTCCAGCGCAGGATGCGGAAATGTCCACAGAGCAGCCATAGCAATGGAACTCGCATCAGTGAGGGCAATGGAACAGAGCGAGGGAACTGCTCCAGTGATGACATTCACAACAGCGCTGATGTCATCGCCTTTGGCTTTCTACTCTGTGGGGAGGGGGGAAATTAATAGGCAGTGGGTGCAATGTAAAGTATGCTGGTGGTTACCTCATTAATGATCCTCTCAGGGGTCCTCTTGCCAGTTCAGACAGTCAGGGACAGATCTCCTGACTTCCTTAACCTAGACAACCTCTAACGCAAACAACACTGCCTACAAAAACAGAACAGCTTAAACTAAAGGAAATCTTTGATGCAGGTGAAAATGGTCTATCTTATGTGAACACACGGTCCATTTCTACCTGCCTTGTATCTCACATAGGTAACAATATATTTTGTTTGTTCATTGTAAACTCAAACATACTGGTTTTCAAGTTTGCTGAAACGATTTTTTTTTCCTCTCTACCATTCATCACAAAAAGGCAGTCGAGGAAGAACAAGATGATGTGAACAATGAACAGAGCAGCGATTCAAATGGAAAAACTCACAGGTTGTGTTTCCCATTTTCCTATAAATTTTGCATTGAACTGCCCCCATCCCCACCAACTTTCTCTCCCACTTTCCATACATACAGATCTAACCAAATGAACTTTCTTCTTAGAAATTGGGTGAGTTTTTCAGTTTGGTGAGAAACAACTTTATACCAAAAGTCACATTTTCTTTGAAATGCAGACATTTGATCTTCCACAGTAGAAATTTGTTAAACCATTTCCAGTGCCAGCATGCTAAATCAAGGTTGGGGGGGGGGGGGGGAGACAAAATAAAGAAATACTTGGAGGAAAAAAGGATATGGTGGGGAAGAATGAGAGCAAGGGCTCTTCCATGAGCTTTGACTCTGCATGCAAAAAAGGGGGAGGGGAAGAGGACATGGGGGTGAATAAGTTGGATACACTGGAAACTCAATCACAAGAGTGGAAGGGAAAACTGGGAAAGAGTATAAATGGAACAAAAAAAATGAATAGGAATATGAGGGAGCGAGGAGGGTGGGGGCCCGATAACCTAAAATCCAGAAAGAGGTGTGCTTGGCAAGGGTTAATTAGGGTAGAAAAGATCATGGTTATGGGTGGGTAGCTGGAGGGAAGAATGTCTTGAAGGTTGGGGTGGGAGATGGGTTGAAGGAGGAACAAATGAGTGGAGGTGAGCAGTGATTCTGAATTTTGGGAGTTTCACTAGAAGGAGGTTGTGGTTTATCATGTGCACCCTGCAGAAACATGGGGGTAGAAGGGGAGGACAGAACATGGGAAGAAAAGAGGATGTAACACCAGAAAAGGGGCAGTGAATGGCATAGAGACCACCGACCTGTCTGCGATGTGAAAGTAATAGACCAAGCGACTCAGTTTCATCGCGGGAGATACCAATGAGTTTGGAAGCCTTCATATCCACGGTGTCAAGCTGAGCAAGGTGTGAAGCAGGGGCACCAACCCAAAGGGGAGATGGCAGGGTACTCCATCTAGCTGCAGATGAAGGCCTTGTAAGTAGATAAAAGTTCAAATATGCCAAGGAAAGACTTTGCATGATGGAGGATGCTCAGTCGGTGGCTAGCTTTGTAGAATGACATTGATATGTGGTTTACCCAAGAATGATCATGGATGATGGGCCCAAAATTTGAGTGACTGAACTTCTTCAAGAGGTTTCTTAAGTAAGTAGATGGGATTATTCACCAGACTGTCCTTTCGGAGAGACACGGTGTGTGAGATTTGTCAGAATTTAGACATTCCAAGTGTTTGACCAGATTGTGATTATATCAAGGTTTATGGAGAGGGAAGAGACTGCTGCCTGCTTATCTGAAGCAGAGAGCATGGAGTTATTAACAGATATTCAGAAAGATCATTCATAAAGTTTAGGAACAGGGCATGGCTCAAGACACTGCCTTGGGCACTCTGGCCTTGATATGTCGAGGAGATGAGTGGATCATGGAACCACTTGTTGATTACAAGAGCTGAGGAAATTAGCAAATCAGGAGAGGGGGTTGTCATGGTTTCATCGGCAGAAGGCTTGAAGAGTAATGTGGAGTGTCAAACTGTATTAAATGCTCGAGATATGTACAGAAAGACTGCCCTGATCTCGTGTCTCAGGTTAAGGGTCTCCATTCATTGTTGGAAGAGCAGAAGCAACATGTCCGAGGGATAGTGGCCCGGTCTGAATCTGAACTGCTGGGCTGAGATCAGGCCATTAGAGAAAAGGAAGTATTTGTTGTAATTTGCGATGATGGATTCCATTACCTTGCTGATGATTGGAAGTAAGCGAATAGATCTGCAGTTAAGAGCGGAGATCCACCAAGTTTATGTAATGCAGTTATTATTGTTTTGTATGCAGCCTACAGCTGCTGGGTACATCATTTCTGAAAGTGTGGCTGTGCCGCTGATCAGTGCCCCTGTTACCAGGAAGCTGGGACTCATTTTGCTGACCTCGGAAGGATGACCGGCTGAGACAACCCACCTGATGTTATTTCATTGGCATGACAGAGGCTCAAACTCAAGACCGTAAGGTCTTAAGCCAGCCACCTTAACCGTTAAGCCAACACCAGGCTTCGTTTTTTGGGGTCCTCGGGGTCTTGAACTTCAGAAACCGTGGTCCTATTTTTATATCCAGTATACTGGTTCACCTACTCCCTATGGGCGTGACTGGGAGGGTCATATTATTATCCTCTCTGGGGTATATAGATTACAGTTTATATAGTCTCAGGACCATTATTCTGTGGTGGACGTGATGAGCATATAGAATGCCTCAAGGATGTCAGGATTCCGCCAGATTTCTTTCAGTTAAAGTGTTAAACAGCAGTAGCGACTGTTTAAAAAGGTAATCATACGTGTTTGTGATTTTTAATTTTTTTTTACTTTGGTGGACCTCTTCTTCTCCCTCCTCTTCTTCCTGGGGTTTGCCCCATGAAACGCCACAAGAAGCTATTTATTCATGTTAACACAGCATTTGTTCAAGGAGGAAAAACCCCTTTGGAGAGGGGGGATATTATTAGTATTAATATTAATATTGTTTTGAAATAACATTAATATTATGCTATTATCATTCGTGTTGTTTTTGAAGTGGCCTTGGAAAAACAACACGATAAGCTATCTTAATATGGATATACACCTCAACACGGAGCTCATTCAAGGAACTAATCTCCCTTGGCAAGGAGGGGAGTGGGGGGGAAGTTAAATCGCTACAACCTCCACTCTGTCATGTGACCCTTGGTCCCCCTGTCATGTTTGGTTGTGATTGGATAAGTAACCACCGAATGTATTACGGTCAAAAAAGTCAGACAGACACCAAATTGCATATTTTAGAGAGATGAATTAAGAAAGACTGCCGAAGCAACGATGGGGGTGTGTACAATACAGATTTTCTTTTTCAATAAAAGAAGATTCTTGAGATTGTTTTTTTGTAGCCTGTGAGAGTATTTGTTTTTTGTAACATTTTGAAGCATCACACATTCTCTTAATGATCATGGAAAAAAATCCAAGCCTGTATATAACAGCATGTTTATTCACATGTTAAGCAAAAACAAACAAACAGTTTTATAGCATTATGATTTTGAAATGTTCTGCAGATCCAATGTGTGGATAGTAGAATTGGTCAAGCAGGAAAGCTTTTATTCTTATCGTTTTTTGTGATAATGGTATAAATGCTATTCAGTATCAGTATTAATGATTGACAGTGATTTTATTGGTTGTAAAAATCAGTAGTGAGACACTAAAGTATTGTTATGATAAAAGGAGCAAATTTAGTCAATATCACTGGTGGGAGTCAGATTCTTGTTTTTTGTTGTATTTTTTTTTGCCATGTTTGTTGGTCATTTTGAAATCGACACTTCATGGATGGATTTTCAGAAAACAAGAAGTTGATCCTGAAAAAGATCCCTATGAAGGAACCACAGATGAAAACACTGATAACGAAGCAATGGAAATGGATGGCATTGATGATTCTGAATTGTCAATACCAGAACTTCCAGGTAAAAAAAAAAGCCCTTTTTTTATATCAAGCGAGACGTGGCTCTAAGAGAGCTCGGCGTTGTTCTTCTTCTTCTTGTTTATTTTTATTTTATTGTTTTTTCAAACATTTGTTTTCAATGTTATTTTGGATTTGTTTGCTCAATATTTATTTAACCTTTAATCCATCAAATGTTTGCATTTCAGATTTTTTCACAGGAAAACACTTCCTATTGTATGGGAC
The DNA here is from genome assembly GCA_035128595.1 of Eptatretus atami. Taxonomy (NCBI): domain Eukaryota; kingdom Metazoa; phylum Chordata; class Myxini; order Myxiniformes; family Myxinidae; genus Eptatretus; species Eptatretus atami. The sequence goes on along the minus strand of CM068953.1, from coordinate 125,244,311 downwards.
ATTTCCAGGCAATGAGGGGCGGATGTTGTACAGATATATAACTGCATTCAATGGGTTTGTATCCTGTGCATTTTAACAATCAACTCACCGTTTTACCTTTACTGCAGTATAACTAACTCGATAAACTTTGTACCTATTTTGGTGCTATAGTAACTCAGGAGTCTCGTGATGGCATTGATCCTTTTGTTCGGATTTTCTTGATGGCATTGATCTTATTAATTCTTTTTATCCCAACGCTTTGAAAAAAAAACATGCTAAAAAATGGCTAATGTCCGGATGTCATATTCCAAGTGTTTCGTTGATGCATATTCCAACTCAAAATTTGATATTGGGTTATTCCTGGTGGAACTTTTGCCATCTTTAAACTTTGCTTTAGTCGGGAATCGTAGGGATTTGGAATGGCACACCATTCACTCTGGTTTTAGTCTTACTTTCCACACTTTGTATCATTGGGAGATGTGTAACATTATGTTACTCAAGAAAATTATAATTTTTTTGATAATTATTTTTGCTTGATTTGTATTAGCAGATACGGTGTCAGTTTTGCTTTTATGCTGAATGCCAGCACGTAGATACTCAAATACGTCAGTTTAATGATGATAATTATCCAAAAAAAATGCAAATGAACAACTCTCCATAGTGCAAGACATATACTATTTTGAAAGTGTGTGTGTGTGTGGTGTGTGTGTGTCCGTCCATTTGACACCTGACTGCCTGAAATGAACTCTCAAGAGAACCTAACACGTGTAGGCAATTTGTTCATGAATGGACAAGTTACTGATTCCCAACTCAAAGGAATGATAAATAATGTGTTTAAAATAAATATATATATATATATATATAATATATATATATAATATATCTGGGGAAGAGGCATATTAAAGAATAAAAAGTTAACTAAAATATGAAGGAGATGTCCAATTGGAAAATATATCACACGTATAACTAATAATTATCAGTGTAATCTACTTATCCTATCCGTAAAGACATGAATATCTCAAGAAGATATCAGACACTCAGAGGTGGAAAGAGGTTAGAAGATGTGGTGAGGATAAAATAAAAAGGTTGGTTCAGATTTGGTCAAGTCGAGCCAGGTGGCCTCACCAAGATTGGATGGGCGCAGCAGGCTGCAATTCTCCTACGCACAATGTGCCGTGAGGGGGGTCTCCGTCCGGCTCAGGTGAACTCCGTGTTAGTGTTCCCAGACTCGCCCCAGGCAAAATTAGCATTCCTTTCTCTGAGTAATTATCTGCAGACTGCTGTAGTTGCACCTGTTACCAACTATAGTATATGAGAGTAAAATTCTCATATACTATAGTTCTGACTCACATTTTGGCCTGGGCAAGACCAGTTTCTCTTTTACCGGGGTAGGGGGGGGGTGGTTTGGTGCATCGCCGGGGTTCATAGAATCCTGGCGATGCTCTGGCAATCATCAGGCACGTCCATTGATTGCCTCACTCAAGTATAGGGGTGTTTTTATCTTTGTCGATGGTCTTGTGGTGGCGGGGGGGAGGGTTAGGGCAGGAGGTGAGGGGGTGAGACAAGTTCTCTATCTAAATGTGTTTTGTGTAGTGACGCCTCCAGGTGTGGGAGGGTATTTCAAGTCTCCACCATTTACAGTACAGTATTCCTGTCCCTGCGTTTTCCATTGTAGTCAGGCGTTTTGAATTGCAAGCAGTAGCTATGTTTTTGCTTCATGCACGTAACCCGGTTTATTTATTTTTCCGATACGGAGCTGTCAATTGCCTGCACACCGCCCAAATAAAGGTATGCGTCAGAAGAACGTGTTGCATGCTTGGAACAAGACAGCCTGTAGGGTGGGTGGGTACTCTGCTAGTTTTTCCAAATTACAGAAGTAAAAGAAATAAATCTATAAATAAATAAATAAAAACTTTTGAGAGAAGTTTCTTAAAAATTAATAGGTGATAACAATTTACACAATAGATCGCAAAAATAACCTCTTACCGGCCTTTCATAAGAACCCCGACATATATTATATCGTTTAGTTATTGTTAAATCATAATTTGTGTGTTTAAAATAGATGTATTGTAAACCTCAATTTAGGTCTGCCAAGACAGTGGAAAGCATGGCCTTGTCTCCCTCCATCCCTTTGAGTTTTTCACTGTTAAATGTGCTTTTCTTTCTCATGTAAAAATATCATTGATACCGTTCTCCCTTTATCCTCATTGACCTTGCAACTACTGACCCTCGTCCACTGGGCGACCAGTTTTCTTTTGAATTGGGACAATCAGCAGTGTACTTGAGACGGGCAACCAACAGGTATGCCTGATGATGTCACGTGAGGGACAGTTTTGAATTGTTTTTTGGAGGAGAAAGTTCAATTGAAGCAGGGAATCTGGAGTGTGAGGAGTGTGATGTTTCTTCCGACCTCTCCATAAAAGCCCTCACCAGGACTCCCTACCGGTGTCTCGGTCCGGCTCGAGCGAATTCTGTGTTGGTGACTCCTCACCATGGTTCTTTAGTCCCCCTCCAGTAGGAGGTACTGGTCCCATGAATCTAGTGATGCAAACACAAAGCTCGCTCAGACTGGCCAGAGACCCACCTCACAGCACATCATGTGTTTTGTGTATGGTGTGTTCTGTTGTCTTTTCATTCAATAGGTTATTGGCGAGGATGCCTCACTCAACTCGAATCGACGAGGCCTAAACCAACCCATTATTTCTCCCTTCCCGGTTACCTCTTGAGGGAGTCTATCGCTATAAGCTTAGGATAAGGTAGATTAGACTGAGATCTTTGTAGTTTATAAGCATGCTTTATTTTCTGAATGGGACATCTTGTATGACTTCACATTTATTTCTGTAACTGTTGTTGTTTTCTGTGATTCTTGCCCTGGTTTCTTTTTTACATTTTGATTTAAATGTTGTTGTTTTACTATTGTGGTTGTGGGGATTGATTGCTTGTCCATGCACGAATAAATTACCAATGGGCATGCGTGAGAGATGTTCTCTGCACGTGCAACATTCGTGAGATGCATTCTCAGTGCATGCAACCAAATTGAGAATCTTAATGTTTCCCCAAGTCGCCATTTAGCGCACTGAGAATTAAATAAAACCTCCACGTTCAGGCCATCTTTCAGAGTATTCACTCTGGTGTCACCACATTCAAATCGTACTCCATTGAAGGGATGGCATGGGGAAAAAATGGCCACCACATCAAATGTTTACCAAATGATACACTGAAAATCTGCTATCGAGTGAAGTCATAAACGTTTAAAGGCCATACCTTTTATGCTGGGGTGTTTGCATAATGACCAACACTGATAAAGATGCCAGAATACATCGCTAAAATATCAAATTGGGAGATTGTTAAACCGCTCAATTGTACTTCTTCGTTCTTCAGCCTGGCCAGCACAATAATGGCTGAATAGATTATAATGATTCTAGCATGATTGCACTATCCTCTGGGGTATTGCACTTGCATCACAACAGCCAAAAATTACAAAAACAAAACTTATGATGAAACAACACAAAACCAACTGAAATAGGACACCACAAGCCGTTGGGTAGCTGTTACACACCATTTACGCATGCACAGACTTGGTAACTCTGCCGTAATAATCTCTGCCATACATTCCTCTGTGAATTGCAAGGTAACTGCAGTATGTGTAATTGACGAAGGAAAAGGTCCCAGAATTAACAGAACTGTTAAGCCAATACATTTAGCTGTTGAGCTAGGCTACTTACACTTCCTCCATCAGGCTAGAGCAGATGAGAACTTGACAGAATGAGAGACATCTGCTGGGCCTGCAGGGCAGACTGTGGTTATTCATCTCCTGCATGGTTCAACACAGTACAGTACTTCTTTTGCAATGTACTCCCATACATGTTTTATACATTTAATGTCAGGATGGAATCACTTACTCGCTCAAGCTCGCCCCTTTATGTTTAATAAAATGTAATGGGGATCCATCAGCATATTGGATGCATCCACATCAACCTGCAGTTTCATTTGTGTTGTTGATATTATTTGATGCACATTTTAATTTCCTCTGCCACCGAAGGTGGAAGGAGGTTATATTTTCACCAATCTGTCTGTCTGTTTATCTGTTTGTGTGCAGGATATTTCAAAAAGTTGTAGACGGATCCGGATGAAATTTGGTAGGCAGGTTGGGTGTGTGACAAGGATGAACTGATTAGATTTTGGTGAAGATCTGAATCCGGATCTGAATACGAGAATTATTTAATTTCTAAAGTGATTCTTCACCATTGAGAGATAGGGCCAAAAACGATTTATAGCATGATATCTCAAAAATGTATTGGGCCCGATATGTTCTCGTGGATCAAGCATTGCGTGGCAGAGTATGCGCTCTTCCGAGTGCCCTTCTAGTTGGAATATAATACATGCACGAACTGAAGTACTTCGACCCATGATTTCCACATCACAATTGAACCACAATTTATCGACCACATGAAGCTATTTACACAACCATCCATAATTCCCTCTCTTCCCTCCTCCCTCCCCCCTCCAACTCACAAAAAGAAAACTACAAACCAGTCAGAAAAAAAAATTAAATGGAAAAAAACATGTTGGGATAGAATCTCCCCCAAAAAACAAAACAACCAAACAAATAAGAATGAAACCACAATACAACACCACAATCCTTTTACGGATTGCCATTATGACATATTTGGCCATTTTTGTCTCAATACCACAACAAATATATTATAACACAATTACACCAACCCACATTACAAATGTACAACTCCCTCCCACACAGACATCTTCATACAATTGTTTCTTTTGCCACACAGTCAACATGACAAAAAATGTCAAAAGATGATTTGCATATATTGGGGGAGGGGGCGGGGGCTCCCTGGTTTGCTTGCGGAGCTGCAGAGCAATTTATAAAAGAAACACATTGATAGATTACAAAGGGAAAGGATTAATAGGGGAGACATAGTGGGGACTTTAGACACATTACAGAATGGAGGAGCCATGTTTTATCTGCTTCTGAATATTTTATCTGCTTCAATGCAGCAGAAGACTTGTTTTTTTAAACAGGATCTAAGGTTTGTATTGGAGCTGCAACTTCATTGTAAAGCCATTTTACCTTTATTTTACATGCTTATTTCAATTGTGATATCTTTATTGTTGGCTGCCGCCCACCTTCCTTTACATTTTCTTTAATCCCAGGAACCTAACCCTCTTCTTGATCTTCCCATAGGTCCTTGGTTTTAACTTTCACGGTTTTAGATATTGTGGCAGTTTGAAGAACGTAACTCCCATGATATTTAATGGTTTACTGTATATATTATAAATGCTCTGGTGTGTCTTGGATTATTATGAGTAGGTCATCCATCAGACTTTTTAAATACCCCTTGTATGCCACCTCCTCGTTACCAAACCAATATATCTGTGGATTTGCATGTTGGCACAGCATGGAAGTAACATGTGTTTGAAGTGCTTTTTGAACAGTCATGCTATTTTTAACTTTCACTTTGCAAGAGTTGTTCTCTCTCTCCATTCACATAAACTAACATTGCAATTCTGTATTTTTTTATTTTTTATTTTTTAGCCTGAATCAAATATGGTTTTATTGTGGGGTGTTTGCTCACCTTCACTCTTTCATTGTTCTTTATTTCTCGCCTCTGGAATAAATTCCCACACTCTCTTCAATCCCACTCCTCCCTCCAGGTCTTCAAAACAGCTGTTCACCACCACCTCATATCTTTCCCCATCCAAAATCTTGATCTTTTCTACCCCTGTTAATCCACTCCAAACCCACCTCCTTCAAATTCCCTGTTTCCCTTCCTGAAAGTCCCTGTAGTACCATCTTGTTTACCCCGTGTACCCTGCACCATCCCTCTCCTTTCCACTGATCTCCTATTGTCTCTGTTACCCACTATGTTGTGCTTCCCTCTCCCGCCCCTCTTGTCTCCTGTCTTATATGGTCTGTGTGTTCGCTCTTACACAAGCCTCGACATGGTATACAAAAAAATATATATATATGATTGGGAGTTCGATATTATTTTCTCATCAACCTAGAATAATAAGTACAGTGCTTCACATGTTTTGTATCCCAGACTTAAGAACAGTAGGTGCAGTTCTTATTCATTGAAATGAATCTATTTGATTTAAGAGCAAAAACATACTTTCTTGTTATTTTAAGTAGTTTTATTCAAAGTACTAATCTTCCTTTGTATATTAACTTCCTACTGCTCTTTAACATCCCCCTATGAATAATGTTCTTCATGATGCATTGCCTTATTCTGCCACTGTACCAAACAGGAGTTTTTAGTCAGAACCAATTTTGCTTGCAATCACAAAACGAATCATCCAGGCAACCATGTCCCTGCAAAATAAACTACCATGCTACTCTCATAAATAATTGTGATGTTTTATCTTTTCTCTGTCGCCGATGTTTATGTGAGCTTATTGCACTGATTAAATCTGGCCGGTACTGACTTATTCTGTCGTTCTTCCTTTAAGCACGACAGAGGAGTATATGAATGAGAATGTGAACTTCGTTATCTCTGCACAGCCCTGGGATGACAATTTCTATGAGGTGACTACTCTGTCTGATATATTTGTGATGTGTAAGGGATTATAAAATATGAACTAGAGCAGACCAACCTGTGTGGTATTTATTTATTTATTCCAATCACGTCTTTACACGGAAATTGTCTTCCAGCCAGGTAAGGTATTTTTGTCTGGTTTTTGTTGTTGATGTTGTTGTTGTTGTTGCAGGCTTTAACAGAAAACCCACATTTAGCATTTGTTAAACCCCAGTGGATATATTCCTGCAACAAGAAGGGAAGGTCACTGCCACATCAGCCTTTTGTTGTGGTACCTCAGGAATAATATCCTCGCATGGAAAAATTCCAAGTGAACACTTTTTCATTTCATTCTGCGAATGGAATTTTACATTTTGGACAAATGCGTTGCAACGATGCGAAACGTATGCTTTATAATTTTTTGAAAGCTTTGGAGGTTTTTGCTTTTTGGAAAGTAAATAAATAAATAAATGTGTGCTCAAACTCTTCCGCTAATGGGGGGGGACGGAGTAAATCGGTGAAATTCTGAACTTGCCTTTAAGATTCTGGATGAATGACAGTGCTAGTACAGTGCTAATAATTTCAGAAATAGTAAATTGAGAAAAAAAAAACTTTTGATGTTTTTGACTCTTAATTGCCTTTATCTGTCAGTTGTTTTGTACAGGAATAGTTTATTTATTTTTGCTGAAGACTGGTTTTAAGTGAATTGATACAATTGATGTATGAGGACATTGTCAAGTTCATGAAATCTACCAAGAGATGGATTATTTGTTTACTTGTCAATAAAGCTTGTTTTAACTCTACATGGATTCTGAAGAGGTAGATCTGGTACTGGAGGAAGAGTTGAATTTTTTTTTTCATGCTCTAACCAGGTATTACAGTTCTATTTTATTGTGTAAGAGTCGCAGTTGTAAAGACCAGCGATTATATAACTAGAAGGGAACTCTTTGACGTTGCGACGTCACAATATATACCTCCATCCACATTATTACATCATTATGCATACTTGTACCAAGTTTGATTTAAATCCCTGAACCCACATTCAAAATGTTAAATAATTCTGGCTGCCAGACCATGTGTCCAATCAAGCTGAAATTTAAAACATAATTCCCCATGACCACTACATCGTAATTGTGAAGTTTCACGTCGATTTATGAAGCAGTTCAAGAGGAATAATTTTTTAAAGATTTTTATTCAATCCAATATGGTTCCCAGAACATGACTCATTATTTGTGAACACCCTGGTATCTCCCAAAGCTTGGGGAACATGTGGGTTCAGTTTTCCTTCGATGTGTTAAGCCATTCTGGAGAAGTAGATTTTTAAAGGGCTGTTCTTCAAAAAATCATAGCTGCCAAACCATGTTACCTATGATGTCATAAGTGGAGAACTTTTTGTTCCTCATGGAGAGGTGATCATACCTATAAAGTTTTGCTCGATCTGTTCAGCCATTTTGGAGAAGATGTTTGAAGGTTTTTATGTTTAAAAAAAAATATAATATATATATTGTTACGAATTTTGGTCCGCCCGGCGTGCGATCGGCCACGTAACTCAAATTGTGACCGCGTCGCCCACCGGAACGGACAATTCAGTCGTGACCCTCCTTGGAACTACCGCCAGGAGCTCGTCACGGGTGGGTCTTTCGACCACACCACAATCGTGCCAATCGGCCACCCGTGCAGGATAGGGTTGTTCGCCAAACTCGACCTACCTAAGTACCTGCGCGAGTAGTTAACCGGGCGATCGTACCTCGCCGCTGGCCGGCCTAGGACACGAACCGCTTAAGCGGTCCGTTCCGTGCTTCAGTGATAACCGAGCGGTGTTATCGCCGACCCCGACGGATGTGATTCTATTTACTGGGTGCTTACACTCTTCTACCAATTCCTTCCGTGATGCAAGATGGAACTTTCAAACAAGGGAAAGGACGCAACGAAACGGGGAACAGTTCAACAAGCACTTTTATTAACACACACAAGCAGGCACGTATTTACAGCCATACAGTGAATCATGCACGTATATACAGTCAAAGCAAGCAAGTGAAGAGTTAATTCCGAATAAAGTGTCTTTATTTCACACGCACACTTAGACAATTCTACTTATAAGATGGCGCCACCACATGCATTTACACAAAAGCAAAGAAAAGCAACCCTCAAAGGCAAGGGTGGCAGACAGGTCCGTGGACCAAATGTACGTGGAACCTGGATGAGCGGCCAGGTCCACGAGACCGAAGGGTCTTACCCGCGCCCTCGTGGCGCGATGGCGGGCAAGCCGCAATGTCAGCGTAGCTGCGCCTGGCTTCGTGCCCCTGGCGTGGCCGGTGAGCTCTCTCCGGCGTTCTCCGCGCAGGCACGTGTTTCACCGTCGGCACCACGGTTGGGGAGGGAACGGACGGGTTACCGCGCGCTTTCTTTAGCGCGGAGCTCGGTAAGGGAGAGGGGAATTGCTGACGCTCCGTCCAACGAGTTGACGCTCTGGACCGCACTGGCTCCGGCAAACTCCTCGTGGCTGTGGCCTCCACTACGCCCCTTCTCCGGCGGCGGTCCCCACTCAGCCCTCTGGTTCGCCTCTGAGCCCTCCTCCGCGTCCCTGCTCCACTCAGCAACTCTGCTCCTCGCCCCTCAACTTCGACCTGAGCTCCGAGCTCCTTCCTCTCAGTCGCTCGGCCCCGTCTGCCTTTCCCCGTCTGCTTCGAGCTCCGTCTCCCGACTCTGCCCCACCGACACTGCTCCACCGACACTGCCCCACCGACACTGCCCACGACACTGCCCCACCGACACTGCGCCCACCGACACTGCTCCACCAACACTGCCGCGTCTCCCGACTCTGCCCCACCGACACTGCCGCTCCGTCTTCCGACTCTGCCCACGACACTGCCCACCGACACTGCTCCACCGACACTGCTCCACCGACACTGCTCCACCGACACTGCTCCACCGACACTGCCCACCGACACTGCTCCACCGACACTGCTCCACCGACACTGCTCCACCGACACTGCCGCGTCTCCCGACTCTGCCCACCGACTCTGCCCCACCGACACTGCTCCACCGACACTGCTCCACCGACACTGCTCCACCGACACTGCCACCGACACTGCCGCGAGCTGCGTTGTGCTCGCGCTTATATAGGCCGGGGAGGAGTGCATATGTAAATTTGTGGATCCCAGCGGGTTTGGAGGCGGGTTACACCACCTGATGCTCAGCCATTGGATGGATGAAAAGTGGGCGTGAATGCTTCCCGATCCGATTTCTTCTTCGAAAGGTCATCATCCTCACACAACCCATGGCACGACGTTCGTAGAAAGGCGAAGGTGGTGGGAGTTTGCTTTGGTGGTTTGGGAAGGTGTTGTGGGGTGGCGATTTGGTTGTTGGCGGCGTCGTTGAGAGTGGGGGTGAGGCGATGTTTGCGGGGTGGGTTGTGGAGGTGAAGGGGGCGAAGGTGGTGGTGGTTTGTGTAGTTGTTTGGGGGCGTTGTTGGTGGTGGCGATTTGGTTGTTGGGGATGATTGGTCCAAAATAACGACAGCAAAAGCAAACGGCTATCTCAAAGGATCGCAGCCCTGTGAACACGGAAATTCCCTCTAAACAACGGTGGGGAAATCTAACTACACATATACTTATCGTCATAACTGATCTAAGGACCCTTTATGGTGTATTGCGAATTTCCACAGCCGTAACACTACCCCTCCCCTTTTTACAGACTCGTCCCGAGTCGCCGAATTTTCGTGTGCCATCATGTGTAGTTCTCCCCTAATACATTTTACCTTCGGATCCCTGAGTGCGACATTCATTGTATTCGTGTCCCAAAATAAATAAACTACGGGCTGAGTAACTAACTAAACAAACCCACTCATACAGACTACTTAAATAAATTGCCGGCGCTACGACTCACATGCGGGGGCGCAAAACACATTTACAATTACATCTTATCCTTACAAATTTACACAAACCATGGCCCAGGATCGATGGACTCTGCAAAGAGAAGAGTTAGCAGGGAGCCAGGCTGCTCGCACGCAGTCTCTGGCTCATGAAATGCAGGTGACAGGGAACAGGCCGGCTGCTCACACGCAGTCCAAGGCCTCCCCCTCGGAAATGAACGCAGCGAACACAACGGCGCAAGGGTTGCGCAAACGCAGTCTCCGTGTCAGCTCAAGTGACACACGCAATGAACAGTGACGGATGGATGGATTCAAACACACAGTGCACGTGCCGCCACTGCAGCCCGTGTTGTAGCTGCCAACAGGCAGTCCTTGCAGTTAGCGCGGTGATCCTGGCGCACATGGCAATAAACAAGGGGGGGGAGAAAATGCACAAAAGAACAGGGCAAAATGAACGTGGGCAGCAGGCATGGATGGCAAAGGTGGGCAGGCAAGGCATGGTATGGCAAAGCAAGGCGTTGTAGCAACAGCCGGCAGATGAAGTGGCCGGCACAAGCCTTGAAGCAAACAGCCAGCAGACGATCCGACCGGCACAGGCCTTGCAGCAAACAGCCAGCAGATGAAGTGGCCGCACAGGCCTTGCAGTAAACACAGCCGGCAGATGATCCGACCGCACCTGTCCTTGAAATGGAGGTTGTGGAGGGAGTGCTGGTGGTGCGCCACTCAGAAGGCGGGCTCGGACCTACCTGACTGTCTCCCTCCCAACCTATCGCCTTTGCCTGCTCTGTCCATACCCACCCCCTTAATTTGTAAAACCAATTTAGCCCCAACTTATTTTTTTGTTTTTATTTTTATTTTTACTTCCCCCCTTTAAATCGTCCCTAACCCCCTTTACAGTCTTTGTTCGGCTAACCTATCCTGCCTCCTAGCCTACTCCCAACCCCTACGTTCCCTTCCGGAGGGGAATGAGGGGAGAGCTAGCGTCCTGCGTCGAGGCCCAACTCAAGCCCAGAATGGCCTCCTCAGATTTCAGCGATCTACTAACCCAAAGTGGGTCCAGCGCCCACAACGAGAGCGAAGGGATGGATGGTGCGGAGGGGTACACTTCCTATCTACCCTAACCATTAACCTTTAAACTACCCCGGGGCTTTCAACAAGCACCTCTCGCTTAACCTATCCGTTCTAACAACCAAGACTCCGTCGCCTGTGTTGGTGTCCTCGCAAATTCCGGGCCATGCCCTCGAGTTTTCCGCCCATGCCCTCACACGGTTTCGTGGCTGGGACGCGTGGCTCCCTTGGCAGGCACTACCCTCTGCCGATTCTCTAACATGGCACCCCGGGCACTACACTGCCTCCGAGCCTACCAGCTCCCTAAACTGGGGAGTGCCCTCCCTGGCAACTCCCCTCAACGCTCACGTGGCAGGCTGGCGCCCCGGCCCCTTTCCGAGGGTCACCCGTGCCCACGCACTGCCCACGTGCCTATGGCGCCCCGGGCCCCGCATCAGCGGGTCACCCGTGCCCACTGCACTATCCCGGCCCCCCATGGGCCCTTGGCCTACCGCGGCCGACTAGCCCAGTGCCCGGGGTACCCACTCAGCGATACTCACCTTTCGCAGCCATGCTCCCAACCCGTCAACAGGGCTCCTGCACCCCCTCAAATGGGTATCGAGCCTACTTCCCCACCAACAGCAAAACGACTCCATTTTGTCAATTTGACTAACCCAGCTAACTCACCTTACACTGACCCCGGGGTCCCTTGGGCGGAATCACTCCTCCCCCCAATCACTCATCGCACCATGCATTCCACAATCACTCCATACACTCAGGCCCGCTGGCCTCACTCACTCAACATGTTTCCTTTCACAACTCACAACCCACACATCGCTGATTTCTGCCATCCTGCTCACTACATCCCCTAACTACTCGTGCCCCTCGTCGTCCCTTAAAATACAGCACGTACCTTTTAACACTACGTAGCTTAAGGCCCAGTCACACCTTGACGTTTTAGCCAGCAATGGCAACGTATGAAATGTATGCAAAACGCTGGCTTACGCTGAACTTTTGATGTTTTTTTTAAAGATTCGGACGTATTCATAACGAGTTGGTCATATGCATAACATATTAGTAACGGGCACAAACGTTTCGTTGTCTTATAGATAACTTATACAACGAATGCTTAGCCTGTTTTCGGCGTTCACAACTATGCCCAACGATGGTTTAACTTAGGCATAGCGCCTGCACGTATCGCCGACGAACTCGTGGCGTAGCCTGTAAAACCTGCGTTAGCCTGATTTTCCGTCAAGCGTATCACGAACCTATGCTCCAAAGGCGGAGTGAGTTATGAACTATATACGCGCTATGCCGTCGAACTGCGATCGTATCTGTTTAGAGAACCTGTCGTAAACACTGCGACGCCGATTTAAATCATAACCGCCTGAGAATTGGAAGTGTCACATCGCAGTCACACCTTGACGATTAGCCAGCGTATGCCGACCTTTGAAAAATTGTCAAAACGCTGGCACATGTCGAATACGCGTATGGGTAAGTTGTGTATACGTAAGAGCACGCTGAAAACAATGAAGTACGCTGTATATTTCGTGGTACGTCTCGTACGTCGTGAAATTCAAGCATGCTGAAAATTTTACGACGTACTCGCCGTATGGCTCACACGTTCCGCTACGCTGGGAATAAGTTGTAGGCACGATATGCGATCGTTGACACACGTCGACACAAGTTCCTTGTAAGTTACTCGTAAGTCGAAACACGTCGAGGTAATGTTTAGCATACCCGAAACTTATTTTCTCCGTCAAGGCACATTTTCTTTTTTCTCCTTGGCTCCGTGAAGGCCCGTGACGAAATATCTGAAGTTGTGGTTTTTTTTTTTGTTGTTGTTTGTTTTTTAGTCTATCACGAATTTTAAAATATATTCGGACATTTGCTTTAAGTTTCGACGTCGACGTGACAATATCCTCAAACAGAAAATATTCACAGAGGAGGAACTAAGAATAAGACATGAGCAAACTGAAGAGCAATCGGCCGTGACGTAACGGCACGTGACGAAATATCGGAATTATGTTTTTTTTTTTGTTTTTTTTTAAACGCTGCCAATACGCCATTATACGGTAGCTGTAAATTAGAAACACGTTCAGTAAGTTCTGTGGTTGTCCGGAAGAAGTCAATCAAATACGTCTACATACGTCAATATGCGTTGGAGGTACGTTACACATAGTTTAAAAGCACGTTACTCAGAGTTAGAAATAAGTTTTGGGTACGCTAAGCATTACCTCGACGTGTTCGACTTATGAGTAACTTACAAGTAACGTGCCTCGACGTGTGTCAACGATCGCATAACATGCCTCGACGTGTGTGCAACGATCGTGTAAGCTCCTACAACACGTTACTCATAGGTTATAAATAAGTTTCGGGTACGCTAATCATTACCTCGACGTTGTTTCGACTTATGAGTAACTTACAAGTAACGTGTGTCGATGTGTGTTAACGATCGCATAACTGCCTACAACTTATAGCCAGCGTAACGGAACGTGTGAGGCATACGCTGGCAACGTCGTAAAATTTCAGCATGCTAAAAATTTGAGGACAACGGCAAAGTACAACGATGAAAGCCAGCGTACTACGACGTATGGCAGTGTTTTTCAGCGTGCCTTAATGTTTCCAAAACTTACCCATAACGTATTCGACGTGTGCCAGCGTTTTAGACAAATTTTTCAAAATCGGCATAAGCTGGCTAAAACACTCAAGGTGTGACTGGGCCTTAAGCTACGTCCCTCTACACATCCAAAGTTTGTCCATGTCTCCAAATCCTCAAAAATCATTTCCCCTCCTAAATCTGACTACAATCCCTCCACCTAATCCATTCCACGGACTCCATGAGGACTTACCCCTGCCCCATGAAGTCGTCTAACTATCACTAACCCTTCCCCTAACTATTGTTATCCTGTGCCCTGACCAAGGGGATCTTCCACCCTTGCCAGGGAATCCTGTTCACCCGAAGCGAGGCGTGCTTTTTTTTTTTTAATGCGCGTGCACCAGCGCGGCAACTCGCAACCTGCGCACCTTGCCCGTGACGTCATGGCAGCTGTTCGCGTACCTCGTTCCTCTTGGACGGTACCATCCGGCAGGGATCTCCCTCCTGCCGGATTCCAACCCTACGTGCAGCCATGTCGTCACCCTGCGCATTCAAAACAAAACAAGCTCGCGTTTTGAGGGGTTCCCCACGCGAACACATGTGCTCTGCCCGTTGGAGCTTAACACACGCTCGCGTGGAGAACCCGTCTGGTCCAAATCCGTAATCCAGCCTACCTTTTGTCCGTCCGCGGATCGGCAAAATCCACGCTGGCGTTTACGGACCGGTTTCACTCCCGCAGCCACGCACGTGGCGGCCTCGTGCGAACATGGCACGAACCTCGCGCTCGCCGCCGGATAAACCGGCACGGTTCCCAACCAGCTACGGCCGCTACTCGACCTCTGTCCCTCTGTCGCCGTCGTCTTCTCCATTCGACACACGCACTCCCACGTGTCACGACACTCGCACTCCATTCCAGGACATTCACACCGGAGACGCGGCTGCGTGCTCCCGCATGCCGACCGTCATCTCCCTTACGTACAGCGACCTCACACACGCTGTTCTCTCACACACCGTGCTTCTTTCACACACGGCACGCTGGAAGCACGCACTCCGGCACACTCGTGACCACACCACTCACACACGGGGCGCACTCACCACCTTTCACCACACACACCGGGACAATCACACTGGGGAATCGGGTCACTCTGGGCTCCCGGGCCTCCATACCCCCCAAGCTCTCTGTCACCTGTCCACAGCACTCGCCCCCTCAATTCCGCGAAGCTCGACCGGACCCACCTGGTCGTGAACCGCTTCAAGGGGGCATATTCCCTCCCCTCGTTCCTGGAGGAGGCTATCCAGCTGCTCGCACCGGGTCTCGAGACATTCCCCGAGCTCTTCGTCATTGTCCTCCCACTAACTCTGTGGTGTGTGTGTGTGTGCTCGTTTTTCACCCCGTCTTTATCGTGTAGTCTCTCCTCTACCGTTTCTACCTCCCGTGTCTCTGTTATTTCTTTTATCTCGTCCATTATCTCCGTCGTCTCAGTCACCCCATTTACTTTTTCCCTCCCGCGTCACCGTCACTTTCTCCGTCACCTTCACGCTTCTCGCCCAATACGTCCCCCGAATTATTTTCTCCTCACCCGCCTCCATTGCGGGCCTGACAGCCATTGCACTCCCCCCCCCCCAGCTCGTTCGCTCCAGCATGTGGCGTCGCCATTACGCACTCCGTTGTTCCGCGTTTCACTGCACGCAATTGCCTTCATGCCTGCCTGCAGGCCTCGGCCCATTTCTGCATCTCTTCCCGCAGTATTTGCGTCATGCCATTTATTTCGTTTTTCAATTCATTTGTGTTCCATCTTTTCGTTCATTTCTCTTCCCATTTGTTGCGCATTTGTTTTCATTTCGTTCATTTGTGCCAGCAGAACTATTAATAGCGGCCCACGTCAGGTGGGTCTGTGGCGGTCGCTTCGCATCATTAGGCGTGGATTCGCCGGGGACCGGGGAGGACCTTGACGGAGGAGGGAGGGGGAGTGTCATCCACTGCGGCGCTGCCGCGCCCATTTCTGGTTCTGGGTTCGGTTGGGGGGGGGATTGCTCCTGCACAACAAGCATTTCCTGCTCGGGGTTCTCATCCTGGACCATGGATTCTACTAATTCTACATCCATTCCTAATACCCCTGGCTCCCGTTCGCCTTGAAACTCCATTCTTATTTCTCGGAAAGAATTAATTTGGCTTGCTCATAATTTGGGGGGAACGGGGGGGTTGCTTCGCACACCCCTGGTCGATCCCCGTAAATTTAGTTGGAGATCGAGGTGGATTTGAATCCCACACTCCTGTACAGCAGTGTTACGAATTTCGGTCCGCCCGCGTGCGATCGGCCACGTAACTCAAATGCGCGACCGCGTCCGCCCACCGGAACGGACAATTCAGTCGTGACCCTCCTTGGAAACTACCGCCAGGAGCTAGTCACGGGTGGGTCTTTCGACCACACCACAATCGTGCCAATCGGCCACCCGCGCAGGATAGGGTTGTTCGCAAACTCGACCTACCTAAGTACCTGCGCGAGTAGTTAACCGGGCGATCGACCTCGCCGCTGGCCGGCTGAGGACACGAACCGCTTAAGCGGTCCGTTCCGTGCTTCAGTGATAACCGAGCGGTGTTATCGCCGACCCCGACGGATGTGATTCTATTTACTGGGTGCTTTCACCCCTTCTACCAATTCCTTCTGTGATGCAAGATGGAACTTTCAAACAAGGAAAGGACGCAACGAAACGGGGAACAGTTCAACAAGCACTTTTATTAACACACACAAGCAGGCACGTATTTACAGCCATACAGTGAATCATGCACGTATATACAGTCAAAGCAAGCAAGTGAAGAGTTAATTCCGAATAAAGTGTCTTTATTTCACACACCACTTAGACAATTCGACTTATAAGACGGCGCCACCACATGCATTTACACAAAAGCAAAGAAATGCCACCCTCAAAGGCAAGGGTGGCAGACAGGTCCGTGGACCAAAAATGTACGTGGAACCTGGATGAGCGGCCAGGTCCATGAGACCGAAGGGTCTTACCCGCGCCCTCGTGGCGCGATGGCAGGCAAGCCGCAGATGTCAGCGTAGCTGCGCCTGGCTTCGTGCCCCTGGCGTGGTCGGTGAGCTCTCTCCGGCGTTCTCCGCGCAGGCACGTGTTTCACCGTCGGCACCACGGTTGGGAGGGGAATGGACGGGTTACCGGCGCTTCTTAGCGCGGAGCTCGGTAAGGGAGAGGGGAATTGCTGACGCTCCGTTCCAACGAGTTTACGCTCTGGACCGCACTGGCTCCGGCGAACTCCTCCTGGCTCTGGCCTCCACTACGCCCCTTCTCCGGCGGCGGTCCCCACTCAGCCCTCGGTTCGCCTCTGACCCTCCTCCGCGTCCCTGCTCCACTCAGCAACTCTGCTCCTCGCCCCTCAACTTCGACCTGAGCTCCCAGCTCCTTCCTCTCCGTCGATCGGCCCCCGTCTGCCTTTCCCCCTCTGCTTCGAGCTCCGTCTCCTGACTCTGCCCCACGAACACTGCCTCCACCGACACTGCCCCACCGACACTGCTCCACCGACACTGCCCCACCGACACTGCTCCACCGACACTGTCGCGTCTCCCGACTCTGCCACACCGACACTGCCCCACCGACCCTGCCGCTCCGTCTCCCGACTCTGCCCCACTGACACTGCTCCACCGACACTGCCGCGTCTCCCGACTCTGCCACACCGACACTGCCACCGACCCTGTCCGCTCCGTCTCCCGACTCTGCCCACCGACACTGCTCCACCGACACTGCTCCACCGACTCTGCTCCACCGACACTGCCGCGAGCTGCGTTGTGCTCGCGCTTATATAGGCCGGGGAGGAGTGCATATGTAAATTTGTGGATCCCAGCGGGTTTGGAGGCGGGGCTACACCACCTGATGCTCAGCCATTGGATGGATGAAAAGTGGGCGTGAATGCTTCCTGATCCGATTTCTTCTTCGAAAGGATCCCATTCACAACCCATGGCACGACGTTCGTAGAAAGGCGAAGGTGGTGGGAGTTTGCTGTGGTGGTTTGGGAAAGGGTTGTTGTGTTGCGATTTGGTTGTTGGCGGGCGTCGTTTGAGAGTGGGGGTGAGGCGATGTTTGCGGGGTGGGGTTGTGGAGGTGAAGGGGCGAAGGTGGTGGTGGTTTGGTGTAGTTGTTTGGGGCGTTGTTGGTGGTGGCGATTTGGTTGTTGGGGATGATTGGTCCAAAATAACGACAGCAAAATAAAAACGGCTATCTCAAAGGATCGCAGCCCTGTGAACACGGAAATTCCCTCTAAACAACGGTGGGGAAATCTAACTACACATATACTTATTGTCATAACTGATCTAAGGACCCTTTATTGGTGTATTGCGAATTTCCACAGCCGTAACAATATATATATATATATATATATAATAATAATATATATATATATATATATATATATATAATATATATATAATATATATATATATATATATATATATATATATATATGGCTGCTGAACCACTTGACCGATGGCGTCATCAATTTATTTTCCCCCATACAATTTAGACCTAAATGACCCTCAAAATTTTTCATACTGACCGGATATAAGTGTTTGACGTATGTTATTATGACTGCACGTAACAAAGCCACTTATGATGTCGTCAAAAAAATCACTTATTTCCCATGGGGAGTACTTCACATATGCAAAGTTTCGATTTTTTTTCCATGGAGCGGTTTTGGAGATGCAGAGGTCCAAAGTTTTTCATTTTTTCCAACATGGGTGCCACACCACATTACCTATGATGTCATAATTATCATAAAAAACATTTTACATGAGTCACACCTTTGGTGAAAATTGTGTCAATTGGATAAGCGGTTGCAGAGAAAACAGAAATAATTAGCATGGACGGATGTACGTACGGACAACCTGAAAACATAATGCCTCCGGCGACTTCGTCAGCGGAGGCATAAAACATAGGGGCAATACCTCTGGGTGCTCACCAGGTTGTGGCTGGATAAGAGAACCAGGGAACTACTGGTAGGCATGGATGACCCACAAAATATGTAATGAAGAAAGTAAGTACCTATGGAATTTTTTTTTAATGCCGTGAAGAAACTTTGGTATATCACAGGTGATAAAGGTTGTGGTCAAGTTTCATCGAAATTGTGTGTGGCTTCAGAAAAGAAAGCAACTATGTATTTTTGGGGGCAACCTCCCCACCCCCCCCTCTCCCCCGTCAAACCCCTTAGACACCATTTTTTTTTTTTTAATGTCATGAACAAACTTTGGTACACCATGGGTGATGAAGGTTGGGGTAAAGTTTCATCAAAACCTGATGTGTAGTTTCAGAGAAGTTGCAAGTATTTGCGGACGGATGGACGACGCGCCATCCCATAGGCTCCCCGGAACTATGTTCTCGGTGAGCTAAAAAGGGGATTTGCTACTGTGCAACAAAATTGTCAGAGCTGGCAGGATGGTTCAGGCATTGTACCCAAATGAAGCTGTGTAGTCTGGGTTATATTCCCAACACGACTTTTAACTCGTCATCATGCTTCGCAGGCAAGGCATTTCACCAAGAGGAATATTAAACTTGACATCTCATCTGCTAAGCATTTGCTGGTGGATTTTAAAGATCCCAGGGTGTCTATCACAAAGGTGAGCCATTATTGTGCTGAAACCCTGGTTAAATTCCTGCCCCAACCCTAACATCCGCCTTATGATAGAGTGGCAAGCAATCCATGTTTGATTCTTTGAAAATTTAAAAATCAACCAATGCATTATTGAAGAGGAATCATTCAGAGGTGCTGGAGTGAACATACATCTACCCCCTAACTCAACCCGGTCGAGAAATTCTGACGAAAGTTGTGTACCAAACGTGCGTTTAGCACTTAAAACTGGAGAAAGGAAAAGACCAAAATTTCACTGGAAAGATGCTTTAAATGAAAATAAATTACTTGAAAGGGGTGTGAGGTTGGTCACACTAATAACCAAGTACTTCCACCTTTTTCTTTTCGGTGACCTCAGGTTAATGGTGGAGCTTTTAGATGATACATTACACGCAGGATAGATAATACCATTACCCGACAATGGACACATCAACACAGTTTTGTTTTGTTGGTCTGTTGTTAATATTGTGTGCGAACTCGATAATGCAAATTACCTGCTTGTTGTTCTGGGGTGTGCAAACTTTTATTCATGACTCTGACTCAATCAAGATCCTATGGAATATCCAATCAATTACGATTATGTGCAAGCCATTATCACAGGGGCTGCTGCAATTTAATGAGAAGATTCACCACCACCACTTTCCCAGAGCAACTCGAGTTGGGCACTAAATCCTTCTCATAAAACCAGTGCTCTTCACATATCCTACAAGTGAATTTTTAAAACCTATCGCACTGCTTGAAAAAGTCATGTTATGTTTGATTAATTATCTAAAATGGTTCCATGTAGAACTTGGCTCAACCAAGAATGCCAATGAGCATAATTTTTACAGGGTTTGCATATTAGATCAACCAAGAATGCCAATGAGCAAACAGCAGCACAGGCTATTTTCAAGATGTGGTCAGCACAGTGCAGATAGTTGCTGACGTTTTAGCCGAGGAACTTCAATGATGGCCTTTTTTTGTTTGTTTTGAGAAATCTTCACATTTTGTGAGAGAATTTGCCTTGAATTGTGGATGGAGGTTATGTTTTCACCCCTGTCTGCTTTTGTTTTTTACCAAGTATGTTCTTGTTTTTTTTTAACCAGGTGTGTTGATCTGTTCCGTTTGTTTGTTTGTCTCTGTTTGCTTGCCCACAGCCCGAACAGCTCAGCCAATCATTCTAAAATTTTGTAGATTGGAGGCACCGTCCCTACGACGGTCAAGCAATGTTTTGTGAGGTCAACATTGGTCAGATTTCTAAAATTGTCAATGTTGATCTGATCGACTCGAAATTTGAAGAGGATTTTCACATCAACTCGCTGAATTCAACCACCAATTATTTTTTGAGGTCAAAAGGTCAACATCGGCCTAATTTATAAAATTGAGAGATAGGGCCAAAAATGATATCCTGCAAATCATATCTCAAAAAGTTGTGACAAAACTAGGTGGATGAGTTGGATAGGTGACGAGAACAAGCCGATTAGATTTTGGTTCAGATCCAGCCCATTGGTGGGATACAAAACGCAAACTGGTCAGCCTGGTGGAGGTATGCGCTCTACCGAGTGCTGTTCTACTTTATTCTGTTTTGCCCAAGTGTCGGCTCTGAGTGTTTTTTTTTTTTCTTTTTTTTCATAAATGGTTGTTTCATAAAACCTAAATGGTTGGGCAGAAATTCAAACCAAACTAATTAGTTATGATCACCACATGGGGTGGGGATTTAGGCTCACAGAGTTCAAAATGGGAAAGAAACAAGCTCAAATGAGCTAAGATCCTCATCCTCTTAATGATGACGTCATAAAAACGAATATCACGTCATTGTGATGTATCAGGTTTGCGATAAATTATCTGTGCCAATGCCCGGCTTGATTCCCGCAAACAAAATTCAAACAGCTTGCCTATTTCGGAGATAATGGTATAGGCGATTTCCATTAGCGGCGATATTATGACGTCAACTTTTTCTAGGAAGAATTTCCAAATCGGAGATGGTTACTGCCTGCGCGTGGGCTTTCTGCATTATACATGGCAAGTTTCACGAAGATCCGATGAAAACTCTGGGTGTGTGAAACAAAAAATGTGAAAAATAGGAATGACGTCATAAACATTGATATGACGTCATAGTGATGTATCATATGTGCGGTAATTCATCTCTGCTAATGCCCTGTTCGATTCCCGCAAACAGAATTCCAAAAGCTTGCCGAGTTTCGGAGATAATTTTTTAGGCAATTTCCATTAGCGGAGATATTTTGACGTCATAACTTTTTTTCTAGGAGGAATTTTCAAAATCGGAGATGGTTACTGTCTGCGCAGGGTCTTTTACATATATACGCCAAGTTTCAGGAAGTTTCGATGAAAACTGTAGGCTGTGAAACAAAAAAAGTCCACAAGAAGAAGATGAAGAACAACAACGCGAGTAAGACTTAGATCCTCCACGAGGATCTAAAAAATAACTCGAAATGTGATATTGGGTCATTCCTGGGGAAGCATGGCATTTGTCTGATGGTGTGCCATTGACTTAAATCTAGTTATTGTTGTCAGGAACAGATTTATGAAAAATAATTGTTTGTGTATGTGTCAGTGAAAAGTCAGTCTTTTTCCTCTATACTCATTTCGGGGAAGAAATGGGGTGGGGAGGTTTGAGTGTGACCAGGGCAACCATTGACTGGTGATGGATGTTTCCATAACCATTACAACACCTTAGATGGGTTCCTCCTTTGTTTTATAGATTACAGGGTTATCAAAGCATCATTCAAGGAAGGCTGAAATGTAGAGTTGCACCAACATAGCCAGTCGATAATGTTCTAGTTTTTTTTAGTTTTTTTTGGAAGCTTTAATGTTATTTCATGACCACAAGCAAATGCTAGCCGACAGGATAGGTGGCTTATGATGCCTCACGAGGGCGTTATTCACCATTACAACACCTTGCATGCAAAGCTCCAAGATGATAATTATTAACAGAGTTTTGGCGCAATCCTAACTGCGATCAAAGGCAAGTATGCAAGAGCTTGGATAAACAAAAGGACAATTATAACAACACTTGATGACAGCAATTTAATACCACATGTAATAAAGTGCCTAAAACTAGTGCAGCAAGAGGTACAAGAGGCAAATGCAAGCAATTTAATGGAGAGCGAGCTGAGCAAAAACATAACTGCAGTAAAACTCGGTTTTTGCTGAAAAATCTTTTAATTCCAGATGCAGTTGTTGAAGATTATGAAGTTGCAGCTTCACATTGTCCATACACAGTTCTCCCCTTTGCAGGTTCAGGCATCCAATGAGGTAAGCAGTGAGAGTGGGTGCAGAGAATGTTATGAGCTAGTTGGGCGTTTTATTGCTTTGCGACATGCTTTTATGATTCTACATGTGAAGTGTGCAACTGTATTCTGATTCTGATGTACCGTATTCTGTAACAGAGCATCGGTGCTGCCTAAGCAGTTTCTTGGCAAGGGTTATACTGGGTGGTTTGCCATTGCCTTCCCAGCAGTAGTTAGAGCAGGAATTTTGACCTGTGCCGTGATGCCGGCGATCACTCGCTTACTGTTTGCGAAGCACACCATGGGATCGTTAACCTTCACCAACTCATGTTGGCAGTTGGGACACCCAGTTTAGGCTCGAATGTGTACCTCCTGGGGTCGAGGATACCCTGCCATCCCCGTGCAACTGCGTAGAAACAAAAACTACAGGGGGTGGAAGGGAGAATGAGACTTGCTGTAATTTTTTTTTTTATCAATTATTCAGGTTAGTTTGTGTAGTTAAGTTATCCTGTCGTTTTTGTTTGTCTGGGTTGCCACATTCAGTAGAGGGAAGAAAAATCGGTGATAATGTCGTGAGCACTGGTCAATTGTTTCGGAAAGTCGCAGGAAAAGAATAGAAAAGGACCATTGAAGTGCTTCGCAAAACTCTACGAACACCTTGGATTGAGAATTAAAAATATACCAAATGGCAAGCAGGTAGAGCACATCAAGAGTTTTGGGGAGCCATGCTCATGCTGTCTTCGGATTTGAACCTGGGCTATTTTGTTGGGATTCTTACACCCCCAAGTCCTCTGTTATGACTTTACCTTTCCATTATGAGATGGAATATTTTCTCATAAGTATACCACTTTTCAGGAAACCTGTCATTCAGTCATTTCAAGCAGAGTATACCACATCACGCAACATCTGATTTGCTTCCCCTGACCTCACACCATGACTTTTACATGGAGAAAGGACAAGTGCAGGTGGACTGGGATATGTGTCTTGATGTAGCCTGTCCAATGCGTATGGGGGAATTTGGATCACCAAGTGTACCATATTTGGATCACCAAGTATATTAAGATTTATTACTTGAAAAATCAAAGATTCGCAAATATATTTGTTTATCTGTCGGTTGCTTACAGACTGCAATTATAAACCAATCTTCATCAAACTTAACCGACTGGTGGTGTTAGTCAAAAACTAGAAGCCTATTGGTTTTGAGGTCTAAAGGTCATGGCCACAAAGTCAATTTTCATCCGATTTACTTTAAATTTGAACATAATTTGCATATTGGGTCAATTAATTGGTTCACCAATTAAAAGCAGGAAGCCTATTATTTGTGGTCAAAATGTCAAGGTTATAGAATCTTAAATTTTGATCCGATTGACATGAAATTTGAACAGGGTTTGCAGATTCTTGGCTTTTTTTGGCTGTTTTTGAGGACAAAAGGTCAAGATCACAAAATTGTGAATTTCTAATTACTTTAAATTTAAACATAATTTGCATATTGGGTCACTGAATTAGTACACCAAAAATCAGAACTATCAATTTAGCCGTTTTGACATGTCAACGGTGTCCATGACAACAATTGCACTCCATTATAATCAAATGGGCTTTGTTGTGATATTATTATTTATTTTTTTTTTTTTTAATTGCCAAACCTGAATTTTTTTTTTTTAGCTATCAAATTAAAAGTTACAGAGCTTATTTAGACTTTGGTGTGTATGTGTGTAAAACTTCGTCAAAGATCAAGGTCAAGACCATCTCAAACATCTAAAACACAATCAGGCCGCAATTACAAAATGTATCAACTAAATCTGTTGTATAGCATTTCAATCATGTGAAACACTTGAGAGGTCAATTTTTCGAGATTTCTGTTTCAATGGCAACTATTTTTATTTTATTTTTTTTTGGATCTCTCATGTATCGTGCTATGTATGACATCTTTCTTGCTTACTTATTTACATGGTCTTCAACATGATCTCTTGGAACAATGGATGTTTATTGTGTATTACGATTAATGCAAATGGTATTATCATCATCCCAATGTTTTATTTAGGAGTAAAAGGTGTAAATCAAAAACCAAGATAAATAATTTGCTCTCACAAATGGAGTTGCATAGTTTTGTATTCCTTTTTCAATTGCTTCCTCATAAGCATGTGTAGAATTTATTTTTTTTTCCTCTGGAAACGGTGATTGTTGCATTTTCATTGCCAACATTTAATGATTACCCCACCACATATATATTATATAGTATACTATTATATATATATATATATATATTATATAATATATATATATATATAATATGTAAAAACGGAAGGATATTGTAATCGGCTCTGTCTCTGTCTGTCTGTCTGTCTGTTCATCTGTCACACTCTCTCCTTCTAAATGGTTGTGCAGAAATTCACCAACTTGGTGTTATGATCACATACATGGAGGTGCAAGAGGCACCGTTTTTTTTTTGGCCTCGCCCACTGGTGCTCTGGGTTGGGGTCAAAATGTCAAATACAAAAAAAATGCAATTACGTAGACAATTTGAAACGTTTTAATGAAACTTTGTATATGAAATCAACATTGGGGGACGCATGAAATATGTAACGATCTTTTGGGATTTGATCCCGGTTCATGTCCCAGACATTTCATGGACACCTACCCAGAATGCTTTGACTTCGGGTCACAGGGGACAAAACAGGTTTTTTTAAATAAAATAATTAAAAAAAATTTTTTTTTAATTAATTTTATATTGGGTCATTCCTGGTGGAATTTTTTGCCAACTTTCAACTTAGCTTAAGGTGGGAAGCCTGGAGAATTGCGATGGCGTGCAATCGACTTTGCCATAGTTTATCTTTGCATTAAAAGTCATTAGCTCGCATGCCCTCTCGTGGATTATGTTTGAAAATGATGGAGCCATTTTTGGTTTTCTCATCACAAGTCTTTGTACCTTTTGCCGATTCATTGTTGTTGGCTATATCGTGCCCATCATTTTGGCAAAATGATAATCCGTATTTGAATAACTCCAGTTCTCAATGAAGTCAAAAGATATGAACAACAATTTTTAACATGCGCCCTACAATTAAACCACAGAAAACATTTGCTAATGCCTACCATTATCATCTGCATCCCCTTTGGAGGGAAATATGTGTTGTACAATGCAGTGTTATAAAGAGAAACAACGTTGAAGACTAATTCTTAATACCCACACAAGTCCGACTCCTGGAAGAAAAGGAAAATGTTCCAACCCATGTCACCCGACCTGGATCAAATGAAGGAGCACTTTAGTAGCGAGAATCAAAACAATTACGTAAATAAATAGCAACTACAAAAAATTGTTCTTGCTTCAGTGATTTTTGCTTCATGGAGCATTCCTCTTAATGATAATCTTCAGCATTTTGTAATGTGTGAGTTTCTCTGATGTACCATGCTCTGTTTCAGTGTCGGTACTGCCGAAGCAGTTTCTTGGCAAGGATTACACTGGGTGGTTTCCGATTGCCTTCCCAGCAGAAGTTACTGCAGGAATTTGGAATTTGGTCATGGTGCCAGCTGCAGCTTGCCTACTCTTTGCAAAGGGCACCATGGGATCTTTAACGTTCACCAACAATTGTCGGCAGATGGGACGCTCAGTTTAACGTTTCCCCCTTGGTTTCATTCTGGGCCTTTTCAATTCTTTTATCGCGTCTGCATTACTTACGATTTCAATTTTTAATTGCTCCTGCCCTTCCTCAAGTCTTTTTAGTCCCTAATTAAGCCCATTTATTACCTCTGCTACCAAAGGTGAAGGAGGTTATGTTTTCAATCCTCTGTTTTTCTGTCTGTCTGTGTGCAGGATATCTCAAAAAGTTGTGGACAGATCCAGATGAAATTTGATGGGCAGTTTGGGTGTGTGACGAGTACGAACTGATTAGATTTTGGTGAAGATCCGGATCTGACTGCTAGAATTTTATAAGTAATTCTTCACCATTGAGAGAGAGGGCCAAAAACGATATATGGCATGATATTTCAAAAATGTAATAGGCTCGATATGTTCTCGTGGATCAGGCATTATGTGGCGGAGGTATGCGCTCTACAGGTCAGGGTTAGGTATGGGAGCTTGCGCCAGATCAGCGCGTCGCTGCGTCCACTTCCGCTGGTACTCCAGGGCCTCCGTCGGTCATCCCCATCTCCTTGAGATGCCGATCAACCTGCTGCAACCACGAGGCATGTGGTTGGCCCATTGGCCTCCTCCACTCACGAGGCTCCCTCGCTGAGAGAATCTGGTGAGCAGGACAGCGTCAGCAAAACGAGCCACATGTCCATACAGCCGCAGCTGGTGCTCACGGACTATGCAGATAACAAATCTCATTTGAGTCTCTCAGCAACACTCGTTGGACACAAAGTCCGACCAGCGATAGCCAGGGATTCTCCGAAGAGACCTGGTACCAAAGGAATTAAGTCTCTCAGATACTGGTCAGAGTCCAGTCTCACATCCATAGAGCAAGACTGGAAGCACCAAGGACCTGAACACTCGGATTGTCGTCCTCCTGCACAGGTACAGCGCGCCAACACCCCATTATCCAGTGAATCCATGACTCCCCAGGCCCGACCCAAACGTCTATTGACCTCTGACTCACAGCCAGTAGAGACATGAATGTCACTGCCAAGGTAAGTGAATCTCTCCACGACCTCAACATTCTCACCACAAACAGGCACAGACAGGAGAGCAGCATCCAAGATGTCATTGAAAGCCTGGATCTTAGTTTTGACCCAGGAAACCCATAATCCAGCGGCTCCGACTCATTCAGCGCCTCAAGGGCTCCAAAAAGATATCTGAAGTCTCCGCAAAGATGACTGCATCATCTGCGAAATCAAGGTCAGAGATCTTGACATTCCAAACGATGCACCGCAGCATGATCTCTCTGACATTCCCCTAGAATCCAATCCATACAAGTGCTGAAAAGTGGGGGGCCAGTACAACCCCCTGCCAAACTCAAGTAACAACTGGAAATAAGTCAGAGACGGTAACCACATCTCACAGCACTCTCAGTAACAGAGTAGAGTTCAGACATCAGATCGATCAGTTTTGGTGGCACCCCACGAAGACCAAGAATCCTCCAGAGGGCATCCCAATTCACCGAATCAAATGCTTCACAGAGATCAACGAAACTCTGTCTGTGTTTGGTGAGGACCTGAAGAACAAGGATATGGTCAATCGTTGACT
This sequence comes from Eptatretus atami, assembly GCA_035128595.1. Classification (NCBI taxonomy): domain Eukaryota; kingdom Metazoa; phylum Chordata; class Myxini; order Myxiniformes; family Myxinidae; genus Eptatretus; species Eptatretus atami. The sequence continues at coordinate 125,216,232 of CM068953.1, read as the reverse complement.
CTTTGGTGTAAACACTGACTGTTCTGGACGCTGGTGCTCAAGCAGATGGTGGCGAACCCTATCAAGAATTATCCGAGGAAAGACCTTCCCCGGCACTGAGAGCAGCATCACCCTCGGTAGTTGTTGCAGTCTTGGCGATCACCCTTCCTTTCCAGAGAGGGACAACAAGGCCCCTCTTCCAGTCAGTTGGGATGATGCCTGTGTTCCAGGCAGAGCACAGAACTGCATGCAATGACAAGAGTGCAGCATTTCCACCAGCCTTGAGAAGTTCAGCATGGATGCCACAGATCCTGGAGCTTTACCACATTTCAACCGGTTCACCGCAGTCTGTTTCCACAAGCGAAGGTGGACCACAGTTGATTGGAGGGTCAGCAACAGTTATTGTAATACATCTGACATCCAACTCGACAGCTGGTGGATCAGCCTGGTACAACCGGCCCCAGCGGGCCTTCACTTCAGACTCCTCTGTCAAGAGCCCACCACCCTCTGCTCTAACTGCAGTACACCGAGGGATGGACTTGGATGAACGCAATGCGCGAATTCCCATGTAAGCAGGACGAGAATCACCTGACCACAGGTGATGCTCTACCCCCTCACAGATTCCTCGCACATAGGCCTCCTTGTCCACCCTTAGTGCACGTACAGTTTTACGCCTCAGCTCCCTGAACAGCTCATCTGCCATTCAGCCTGGCCCTGCGACTCTGGTCAATGGTATCCAGTGTCCCTTGAGAACAAAATTATTCTTTGCCTGCGGTGAGTTCCAAGACATCCACTGGCAACATCAAGGACGGTGGTCTTGAAGGCACTCCACAACTCTTTAGGACCTCCCAAAGCACCAGACCCTCCAAATCTCCACTCAACTTGTGCAAACTCCTCAGCTACCCTTTCATCCTTGAGCTTGCCAATATCCAGCCTAGAATGGGATGGTACCATTCTCCTGGATTTAAAGTGCAACTTAAGAGTTGCTACAACAAGCCGGTGGTCAGTATTGAGGAACTGAGCACTCCGGTAGACCCTGCAGTTCTGGATCACTCCTCCACGACCATCAAGGAGGACAGGGTCAATCTCCTTTGCCACACCGCCAGCGTTGGAATACCAAGTCCAGCGATGAGCTTGTGGGCGCTGAAACCATGAACCAGCCACCCAAGTCCATGACTTCTTGCAAAGTAAGGAACTTAGTGCTATCCTGGTTCATAGTTCCTGACCCATGGGGACCAACGACATCTCATAACCATCCCTATCAGTTCAGTCGATCATTGAAATCCTCCAAGACTAAAAGTGTATCTCGTCTGGGGCACTGATCAACCACAGACTCGAGCGTGCATAAATGTGTCTTCACGGTGAGTCACTCGCCTCAGTCGGAGATAAACAGAGACCAGGGAAATGACACCTAAGGAGTGACAATCCTTAGTCTCATAATACGCTCGTTGAGCGGTGTTACCTCAATTATCATTGGAGTCAGCTTATTGGACACAGCTGCAGCAAATCCTTGGGCATGGTAACCATCAGAGCGACCAACCAATAGTAGATGTAACCACCCGCCATGATCTCGCCGCAATCCGGTCTCCGAACCTCAGAGAGTGCTGCCTAATATTTCCAAACGCTTGAGCTCAGATGATAACAGAGACAAGTGATCATCCTCTCTTAGGTTAGGACATTACAGGCACCCACCCGAAGGGACCGCCTCAGGTTAACCCAAGGAGACCCCCGTCTGGTGGACGACACCTCAGCACCACTCCAACTCACTCTCCTGCAATCTGACCCGGGGATGTTACCCCGTGGTTTCCCTGCTGTCATCAAAGATTGGGGGTCCCGAAGGCTTTGCCCCAATCCCGTCATCCGGTGAGCTGCCCTGCGAAGGGAAGCTGCACAGGAGGTACTCCCACGGAGTGGATTTTCAGATTTATTTGCGGAATGAAGGGTTTTATGATTGGCGGAGTGCAAATCCTGCCACCAACCTCCTAATAAGAAGTAACCCAACTCCAGGATGACATCCGCAGACACAGTTGGGCACTAGATATGGACGGCCGTTGGCTCACAAGGAGCTCCTCCGCCCTTTGACAGGTTTTGTTTTTAATCCTGCTGGGTGTCCATGTCCAAACACCCTCCTCCCCAAAAAACCTGGTGGGGGAGACGGTTTATTCGCCGACAACCCGACCATGGAACACGCTAGTACAGGTTTACATGATACCTGTAGCAAGTCACAGATCTAATCTGGCCTGACCTGACATGCTCTACAGAGTACCCTTCTAGTTTCGTTTTTTTAACCCCATTTATCTTGTCCATCATTCTTTCCTCACCTGCCTTCATCTCTTCTTGGACACCATCCCCACACCCCTTCACTCCATTCACCTCGTCCAGTACAGCTTGGAATTTCAATGACACGTCATCGCCCATTGCCATCATGTCTGTATTCACCTTTGCCCATCGCATCCATATCACGCATTAAGCCCTTGTCTATTGCATCCATTCTATTGCCCATCACCATCCATTCTATTGCCCATCACCATCCATTATGTTGCTCATTTCATTGCTTAAAGCCACCATACTCATTGTCATCCGGTTCCATGAGTTGGTCTTTCCAGAGCTGCATGTTGAACTACGCTAGCTGTGCTGATTCGCTATACAGCGCCATTGGCATTGCGTTTTTCAGGGGATGAGGGTGGGGTTGTGGGTCCTCAATTGCTATTAGCGCCTCCAATGCACCCCCTACTGCTCCCTCTCCCACAGTGTCATTCTCATAACCAGTTTCATCTTCTATATCGTCATCCATTAACCCCACCTGGGCAATCTTTTCGCCTCGGTCAGCCACAGCTGCAAAATTACTTTTTAAATAAAATCTGCACCTTACTTCCCTCCTTTGCAATTTTTAGGTGTGCTAAACATGCCTCAGGTCCAATCCCACTCCTGGCATCAAATGTTATGGCATCAAATGCAGGCACCGGGCTCACGAGGTGCATACTGGGACCTGCCGCCACTGCCGATCCTGAGGCCATCGGTCAATGATAACTCCATGGCCTGACAGGTTGTTAAGCAACTGTAGACACCGGTTGGGATAATTAGGTGTAACAAGGTGTTCTCTCCTATTATGTTGTGTTACCTGTTGGTGATCTAATGACCTCAACGAAGGTTCACGCCTTCAGCGCGCACTCGTATCACTGCCGAGCGGAACAGAGTGTGCAGCACTGGCTAACCAGTGGGGCAAAACTTCCTGTCGATTGATTATGAACATGATATGTCAGATCGATGAAAGAAAGGATAAACGAGCAGATCTGGAAATGTAACAATGATTTATTTATGCACACAAGTGGGCAATTATCAAATGTTGGGGCAAATATTGTGAGAGGGGGAGGGGGAGTGGGGGGGCAGGGTTAGGATGAGAAAGATTGGCAGTGGAATGTAGGTGGTGTGTTGGAAGCATGTGGTGCAAGCGTATATGGAGCTGTGAAACACCCCGGGGACTTCACCACACTCCTTGGCTCATGGGCCGCCCGCTTCTGCTCCCGGCACGACTCACTCCTGTGCAAAGTATCCCAGTGCAGCTGAGTCCAACGTGATCCACACATTGGCAGACAATCTCTCAAACTCAAAAAGGCAGTTGGCGATGTAGTCACACCCTAAACACAGCATCAACAGTCCTCGGGCATTGACAACTTCCACGAACTTCATGCCTCTTGGGTTGGACGTGGTTTCCTTAGAGTAAATTTCACCCGAGCATCCTTCAACCCCATGCGGCCCTTTCTCATTGGTGCTCGTCTGACGGGGGGTGGGGTGCAGTGCGGGCAGTGGAAAATCCCGCATAATGTGTGGATACAGAGCCAGGGGCATGCCCGGCCCCTCCCACTGCGCACACAAGGCGGCCAACAGCCTGCTCTGCCCTTCCCCTCACACGCCCAATGCTCCACTGTGCAGTACGTACTGTATTGCATATGAGAGATACCCTTTGTATTGCATGGCATATGGGAGAAGCGTTGTACTGTGTGATGAATGTAGGAGTGCAGGGAGCAAGAATGTGGGAAGGTAATTCGGTACTGGTCCGGAGGATTAGTTGTTTCTAATAGTGAGCGACAGATGGTTGGTGGTGAATAATAAAATGAAGTGGGATGAAGGGTGAGTGAGATGGATACAGATGGACCGAAGAGTGAAGGGCGAGAATAAACCGACTGTGGGGTTGAAAGAAAAACTGACCTGTTGAAGGAAGGAGGGTTTGTTAAATTGAGGGATGGTGAAGTGGATTGTTTGTGGCTGGAGGAGATTAAAAACGAGTAGAGAAGGGGAACATCACATCAGGAATACACAGCCTAACGTCAACACATTTCTCCCCCTAACTCGTGGACAAAGGTCTACCTACCACATAAACAAATGAAGTAACTCATTCTGGGAAGTCTGCGTGCACATGAATGCTCAACCCTGGGGTACATTTCCAAAACCGTAACTACAGTATATATTTTACGAGCATTGCCTGCCCGTCGCTTCGCTGATGGACCAATTAATTGTCATGCTCTCAACATCTCAACCTTTTTTTCTCAATAATTATATTGAGGAGGATGTCAACATGGGACTGAATGAGCAAAATGACCAATGAACCAATGTCACAGCAAATACGTATTTTGGGGGGGGGAGCAACCCCCCTCCCTCCGCCCCCATTGACTTCCTTCTACCTCGATATATATATATATATATATATATATATATATATATATATATATATATATATTATATATATATATATATATATATATTATATATATATATATATATATATATATATATATATACATAATAACATGGTGGAACAAACTTTGGTACATACCGGGTGATGAAGGTTCTGGTCAATTTCATCAAAATCGTGTGTGTAGTTTCAGAGAAGAAGTTGCAAGTGTTTATGGATGGCCATACTAACCGACGGCTATCCCATAAGCTTCCCGGAACTATGTTACAGGTGAGCTAAAAATCCTCACACAAACAAGGCAGAAACATATTAAACAAGTAAAAAAGACAAAAATTTCATAGCCCCCATTGTTTTAGTAATTTTGCTGTATGGAGTTAAAGGGCTAGCCCATATTTATATACAACTAAAATGGCCACCAGTCTACCGGTCGGCCATCTTTGATTTGCTCGCAAAATAAAGTGAGGGGACGTGTATGCCGTCATGTACTGTGCTTGTGCCAAGTTTGAACAAAATCAGACCATGCATTTCTGAGAAATGGTTGGGGACACATTTAAGTAATGGAATGGCCACCAGTCGGTCAGATTGGATCTGATCTCAAAAAAAAATGACATGCTTATGGAAGATTTCATTCATTATCTTGTGTGCCAAGTTTGAACAAGATCGGTAAATACATGTCAGAACAAGCTCAAATGAGCTAAGATCCTCGTCCTCTTAATGATGACGTCATAAAAACGAATACGACGTCATTGTGACGTATCAGGTTTGCGATAAATTATCTGTGCTAAAGCCCGGCTTGATTCCCGCAAACAAAATTCAAACAGCTTGCCTAGTTTCGGAGATAATGGTATAGGCGATTTCCATTAGCGGCGATATCATGACGTCAACTTTTTTTTCCAGGAAGAATTTCCAAAATCGGAGATGGTTACTGCCTGCGCGTGGGCTTTCTGCATATACATGGGAGTTTCACGAAGATCCGATGAAAACTCTGGGTTGTGAAACAAAAATGTCAAAAATAGGAATGAAGTCATAAAATGAATATGTCATAAAAATTGATATGATGTCATAGTGATGTATCATATTGCGGTAATTCATCTCTGCTAATGCCCTGTTCGATTCCCGCAAACAGGGGTCAAAAACTTGCCTAGTTTCGGAGATAATTTTTTAGGCGATTTCCATTAGCGGAGATATTTGACGTCATAACTTTTTCTGTAAGAATTTTCAAAATCGGAATGGTTACTGTCTGCGCAGGGTATTTTACATATATAGCCAAGTTTCAGGAAGTTTCGATGAAAACTGTAGGCTGTGAAACAAAAATCCACAAGAAGAAGATGAAGAACAACAACGTGAGTTGGACTTAGAGATCCTCCACGAGGATCTAAAAAATTGAGGACTTGTTGACACCTGTTTTGTTTTTTGTTT
>CM068953.1:125197040-125210116 GCA_035128595.1 Eptatretus atami | reverse complement strand
TCCTCCAACATGAATAATAAACCAATGTCACCCGTAGGGTGATCCGTATCTTGCCAAAAGGTGACCACGTGTGACTTCTTTAAGGTCACACTGAGGTGAACAGAGCTACTATCCACCAGGAGCGACTCCTTGAGGAATATCTGCCTACGAGAGATTCCGATGAGAATCGTTCTACAGAGTAACCATGAAAAAATATGCGTTTGCCTCATAACGTCACCAAATCACGTCATAATTCTCAAGCTTGATATATCTAGAAAGCACTCATCGAGGTGTTCAATTGAGGTACTACACGATATGGTTCCTAAAACTTGAAAATTTGACCTTGGGGTCAAATATGTTTGACCTGAGGCGTTAAACATGAAGGTCAAGGCCAATCGCCACCAAAAATTAATCAGCTGAATGCCAGACCATGAACTATATTCCCATGAAGTTGAAGACGATCCGATCAAAATTACTCAAAAAATAAGGGTTTCGTCGACTCCCCTGATTTGCGACAAAGTGACCTTGACCTTTGACCTTGACCTTCAAAATTGTATGCGCTGAAAGGACCTCTATAGGCTCTGATATGCGAAGTTACAAAAATTTCCAATGAAAACTGTGCTCTGCAGAGTGATTTATACGTGATTACAGAAAAAAAAAAAAAAAACAACAACAAAAAAAAACACATGAAGGTCAAGGCCAATCGCCACCAAAAATTAATCAGCTGAGCGCCAGACCATGAACTATATTCCCATGAAGTTGAAGACGATCCGATCAAAATTACTCAAAAAATAAGGGTTTTGTCGATTACCCTGATTTGCGAAAAAGTGACCTTGACCTTTGACCTTGACCTTCAAAATTTTATGGCCTGAAAGGGACCTCCATAGGCCTCTGATATGTGAAGTTACAAAAATTTCCAATGAAAACTGTGTGTCTGCAGAATTTTTTTTTCGTGATTACAGACAAACAAACAAACAAACAAAAAAATAAAAAAAATAAAAAAAAAACATACAGACTGACTAACATATCTTGCAAAAACTTCGTTTTGGCAAGATAAAAATAAATAGAGGCAATAGCCTGGGTGCTCACCTGGAACAATAATTATATTGAGGAGGATGTCAACATGGGACTGAATGAGCAAAATGTACCAATGAACCAATGTCACAGCAAATACGTATTTTGGGGGGGGGGAGCACCCCCTCCCTCCCCCCCCATTGACTTCCTTCTACCTCGATAATATAATATAATATATATATATATATATATATATATATATATATATATATATATATATATATATATATATATATATATATATATATATACATAATAACATGGTGTGAACAAACTTTGGTACATACCGGGTGATGAAGGTTCTGGTCAATTTCATCAAAATCGTGTGTGTAGTTTCAGAGAAGAAGTTGCAAGTGTTTATGGATGGCCATACTAACCGACGGCTATCCATAAGCTTCCCGGAACTATGTTACAGGTAGCTAAAAATCCTCACACAAACAAGGGCAGAAACATATTTAAACAAGTAAAAAAGACAAAAATATTCATAGCCCCCATTGTTTTAGTAATTTTGCTGTATGGAGTTAAAGGGCTAGCCCATATTTATATACAACTAAAATGGCCACCAGTCTACCGGTCGGCCATCTTTGATTTGCTCGCAAAATAAAGTGAGGGGCACGTGTATGCCGTCATGTACTGTGCTTGTGCCAAGTTTGAACAAAATCAGACCATGCATTTCTGAGAAATGGTTGGGGACACATTTAATAATGAATGGCCACCAGTCGGTCAGATTGGATCTGATCTCAAAAAAAAATGACATGCTTATGGAAGATTTCATTCATTATCTGTGTGCCAAGTTTGAACAAGATCGGTAAATCATGTCAGAACAAGCTCAAATGAGCTAAGATCCTCGTCCTCTTAATGATGACGTCATAAAAACGAATACGACGTCATTGTGACATATCAGGTTTGCGATAAATTATCTGTGCTAAAGCCCGGCTTGATTCCCGCAAACAAAATTCAAACAGCTTGCCTAGTTTCGGAATAATGGTATAGGCGATTTCCATTAGCGGCGATATCATGACGTCAACTTTTTTTTCCAGGAAGAATTTCCAAAATCGGAGATGTTACTGCCTGCGCGTGGGCTTTCTGCATATACATGGGAGTTTCACGAAGATCCGATGAAAACTCTGGGTTGTGAAACAAAAATGTCAAAAAATAGGAATGAAGTCATAAAAATGATGTCATAAAAATTGATATGATGCATAGTGATGTATCATATTGCGGTAATTCATCTCTGCTAATGCCCTGTTCGATTCCCGCAAACAGGGTTCAAAAATTGCCTAGTTTCGGGAGTAATTTTTTAGGCGATTTCCATTAGCGGAGATATTTGACGTCATAACTTTTTTTTCGTAAGAATTTTCAAAATCGGAGATGTTACTGTCTGCGCAGGGTATTTTTACATATATAGCCAAGTTTCAGGAAGTTTCGATGAAAACTGTAGGCTGTGAAACAAAAAATCCACAAGAAGAAGATGAAGAACAACAACGTGAGTTGGACTTAGAGATCCTCCACGAGGATCTAAAAAATTGAGGACTTGTTGACACCTGTTTGTTTTTGTTTTTTTTGTTAACTAAAATGGCCGCCAGTCGGCCATCTTGGATCTGATGTCGAAAAAAAAATGACGTGCATATGTAAGCCATCGTTCTTTATCTCTTTGCCAAGTTTGAAAAACATCAGTAAATGCATGGCCGAGAAATGGTTGAGGACGTGCTCAACATTGGGTTTTTTTTTACAACTAAAATGGCTGCCAGTCTACCAGTTGGCTATCTTTGATCAGATCGCAAAATAAAGTTAGGTGCTAGTGTATGCCATTGTGTACTGTGCCTGTGCCAAGTTTTAACAAAATTGGACCATGCATGTTGGGACACGAAGTAACAAAATGGCCGCCAGTCGGCCATCTTGGATCGATCTCAAAAATAAATGACATACATATGTAAGCTGTCATTCATTATTTGTGGGCCAAGTTCAAACAACATCGGCAAATGTTTGTCCGAGAAATGGTTGAGGACGTGTTCCACATCAGGTGTTTTTACAACTAAAATGGCCGCCAGTCAGCCATCTTGGATCTGATGTCGAAAAAAGGTGATGTGGATATGTATACCATCATGTGTTGTCTTTGTGCCTAGTACGAATAAAATTGGTCCCTCCATGTCCGAGATATGGTTACAGAAGCACGCATGGACACGGAAATCAAGACAAAATCCATAAGCTCCCACGGGGACTAATAATCTACCACTAAATATAACAACTATGTAACAGGTACGCATGTCAAATATTGGAGATTGTTTGGATGTGTACCAACATTACCAACTGACATTTAGTGGAAGGAGTAAATTGCCCTCCCCCTGACCTTGAACTTGTGTGAAAAAACGAGATCTTGTTCAGGTGATATTTAATAACTAGTCAATACCACCCGTCACTTCGCTGATGGGAATACGAAAGGTGGGGGTGGAGAAAGACGGGAGGGGAGAGATGAGGAGTGGAGGGGAAAAGAGAGACGAGGGAGGAGGAGCGGGGAGGAGGAAGTATGTGGAGCGAGGAGGTAGGGGGACGAGGAGGGTGGGGGAGGGAGATGGGGTGGGGAGGGCGGAGGGTGGGGAGGGAGAGGGGTGGGGGAGGGAGGAGGGGTGGAGCTGCAAGTGTTATCAAATGTATTTTGCTTTGAAACTCACAAAGAGAAACCATATAAACTTTGTAAAGCACACCGAGTCATATAAAATAACCAATTGCTTTAAGAAAGTCACGAGGACAAAGGAAAATGTGATCACTCGTATGCTGCTGAGGTTAAAGTTAAAACCTCCAAGATTCGGGATGAAACTTTGGCACCATGGCACCTGTAACCAAGCATGCATGCATACACACACACACCCACAGAGAGTCCCTAAATTACAGATCCAATTATACCCATATATATATAGTTTACGGCTGTGGAAATTCGCAAACCACCATTCAGGGCCTGTAGGTGAGATATCTCTAAGTACATGTGTAGTTAGCCCCAAAACCGTTGTTAGAGGGAATTTATGTGATTCATTCGGCTGCGACGCTTTGAGATAGCCGTTTTTCTGTTCTATCTTTATTTGAACCAACCACGTCTCAACGCAACCACCTTAACCACCACGCCAGCCATCGTCACCAACTGCAACCACGCTCCAACCCTCAGGCAACAACAACAACGCCAACAGCCACGACCTTTACCTTCACAACTCGCTCCCACATCATCGCATCATGCCATTCCCAAACGGCACCATGACCATCAAAGCACCACCAAAAACCCTCCACCACCCTCACCTCTCTCCTACGGCCATTCCCGCACCACCTGTGAACACTGAGCGTTGGCTGTCTTGGCTCGTTCAGCGATACGCACCGAGCCACGAGTGCAAATAGCAGCCCTTCCGAGGAGAATTCGGATCAGGAACGCTACATGCCCACTTCTGATCCGTCCAAATAGCAAGCGCGGAGCGGCTTGCCCCGCCTCCAGGCGCGTCTGTGTGAAATCGATATATGCAAATTCTAGGATCAGGGAGATTCACGCCCCTTTTCCTCGTCCAATTGGCGAGCGTGGCTCCGCCCCCGAGGTCATCCTGATCCGGAAATTTGCATATGGTTTCTCCTGCCGGCCTATAGAAGGCAGCGCAAGGCAGAGTGAGTCAGTTTTGGGTGGAGAGTCATCGGCAGAAGTGTGGCAGTGAGTCGAGTTGGTGGAAGAGTGAGTAGAGTTTTTGGTGGAGAGTCATCGGCAGAAGTGTGGCAGTGAGTCGAGTTGGTGGAAGAGTGAGTGGAGTTTTGGGTTGGAGAACAGAGTCGAGTCGGGTGGCGAAGGCATCGAGTTGGGTTCTGCAGTCGGCTGAGGAGAATTGTGGGAAGAGGCCAAGGAGCTCGGGTCCGAGGCAGGAAAGCGGCGGTCGGCGACGAGTCGCGGTGGGATCGCTCGTCGCGGGACCCAAGCCAGCCAGCCATTCTCCCCCCCCCTTTTCCCCCGCGCTGAGATAGTGCAAAAAGGGGCCCCGTTCCCACCCCACTCCAAGTGGTGCCAACGAAACCCGCGAAGGAGCACGAAGTCGGGGCACCGCCGCGCAGCCACATTTGCGGCTCGTCACGAGGACACGGGTAGGACCCCCCCCGTCTCGCGGGCCTGGCCGCTTCTTCAGGTCACGCGCACATATTGGCCCACGGGCCCCGTCTGCCCCCTTGTCTTTGAGGGTGGCCTTTTCTTTTGCTTTCGAATGAATGTTGTGCGCCGTCTGTGAAGTAAAACTGTTAAGTGTTGCCGTGTGTGCGCGTAGTCGGTAGTAGATCTGCGTCGTTGTTGCTTTTGTTTTGCTGATATATGTGCATTCTGACTGTTTGACTGTATATGTGTGCTTTCCGTGGGCCGGGTAATAAATGTGCTTTGTGTTGAACTGTTTTCCCGTTTCGCTTCGTCTTTTCTTTAATTGAATCTCCATCCTGCTTCACGTAAAAGGTTCGTAGTGGGCTTAATACGCCCGATAATTAATCGGAACCGTCGAGGCCGACGATAACACGCTCGGTTATCCCGATATATGGAACAGGCCGCCCAAGCGGCTCGCGTCGGAGTCGACCTGCGGCGAGGTGCGATCGCCCGGTTTACCATCCGCGTGGGTACTTAGGTAGGTCGAGTTTGGCGAACAACCCTATCTAATCCCACGCGGGTGGCCGATTGGCACGATCGTGGTGAGGCCGAAAGGCCACCCGTGACTAGCTGCCGGCGTTAGTCCGAGAGGGTCATGACAGAATTGTCCGTCCGGTGGGCGATGTGCCACGATTCGAGTCACGTGGCCGTTCGCACGCCGGCAGGCACGAATTCGCAACAATATATATATACCTCTACCTTGTAGCAACTGCCGCTGTACATCCCGATCAGTACATGAACTATACCGTCGTTCACTGTTGGGCACTCGTCAAGTGGCTTAAGCACTTGAGTAAGCACTCCAATTAAATGTTTGGCAAGCGATAGCTATGTCCGAATTTCCAACGATGTCCATCCGAATTAGACAAATGAACACTTTTTTAGCAGTCGGAACTGTTGCTGAGTTCACACCTGGAGCTTAAATTTTGTAATTTGGCTTAGTTAAAGAGATTCTTGTGGTTATGGCATGTGCGGAAATGAAATAAAGCCATGAACGCTGGCGTCTCCGGCGTTTATAAGCATTGCAATGTACCCAGCGATTCGTAGCTATGATGAGCATGCATTCGATAATATGAGTGAGGAAAGTGAAAAAAGAAACTTTATTGTAAAAAAATCATTGTGGCCTGTTCCAATTCAAGGCATGGTTGATCAGGCCAAAACACATGGGGGATTCAGACCCCAGCGAGGTAACCAGGATACGCTTTAAGACTCGAGAGATCGAGTTGGCTGAGGAAGGCCTGAAAAAGATATAATTAAATAAGGCTGTTAATTATATTCAAAAAGGGTGTTTCAATTCACTCGAACACCCAATTTTCAGTCATGCACTTCCTTGGAGTTTTTCTTGTATGCATGCAAAAATCCAGGCTGCTGGATTTCATGGTTCTGGAGTTATGGAGGACGGACACACACACACACACACACACACACACACACACACACACACACACACACACACACACACACACTTATTAGTATAAAGATGTAGAAATGGAGACTTGTTTATGTTGGAAACTTCCATGTTGTTTCGCGGTGCCAAAGTGCTCCGTTCCTTTGCAGTGCTTGCTTGAGTGCTGTGAATCAAGCAAACCGCAAACAGAACACACCCCTGGACAAAGTTGCACTAAGTATTTTTTTCCTCCTTCTCCCACATCTGCAAATTATGATGCAACCTCACCCAATTTGAAAGCCTGGTGTTGGCGTAATGATTAAGGTGGCTCGTCTGAGATCTTAGGGTCTCAAGTTGAAACCACTGTTTTAACCGTTGAATTAACACCATTCAAGTTGATTCAGCCTGTCATCCTTTTGAAATCGGCAAAATCTGTACCAGCTTACTGGTAACATGAGCACACCTGAGCAGCACACCTTGCCCCCAGAAAATGATGAAAATAAGATGAAAAAAATGCCACGCCTAATTCAGGATGAGCGCGCCGCCACGGAATTCCTGATCCAGGAAAACCTATCTGGCTTAATAAATTTTGAAATATCATGCTATATATCATTTTTGATCTCTCCTCTTTTTTTTTTGTTAACTAAAATGGCCGCCAGTCGGCCATCTTGGATCTGATGTCGAAAAAAAAATGACGTGCATATGTAAGCCATCGTTCTTTATCTCTTTGCCAAGTTTGAAAAACATCAGTAAATGCATGGCCGAGAAATGGTTGAGGACGTGCTCAACATTGGGTTTTTTTTTACAACTAAAATGGCTGCCAGTCTACCAGTTGGCTATCTTTGATCAGATCGCAAAATAAAGTTAGGTGCTAGTGTATGCCATTGTGTACTGTGCCTGTGCCAAGTTTTAACAAAATTGGACCATGCATGTTGGGGACACGAAGTAACAAAATGGCCGCCAGTCGGCCATCTTGGATCCGATCTCAAAAATAAATGACATACATATGTAAGCTGTCATTCATTATTTGTGGGCCAAGTTCAAACAACATCGGCAAATGTTTGTCCGAGAAATGGTTGAGGACGTGTTCCACATCAGGTGTTTTTACAACTAAAATGGCCGCCAGTCAGCCATCTTGGATCTGATGTCGAAAAAAGGTGATGTGGATATGTATACCATCATGTGTTGTCTTTGTGCCTAGTACGAATAAAATTGGTCCCTCCATGTCCGAGATATGGTTACAGAAGCACGCATGGACACGGAAATCAAGACAAAATCCATAAGCTCCCACGGGGACTAATAATCTACCACTAAATATAACAACTATGTAACAGGTACGCATGTCAAATATTGGAGATTGTTTGGATGTGTACCAACATTACCAACTGACATTTAGTGGAAGGAGTAAATTCAGTATGGGCTCAGGTGGGGGGTGTGCGTTGCCGGCGAGTTTGGTTTCTTGTCCTGTGTTGTTTATGTTGTGTCTTTTTTGCTAAAAAAGGCTTGTGTTTGCTTTATCACCACTGCCGTACATTTTCGGTGGGGGAGGCAGTGTTTTATTTTTCTGGGCACCGAATTCTTGTGAATTGAGACACTCGCTTGTCACCGATTTTCACATGGTAATATGTCGCTGTACCATCGTTCTTGGTTGATCGTGTGCTCTTTCCAGACATGGTGAGATGGTTAAAAGCTTGTTTTGTTTTTTTTTATGGTCGTACCCACATCTTGACTTTGTGTCATGGTGTTCCTTTTTTTTGTGCTGTCTAAGTTTTTGAAAGCTCCCTAAACACTATCTATCCTTTCCACTATTTCGTCAAGTTGGAAGCTTGGCTTTAAACCTGTCGGCTTATCAATAGGTGAACCCTTGTGCTAGAACCACGTAAAGTTTAGCTCAGTTGATCAATTGTTGCCTCTCTGTCAGTTGCTGTCTTTTGTTTGTGCCTGAACTTTCATTTAATTAGCAAACACTATCGCTCTTTTGTTGTAGTTTATTGTGTTTTTTAGTGGCCGTAACTTTTGTATGTGTCACTGGGTTTTGTAGTTGCTCTGCGTACATTGCGTAGATGGTTGAACTACAACGATGCTTAGTGTGATTTGTCACCGCTATCTGTTCAGGTCACTAAGGAAGTCTTACGCCGTTTTGGGGACTGCCCAGGTGGGGTTGTTGGGTGCTCGCTTTCCTAGAAGATAGTGGGATACTGTGTAGAAATCAAAATTTGAGTTGGACCGATTGCTTTTTGTGGGTCTTTCTTGTGCCGCCGTTTTATGTCTATAATAGGTCCTTTAAATGAGAGTTTGCTTTTTGAGGTCGGTTAGTAATATAGAGCGTGCAATACTTTTTTTTTGTTGCGGGTCCTTCTCATCTAAGTTGTTGCTTTTTTGCTTTGGTGTGTCTGTCGCGGTTTCTTGGCTTCTCCATCGTTTATGTGTTTCTGTGGGTCGGGTGTTGGGCTGCGCTTTTCGGGCTCTGCGGCTACAATGTCTGACTATCTGGGGTGACAGGTTGTTGTTGTCGGAATGGGTTGGGGCTTACTTAGGTGTCGGTGCGTTTTTTTTCTGGGGTGTTACCTGTTGGTGGGGCGATATCCAGACACTGCTCGGTAGAGATTCAGCGCCAGTCGTTTGTTATGAAATGCACCGTCGTGTGCGTGGTTCATCCCTGAGTGGGGCACATTTGTGTTGAATTTATTGAGTTTGTCTGTGGTCGGCCCTCCCGCCCGTTGGCATGTGCTTTTTCCTGCTCAAAGTTGGAGACTTTCCGTCGTTGGCGCACCCATCTTAGTGCACGGAGGCGGGGGCCCGTGGGGGAGGGTTAGGCTCGACGCCACAGTGGCGTGGTGTGCGGTGGGTGTTGGGAGACCTGTGGTGCGGTTCTGGGTGTGCGGGGTTCGGCACCGTTTGGTTCTGGGCGTCGTTTGTTCCGTAGACACTTCCTCGCTTAGTGCAGTTCTTCGCCGTAGCAGCTGCGTCCCCACGTGTACTACGGCTTGGATGGAGTCCTTTGAACCTTGCCTGGCAGTTAGGGCTCGTCGTCACCCAATGTCCGCCCTCCGGGAGGTCCCTAGCGGGGCTTGGCGCCCTTCCGCCTCTCATGTTATGGGTTGGCGTGGAGTTTCTTCGGTTTTTCCCGCTCTTCCCCGTGCGTATTGCGGTCTTTGTTCCTTGGTGCTTTAGCTGCCGGGGGGTGGGGTGCGTGCGGGCAGTGGCCATCTCGATCGTGTGTGGTCCTCGCGCTGGTGGTGGAAAACTGACACAGGTCCTGGCTCCGGCGGCCTCAGCTGCTCTGTCCTGCACCTCCTCGCTGCTTTAAGTTGCGTTACGATCTGTCTTGCGATAATGTGCCGCCACATTTTTGATCTTGTATTTGCTAATGGCTACATGGTGGCCTTCGGTTTGTCTTTTTCTGGGATATAGTTGCGCATGGTCGGTCGTGCACGGAGGCGCCCAGCCTTGTGGCGGTAAGCTGTTTCGTCTGGTCCGGAGCTTCGTGTTTTCTGTGAGGCCGCTGGTTGGTGGTTGCATATCCTGCAAGTGGGCTGCCGGGTGGTGGTGGTCAGATGGCCGCCGGTGTCGGGCGAGCCTCCGCTGTGGGGTTGACGGCCCGGTGACCCTGTTGACGGCCGGGGGTTGGTTCTTGGGGCTGGTGACAATGGTCTTGTTTGTGGCTGGGGTCGAGATCCCGAGTAGCGCGGGCAATCCAACCTCTGGCTCACGCCTCACGTCCACGCGTCTTCTCCCCTCCTCGAGGCCACAGGTATTACTCTCACTCCCATTGACGTTCAACTTCCTTCTGGGCATCTGACGTGGCCATGCATGTCCTGGTAACCTTTCCCCACACTGGTTGACTCTTTTTTGCCGCGTTGGTTGTGTTTCGCGCTTCGTGTGGCAACAATTTCATATGTCACTGTCCTCCCCTTCCCACCTTTTTTTTTTCCTCTCCATGACATCACTACCTCGAGGATCGCGTTGGTGTCCTGGCTTTTTCTGACGAGGCTGTCGCCCTGGGACTAGACTGAGATCAACTGTGCATGCCCTGCCAATCGATTGCATAAGTTTTGGGGTGTGGGCACTCCTCCAGGCCCTTGCTCCTCTACTAGTTTTTTTAACACTTCTATATATTATTTCTATATATCTCTATTCTATTATCAATCCTACTGGTGTGGCCACCTTTGGCATAATGTTAGAACGGGATTTGATGAACGCACAGGTTTGAGTCTCAGACCAATTTCTCATCGTCGGTGGTGTGTCTTTTCTGTCGCGCGTTGGCCGTGTTTACTGGTGGTCTGACTCTGCAGCTCAGGAGACATAATCCCGGTACTATGCTTGCTTTCTAGGGAACGCATGTTATATTCATTGGTAGCATTTCTACTCCTTTAATCCCGATCGAGTGTGTAACGAGAGCTTTTCTTTTTCTATCCGTCCCGTGCAGAGGCACGTGTCTATGGGCCTTGTTTTCGTCAATTTGCTGTCTGGCGTATTCGGGTGCCCCACGTTCTTACTCTACGGGTCCTTCTGTACCTGGCGACGCTAAAGGTCGGCCATCTTTGCATGTTTGCTCGCCCACTTCGTGTAGGGGCCCGTGTTCTGACGTTGTTATGTGTTGTTGCCCGTTTGACCCCCTATCGCGGGCACTTGCATTTGCAGCACATGGTTTGGTGCCCTTTCGTATCGGCTGGCACCAGTCGGTACGCTTGCTCTGCTTTACCCGACACCCTGAACATATGCTTTATGGGATTTCATTTATTGTGTGCTAACAAAAGTTCTGCCCGCTGGTATACATGTCGCACCGCAGCTCAATGAGCTAAAGCTCTCGTTAATGAAATATTCCTGTAATGCAAGTCTAACGCCTCGCGTCTTGTGCCCGTCAAGGTTTGCGGCTCTTCTCTGTGGCTACACGCCGGTTGCTTCGCCCACATTGCCGCTTGCTCGTTTCGGGCTCCTGGTATGGTTTCCCTTTCGGGGCTATCTGGTCATTTTTTTTTTCCGGACGATGTCCAATGCCTGGTTCTGCTGGCGTGGTTTCTGCATATCATGGCATTGTTTCTAACTGACGATTGTGCCCTCTGGGATTAGTGACCCGCACAATGTCACACTCGAGCATGGTCTACATGTATATGTCTTGGCGTCACTCGTGTGTATCTATTTGCGGTCTTTTTTGCTTATTGGCAGTGTTGATTCCGGCAACAGGTTTCAAACCTCTTGCCTGTTTGGAGCTCCTTTTTTCGAGACGCTTCCTCAAGACGAAGCTATTTGACTGTTAAACTTTTTTTCTACGGCGGTTTTACCTGGAGTGGTTCTAAGGGTTGCGCAGGGTTTAAGTTGAATTACCTCTTCGCCCGTTGTCGGAGTTTGAGCTGACATGTAAAGAGATGCTTGCGTTGAAATATCGCACCGTCCCAGATCGCTGAACCGTGATATGTGGCGTTAGGATTTCTACGGCGGCATTACCCGTTGAGATTGTATGCCCTGTTTGTTTCTTTTGTTTTTTTGTTAATCTGTACAACTGGCTCCGTCGTGTCGGCCATATTGGATTGTGCCCCGGTGCTCCATACTGTCTTAGTACGATGTTTTTTGTATTGCCTTACGTTTTGGCACCGTCCGTGTCGCACAATGGCCGAGACAATGGTTTGGGAGTGCTCCCTTGGTTTTTTTTTTCACGACTCACCATGGCTAGCCGGAAGCTAACTCGTTGGTATTTTGATTCGCATCGGGAGCACCACAATGACGTTCAATGTGCTGTGTATGCCCATTGTGTATGTGCTGTGCATTTTCACCCACCTGGCCCTGCCTGTTGGGGCGGTCCGGCGCGTTGGCTTTGTCGATGTCACTATGAAATACATTGTAGCTGTCATTTGATTTGTGGGCGTTCAACAATCGGCACATGTTTGTCCGGACATGTGTTGAGGACGTGTTCCCTCACGGTGTGTTTTCACTCATGGCGCCGTCCGCATCTTGGATCTATGTGTCGCAAGCGGTGATGTGCTATGTAAGATACCATCTGTGTTGTCTTTGTGCTCAGTCCGAATACAACTTGGTCTCCACATGTCGCGTTGTTACCGACGCAACGCCTGGCCTGGCATCGAACCATCTACAAGTCCCCGGGGAATAACATACTTCCCAATCAAATATACTAATGTTCGGTGGTGTCTTCTTGACGCTTGTTTGGCATGTGATCGCACATTACCCAAGATGCTTGTAGTGGCACGGAGTAATTGGACGTCCGATCCTTGTGTGCCCACAGCGCTCTTGTTCGGTGCTATTTAATTCACTTCGTACTCCCACGTCTATGTGACAAGGGCTTGCAACGGTGGGGGTGGGCGCAGCCCGGAGGGGAGCGAGTGAGGCGGAGTGGAAGAGGGCCGACGACGAAGATGGGCGGAAAGGAGGGGGAAGGCGAGGCAGTATGGTGGAGGGGAAGGAGGGATGGACGAGGCGGGTGGGGGGAGGCGGGGGTTGGGGAGGGGGAGATAGGGGTGGGGAGGGGGGTTG
>CM068953.1:125184331-125197015 GCA_035128595.1 Eptatretus atami | reverse complement strand
GGGGAGGGAGGAGGGGTGGAGCTGCAAGTGTTATCAAATGTATTTTGCTTTGAAACTCACAAAGAGAAACCATATAAACTTTGTAAAGCACACCGAGTCATATAAAATAACCAATTGCTTTAGAAAAAGTCACGAGGACAAAGGAAAATGTGATCACTCGTATGCTGCTGAGGTTAAAAGTTAAAACCTCCCAGATTCGGGATGAAACTTTGGCACCATGGCACCTGTAACCAAGCATGCATGCATACACACACACACCCACAGAGAGTCCCTAAATTACAGATCCAATTATACCCATATATATATAATTAGTATTATTGTTAGGGCTGTGGAATTCGCAAACCCACCTTCAGGGACTGTAGGTGAGATATTTCTTAGTAATGTGTAGTTTAGCCAAACCCCGTTGTTTAGAGGGAATTATGTGAATTCATTTGGGTGCGCCGCTTTGAGATAGCTTTTTCTGTTATATCTTTATTTGAACACGCAGTCTCTCACAACATTACCACGGCAGCTCGCACTAATGACAGCTCAGATCAGGCACACACAACGACAGCAGATCTTACTCTTCAACTGCTCCTCATCATCGGTATGCCATTCATACGGACATGAATCAAGACAAAAAACCTCCACCTCGTCTTCTCCTACAGCCATATCCGCGCCTGTGAACACTGGAGCGCGGGCTGTATTGGGAATCTGTTAAGATGTGGCACTGGCGCGAGTGCAAATAGTAGTCCTTTTCAGAGGGAGTAATCGGATCAGGAACCGTAATGCCCACTTCTATGTTCCAAATAGCAGAGGGTAGAACGGCTTGGCGTCCAGGCAAGTCTGTGTGGAAATCGTTTGGAAATTTCCTATGGATATGGGGTACGATTCAGGCGCTTTATCTTCGTCTAAACTTGAAGGAGGTGGTCCGCGAGGTATGCTGATTCGAAATTTGCTATGGTTCTCGCTGCCGGCTATAAGAAGGAGAGCTGCAAGGAGAGTGAGTCTAGTTAGAGGTTGGTTGGAGAGTCGATAAGGCAGAAGTGTGCATGTGAGGTGAGTTGGTGGGAAGGTGAGTAGAGGGTGTTTTATGGTTGAGACGTACTCGGCAGAGGTGTGGAGTGAGTCGAGTTGGTGGCAAGAGTGACGTGGGGAGTTTTGGGTTGAGAACGAAGTGGTCGGTGGCGAGAGCATCGAGTTGGGGGTTTTGAGTGGCGAGGAGAATTGTGGGAAGGAGGCAAGGAGCTCGGTCGGGCAGGAAGGCGGGGTCGGCAGAGGTGGGTGGGGGATAAGCACGTCGGGGATCCAAGCAGCCGGCCATCTCCCGCCCCTTTTCCCAGAGCGACTGAAGATAGTGGAAAAAGGGGGCGTTCCACGACTTCCCAGTGGTGCAGACGCTGCGAGTGAGACGATAGGTGGGGCAAGGATCCGCGGCCAGCACATTTGCGGCTGTCAGGGATGGTATGGACCCCCCCGGTCTCGGGGCTGGCGCTACGCTGGTTAAGACGCGCAATATTGGCCCGGACGTGATGCCCCGTGTCTTTTGAGGGTGGCCTTTTTTTTGTTTCGAATGAATGTTGTTGGCGCGTCTGTGAGTAAACTTGTATAGTGGTTGCGTGTGTGGCGTAGTCGGATAGTGAATGGTCGTTGGTTGCTGTTTGTTTTCTGCTGATGTCATTCTGACTGTTGACTGTAGTACTGTGTTGTTTTCCGTGGGCGGGTAATATGTGCTTTGGGTGTTGAACTGTTTCCCCGTTTCGCTTCGTCTTTCTTTAATTGATTCCATCTTGTTTCACGTAAAAGGTTTCGAGTGGGGCTTAATTTCGCCGATAATTAATCGGAACCGTCGGGATGAGGTAACGTCGGTTTCCGATATGGCAAGGCGCAACTGGGCTGGTGGCCGAGTCGACCTGCGGAGGTGCGATGAGGTTTACATCGCGTGGGTATTAGGTAGGTGAGTTTGGGAACAACCCTATTAATCACGCGGGTGGCGAATGCACGATGGTGGTGAGGCGGGAAAAGGCCACTCGTGACTAGCTGCGAGAGTTAGTCGAGAGGGTAGACAGAATGTCCGTAGGAACCGTGGGCGATGTGGCACGCATTCGAGTCACGTTTATCCGTTGTTACGCGGAGGCAGAAGGTGGGACAATATATATTATACTCTAGCTTGTAGCAACTGCCCTGTACATCGATCAGTAAATGTAATGCGTTTCGTCATGTAAATGGGAGGAATTACACTCGTCACAGTGGTTTCTTTTTAGCACTTGGAGTAAGCGCATTAAGGGTGGGGCAAGCTCGAATAGTCTATGTCTAATTTAAACGATGTTTCTTGAAGGGTGGATATCCGAATTTGACAATTGACACTATTTTTTAGCAGTCGGAACTGTTGCTGGCTGGTTACACTGGAGCTTATTATTTGTAATTTGGCTTTAGTAAGAAGATTCGGGTAGTTATGGTATGTGGGGGAAAATAATAAGCCTGGAACGCGGGTCGTCGGGCAGAGATTATAAGCATTGCAAATATGTAAATTTCAGCGTGTCGTAGTTATGATGAGCATGCGTTGTTATTATGAGTGGGGGAAGGAAAAAAAACTTATTGTAAAATATGTGATGGGGCTGTTCAATCAAGGCATGGTTGATCAGGGCAAAACCATGGGGAGATTCAGACCCAGGGGTAACCTGGATTCGTTTAAGCTCGATGAGATAAGTTGGCTGAGGAAGGTGAAAAGGATATATTAAATGGGTGTTTTAATTTATTCAAGGGGGGTGTTTAATTTATCGACACCAATTTTCAGTCATGCATTCTTGGAGTTTTTTTTTTTGTTGCTGCAAAATTCAGTGCTGGATTTCATGGTATGTGTGAGTTAATGATGAAGGAATACACTACTTTTAAGAATCACAACACAAGCACAAAATAAAGTTGTTTAGAGGGGATACAACATAGTGATGAAGATTGAAATAGGTGAGTCAGAACGCAGAGTCACACCATTTATTAGTCTCTTTGTTTGGATTAGATGCTGACGAATGGAGACTTTGTTTATGTTGAGGAAACTATGTTGGTTTAGTAGTGCACAAAAAGCGGTGCTTTTAAAGTACGCCTGATTTCTTTCTGTGAGGTTGCTTGAGAGTTGTGAATTTTTGACGACAAGCAAACCGCAAAACGATACGCTTTTTTGCACGAACTCTGGAAAAAGGATTGGCCAGTATTGTTTTTCTCCTCTTTCCTACATGGCCACATTCTGAAATGCTCAACCAATTTTGAAAGCATGGTGTTGGTAAAATGATTAAGAGGTGGCTCGTATTGAGATTTAGGTTCAGTGAAACCTGTTTTATTAGTTGAAATTTTAACATCATTCACAAGTTGATTATGCGTCATCTTTTAAGAATTGGTCAATCAGTACAGATTACTGGTACAATGCGCAGAATGAAAGGCTGACACTGTGACGGTTAGCCTCAGAAAAATGATGGAAAAAATAAGATATAATAGATAGAATCGGGTAAATTCAGGGATGAGGACTGGGAGCCGAAAAGGTTGAGTCATGACCACAACGGCTTCATTGATGCCATGGTAACCTAGTTTTCGTCGTCAGGGTCAATTTTAAAATTTGGAAACATATTTGGTATTTTCTGAGAGGTAATATGTATATGCTTTTTGGTTTTCTCAGTCGGCGAATTTCTCGTGAAGCTTTAAAGTAGCATACTCAATTATCCATATTTCTAATTGGAACTTCCTCACACAATGTCAAATTCTTGCCTCCCCAGCAATCTTAGTCTCGAAATTGCAAGATCTTAATGTTCATAAAGGTGAGACTGTCGTCAGACCAACGATTTTTTGTCTGAACTTGATTGTTATCACCTTTTTTGTAAGCTTCCTTGCTAGAAGTCTGTTGAATCAGATCAAGTTTGGCGCACAGGGTCCAGGGAAAGAATCGTGGGGGTGAAGTGGGTCTGGTGTTTATCAGAATGGGAAGGTAATGGTGTCTAGGAGCATTCTTTGGGTTGAGTGAAGCGGGACTGTGGTGAAATGCAGTTTGCAGAAACGATGGGATTTAGAACATTTTGGTCGGTAATAATTAGGGAAATATGAGTGGAGAAGTGAGAAACTAATAGCGGTTGGCGGGATTGGTATGAGGAAAAATAAGAGGGGAGTTAGACGGAGCTCATTGGAAGAGCAGATGAGACGTATCAGCTTGGATGGGGCTATGTGGCTCAGACCACATATGTCTTTTTTGAAAGAATAGTGCCTGCTTCTTCGGGGCTAGCTTTACAAATCTCGAGGTTTTAAAAATATCACTTTTCTTTATTTTCAAACACATCCAGTGGTGGATAGGGTAAAAAAACCGTAGCATTTAACTTCTCGCGTGCAACTGGTCCTTACATGTAGGGTTCTGCAGTTTGGCAGGGGAGCGATAGCATTGAGTTTTTTTCTGTTCTGGCGCGGCGGGAGATGATAACACGGTGGGGTGGAAGAATACATGTACTTTTATCATACAAATTGGTGTGTAACGTGGAAGGAGCTTGTCGCATCGGGTCAACTCGAGGGTATATATAGTTGGGTCTAATCTGACTCACATCACCCGGCGAAACAGGGAAGAGGAGACACAAATAATTTGGTGAGGATAACCTGTTTTTAAATTTTCGGATCGGGTCCTTTGTTCAAACGAATGTGGAGGCAATGGTCTTATCTGTTGGCTCAACGGATTCAGGAAGTGAGTTAACGACTACCGCACTTGAGCGCACTGTTTGTGTGTCCGGGAATTACAAGGACGATAACATTCGTATCTTTAGGACAATATATTATTAAATTTGAAATTCGAGATCGTCAGAATTTTGATTGTGATTTCGAGTATTAGTATCGCAAGGGAGAATAAATATTGTTGGCTGGGATTATAAAATGATACTATAATGCTCATTGGTTTACTTAATCTTGTTTTGATATGGAAGGGATGGTGGGGCTAGTGGACTTGGTTGGGGAATCAGGACTGTTGATGGGATAGAGAGTTTCTTTAATTTCTTCAATATGGTTGGTGAGGAATTGACTTTGGAGAATTTGAAAGTAACGTCTTAGATCATTTTAGCGTGTGTTTATTGCTGGAGGTATTGTTTTATTAGACATTTAAACTGTACTAACGAGAGGGAGGAATGGAAGATGAAGTGTTGTAGGTGGGGGAGGACGAGTAGGTTTGAAGGCGGATATAGTGACTCGATTATTTAGTTAAACTCAACGTCATACATGGGAAGATGACTGGAAAAAGTGACTTGTGTAATACTTTATTAAGGTGTTTGGGATCGAGTTTGTGGGAACAAGAGGAAGTGAGAGACCTGGTTAAATTGCGGTTATGGATAGAACCCAACATGTTTTTTTTATTTTAAACTAAACCTCGTTTGTTGGGAATTTCATGTCTGCAGTTTCCGAGAGTATGGTGAGAGTTTCGGGCACAGCAATTCGACCATGTAGCGGGAGGAAAGCGGGAGACGCCCAGGAGAGAGGGTTTCGCGGGTAGGGGAGGGTGGAGTTCGCAGAGCGGGGATCGTGAGCGGAAGGTCGATCTGCACCTGTATACACGCCAACTCATGTCAAGCGCTACACTCCCTGTACGGCGTCACATCCACTGTCAGCGTACATCACACTGTCACTGGCGCCTATCCACCTGTTCAAGAACTCCATGTCCCGCGCTACATTCCACCTGTAATACACGACACCTCCACCTGTCCAACGTTAACTCCCACTGTTACGCACACTTCCTCAACCTGTCACATGGCTACAGCTCCCTTACATTATTGAGCGCGTAATCCCACGTGTCCCGCGCTACCTTACCCTGTCAAGCGTAGAACATCCCCTGTACTACAATGGACTACATACACTGTTCACGCCTCACACTGGCCGTACTGTATTACAAGAAACACACAATTGGATTTGGAAGTTGCCGGATAACTGCCATGTCCACGCGCTAATACTAACCTGTATAAGCCCCATCACTGTCCACGGTTTGTTTTGACGGCGATACACCTACACTCCCCTGTTGCCTTATTTGGAGCATGCTCCCTCATGTATCGCGAAGCGACTCGCCTAACTTAACATGATATTAAACGCTCCACTGTAACTTTTCTGTGAAAATGAAGTTTCTGGCGCGTGTATCTTGAAGACTAATAATATCGCACTATTTCAATAACTCATCCACATGTCCACGACACACTGTTTCCCTGTCTGCGCCTACCTCCCCTGTAATACACGCCACCTCACTTTTCCGGCCCTGGACTCTTTCAGCCAGTCACGAATAGTGGGATGTAAGACACAAAAAGTGGCGTCCTACCTTCACCTGTCCCGTGGCACTCACTCACTGTCTTCGCGAACTACCCTCCCTTCCAACCACTGACCCCTGTCACATGAATTTTTGGTGAGCGCTTCCAAGCTCACCCATTGTCACCCGTACGCCTTGACCTCCCTGTCTAATCGGCTATCGGCTGTCCTTTTAGGGGCTACTACACTTACTTGGGATGGCTAACATCACTTGTTTGTGTTTACAAGTTTATTGGGTAAATCTGACAGCGGGCCTACTCCACTCTGCCATTCCCAGCCTGTCTAATTTGGGCTGTACCGGAAATTTGGAAGCTAACAATACGCACACTATTTCAGATGTCGACATCAGGCCATCCCACTGCCGACGCTCCTCTGCGCGTAACTCTGCGCGCTCCCCTCATGCCCTGGCCTCCTCCATTGCACGGTAACCTCCCTGCGCGCCTACTCGTTGCGCGCTCCCTTCCGCTGCATTGTCTGCGGGCTCCTTCCGAGCGAATGATGGCCCGGTGCACATCGCACCGAAGCTGCACAAGGCCCCACCAGGTCGGCCCCTCCGTGCCCGGCCACTCACGCTTGCAGCGCCCACCCCTGCTGTGCCAGGCATCCGTCGACGCGCCATGCCCCGCGCCTCCGTGCCCCGGCGCCATCGTGCCCAATCGGCCCCATCTTCCTTCCGCGTGCGTCGCCTTTGGGCTGACGCGTGCGTCGTCGCGTTGCGGGCCCCAGTGTGTGCCCCGCAGCCACCAGTGAGTGCTTGCCGCACCCGTCATGGTTGCCCGCGCCCGACCGGCTGCTGGCCTCGCGGGCTTGCCGGGCGTGCGTTCCCCTGCGTGTCCTCACGCCGGTGGACTTGTGTTGTACGTAGGGGTGCGCACAGGGTTGCGTGAGGTGCTCCGGCGTTAGCATCGCTGTCTTTTGCCGTTTTGCATTGAGGGTGTCCGGAGCACGTTGCGCTGCCGAAGGGTCAGCACAATACTCTACTTTCGAAGCCGTTGAAGATCATGCGGGGTTTTTCAGTTTCGCGCTGCCTGCTCGGAGTGCCAGAAGTATGTGGGAACCTCTAGGCGATTACCACTACGTGGGCTAGCCACCCGTTGTGTCTGCCCCTTGAAGTTTTCAGAACTTGCTCTGCGTTTGCTGTGTTTTTGGTCTTGTACGTTGACATCAGCTTCCGTTTGGCCTTTCCATCAAGCTGCACCAATTTTTCCTCGCAATGCCGCACTCATCCCTTGGAGGGGCTCAATGGCCTACTTTGTGCTTTCCTTTTGGATTTGTACCTTGTACACGCCCCGGTCTGGTCCCGTGGTTTTCTTCTGCAGTTGTAATTGTTCATTGTATTTTCCCCAGATCTTCCCTTCCCGTTCTCATGTCTTTTCCTGTTTTTTTCCTCTACTTTAACCTTGTTTTCTCCTTGGTTGTCCTTGGAATGTGTTCGTCAGCGTTTTGCCTTGTCCTACCTTATACGATGTACTGTTACGGGTTTAAAGAGCCTATGTGTTATAGGGTTTAATCCCCGTATGTACGTGTCACATGCTTCTTGCTACTTTGGCACCACTGATCAGGCACGCACTTCGTGAAGCACTTTGTCGTAGTTATTGCAGCATATGTGCGTAATACAGTTACAACCTCTCCTGTCCATCTATTCTCATTTTGCGAAAGTTCTCCCTACCCCTTGCCCATCACTTTATTTATCCTGGCTCCGACCTTGAGTTCATAACTACTGGACTACCGTTTCTTCATCCTGGGAGCACGTTACTTGGTTGAGGTCGATGACAATTTTTTTTGCAAGCTACCACCAAAGTGTCGAAGTGCAACGGCTTGGTCGTGTCCAGGGTATCTGTCACAACATGGTGTCTCCCCATGCTGGCATATGGGTTTAGGGGCTTTTTTAAAACAAGCACGTTCGTCCTGGGTTTTCGGTAATCATTGGTCTCAGTGCACGCGCATCCTACACTTGATGAGCGTATGATTTTATGGTAAGCTAAAATAACCTCCACGCTCAATGTAAATTAATCATACACTGTACGCTTCTCACACTTCAGAATATAAGGTGTAGAGCATATATCAAGTCACCACCTGCTAGTACGTAATACATATAATGCTCCATTTGCTTTGTGTTTCTCCAAAGGGA
This sequence comes from Eptatretus atami, assembly GCA_035128595.1. Lineage (NCBI taxonomy): Eukaryota > Metazoa > Chordata > Myxini > Myxiniformes > Myxinidae > Eptatretus > Eptatretus atami. Next base: position 125,188,602 of record CM068953.1, on the reverse strand, counting down.
GGGTTGTTTTAGGGTAATTCTTGGAGCATTTTTTTCTGTCTCTTCGTGCGGGTTGAGTGCGCCGGGGAAGTTTGAAGATAAATACACACATTTCAATGAACTCACACACCCTGTTTTTCCGCTTCTATGGCAAGTATCGGGGCGGACTGGTTGTGGTTTCTCCTTTTTTGCCTTCTTCTCCTTTCGTTTTTTTTCTTCCCGTCCTTGTGCTTAACTGCCTTGGGTGCGCCCTCCTGGCCTGGCCGCTTCCGTCCCAGGATTGTCCTCTACCGATGGAGCCCGATCATCGTATCCCAGTGGGTACACTCCGTGTCAGGGTGATGCCAAACGCCCCGAAAAAGTCCATCACTTATCAGTCAACACCCACCGCGGCATGCAGTGAGCGCCGCTGGGGTGCGCCCGGAGTGCGGAGGGAAGTGCGCAGAGAAGACCGTGGCAACCCGCGGCGTGGGGGGAAATACCAATGCTTCCCGTAAGTGGGTGAGTTGTGCGTCGGGACAGTAAAATACACGTTCTATAACTTTTTTCTACCATAATGAAAAGCTCTTTACTAATCCACACTTCTCTTTTTCAAGGTTTCTGAGATCCAAATTTTATCTCTCGGAAGGTGTAAATATATTTGGTATGTGAGCATCAAAGAGGCTAGAAGTTTGGAAGTACGATATGTACAGTGCTGTAGAATTGCTACTACCGACACTTTCAAACATCTATATTAATTTTGCTTGTAGCCTCCCAGATTTCATGCATTTTTCTGTCGGTAATAGGTTAACTGGGGTGTTCAGGATATCAAAAAGGTTTTGGCACGTTCACATTTAATTTCATACACCACCACTATAGGTCTAAATTTTGGCAATCTTCAGGTTGATTAAAAATATATTCATAAAAGAGATTTCGAGAAATTTTTAATTTACCATCAAAGCACGGTAGACATTGTAATCATTGTTTGGTATATTGCTGGGCGGGAATTGTTGATAGGCTAAAATACCCTCAACCCTATTTTCAATGCAAACTCACATGCGATAATATAACTTGGGTCATTTCAGGATGGGATTTGGCTCCGCGCTGATAAGCATATACTACAAAAACCTTCCCACTCGACACGTTCAGTATGGCCTCGCCCTGTGATAAGCTTGTCTCTATTCTGCTTATTTCATTGAAATAAGGATTAGCGTTATAATCGGTAATTGTGTAGTTTATTTCAGTATGAATAAATCAGTTTTGAGCTGAAGGACCTATTTATATAGTACTTTCTTTGTAGATGCTACCAGACATTTGTGGATAGAAGATACACTAATAATATAACACGAGGCTTGGAAAATAATTCTTTGAAGCACGTAGCATTCAATTATGAAGTACAAGTAGCGATGGTGTATTGCGTACGCTATCAGATAACCGGCACTGGAGTGGAGAATCAAAGAGAATTGTGCTTAGAACATGTTGCAATGGACAAGCAAGGGGAATGAATCAGAGGGACGCTCTAGAGGGGCAATGGCATTTGTGTAGAAAGACTAGCATTGCGGTTTTATGGCAAGACTTGGTTCTGTTGTGCATAAGGTGAAAAAATATCTAAGCTATTCACAAAGTGTAGGCTCAGTTTTGGTTTGGGACGGGTGCGGGGACGAAAAGGTTTAGCATGTACTACAGGGCTAAAAAAGCCAGATGAGTCTTTTGAGGTACATGCTAATTCTGAGATTCCTGAATGACGGGTGGCACATTTGTGGTCTGACGAAAACAGAATGAGCCCTTTTTGGGATGCAAAAAATTAAGTTTTTTAAACTATAATATATAATATTTCCAGATGCATCGGGGACTATTCAAAAAGAGTGCCAAGTTGTAACATGAAATTGACCAGGTTATGGCAAAAAGAACAAGATATGAAGAGATTAATTTAGTATAAGAAGCTAAGATAGGGCCAACTTGTCGAGACCTAACTTAGCCAAGTAATGCTGATGCTCATGAGTAGAATTTATTTGGGGTCTTATATATTTAGAGAAATAGATCGTGTTTCTGGTTTTTCGTTTATGCGCGGTCTCAACCAATTGTGTGGATAGTATTATCTAATATGATAATATTCTTTCATTTATCAGGGTATTGCCAAATTTTTGAAGAACTCTTCACAAGATTTATCCAATAGTTATTTGCGTAGCAATGCAACAATACCAGAAACCTGTCACAGGTTTCGTCCGAATCCATCCACAAATTTTTGAAATTCTTCCTATACCGTTATTTCGGTTCTTTACAGCCTGAATATGTTGACGGGTCAAAGTAGCGAAATAGGGAAGTCAGACAAGTCCTTTAAACATTCTAGTCTTTCGACCGGATCTTGGATTAATAAAAATCTAATAGTTGAGTGTCTTCGTTATCACACTGACTGTTCTTTGGTTACAAGAAATATATGAATGGTCGGATCGTTCCACTAACTTTTGGGAGAATATTTTACTGTCGAACGAATTATGCATTTACGCAGGGCAGACGGGACAGACAAGCTCGGAAGGCGGCATGTGGGTGTCGAAGACATGCGGAATTATGATAGATGTGAGAAAATAGCGGTGTCATTGTGGATTATAAAGGGGAAATACAACAATAATCAGATGTAATTATGCTTTAGGGTCGAAATGTATCAGACTTTAGCAGTTTGGCAATCAATGACGATAAATACTGCAGGGGCTAATCAATTGTAGACAAGAGAGATTAGGTGATCAACAATGAAAGATTGTCGGTTTTGAAGGATTCGTGGTTGGATTTTTTCAAACAAAACGTTCGGGGGGTGCTGTGGGATGACCACAGATTTTAAATCGAAAAATCGCTCATCGTTTGTAAGATTATGTATTCTTAGAACGATTTAGTGTGAATTTTTATGGAATCGCGGAAACCAATTGACTTTAGAAGGAGAGCATCTTGGCGTCGAAGGCACATTCCGCTCTGGTATATTGCTTTGCACTTTGACCTTTTGACTTCTGGGTAGCCGAAATAGGGATCATATATTAGTACTTGAGCGCAGTGTAGTATCAAATTGAAGTAAATGAACATGCAAGTTTTATTTCAGATATCGATGACCCTCACCTGGTCGCTAGGGGCTTCTTAATTTCGGGAATTTTCGGCATACCCTAATTGTAGGGGGGCTGGGGTAAAGTATTCATATAATTAACAATAAACGGAATAAGTATTTTTGATAGCAGGGCATTTTTAACTGTAGTATTACTAGTGATCAGATGTGTAACAATAAACAGCTACGGTGGGATAATTGGCTTTCGGTATTTGAATGTTTGCGTTGAAAGGTAAAACCAGGTTTTGAAGGTTTTTCCACGGTTGTTGATCGGGAACAAGCGTCCTAGCAACATCAAATTTCAAGCCTAGGTATAAGATGTACTACATGAGTTTTGGTCAAGATCCGCCCACGTTTACTACATTTGCTGAGAAACAAACGAACAAACATCAAATAAAATGTACATAGGGTGATCCGATTTGTCAAAGGTGACACGTGTGATTCTTTAAGGTAACTGAGTGGTGACAGAGCTGCCTATTCACAGGCGACACTCCTTGAGGATATGCTAGAGAGATTCGATTGAGAATCGGTTCTACTAGAGTAACATGAAAAATTGGCGTTTGGCCTATAATTCAAAATTAGTCATAATGTTCAGCATTGTATATCTGAAGATCATCGAGGTTGTTAATTTGAGGTACTAACGATATGAATGCTAAATTGAAAATTTTGCTTGGGGTCAAAATGTTTGACATTAGGGGCTACCATGAGGTCAGGCAAATCGCACCAAAAATTATCAGCTGAGGCAGACTATGAATATATTCGCATGAAGTTTTGGAAAGAGTCCGATAAAATTACTCAAAAAATAAGGTTTCGTCGACTCACTGATTTGCGAAAGTGACTTGACCTTTGATTGACTTCAAATTTTATGCGTGAAGAGGGGACTCTATAGGCGGCTCTGATATGCGAGTACAAATTTCAATGAATGTGGTTGCAGATTTTTTTTATCGTGATTACAGAAAAGGGACATAACAACAAAAATTTTATAATAAAAAAAACATACAGACTGACTACATATTTGCAAAACTGTTGGCAGATAACACAGCGAATTATGACAATGAGGTCACTTATTTCGTGACCCAACAAAAGGGTGAAACGTCAATCCTTCACTCGCTGGCCGGGAAAAACAAGGTGATAGATTGTACAACGAACACTATATAAGTTACTGTATTATATTTTTCGTATTTGTGTGTCTGGAGAAAGAAAGCCTTGATCGGGATGGTTGTTG
>CM068953.1:125170814-125184137 GCA_035128595.1 Eptatretus atami | reverse complement strand
AATTTGTCGTGACCCTCCGGACTAACGCCGGCAGCTAGTCACGGGTGGGCCTTTCGGCCTCACCAACGATCGTGCCAATCGCCCACCCGGTGGGATTAGATAGGGTTGTTCGCCAAACTCGACCTACCTAAGTACCGCACGCGGTGGTAAACGGGCGATCGCACCTCGCCGCAGGTCGACTCCGGACGCGAGCCGCTGGGCGGCCTGTTCCATATATCGGGATAACCGAGCGGTGTTATCGTCGGCCTCGACGGTTCCGATTATTATCGGGCGTATTAGCCACTACGAACCTTTTTAACGTGAAGCAGGATGGAGATTCAATTAAAGAAAAGACGAAGCGAAACGGGCATTCAACACAAAGCACATTTATTACCCGCCCACGGAAAGCACACATATACAGTCAAACAGTCAGAATGCACATATATCAGCAAAACAAAAGCAACAACGACGCAGATCTACTACCGACTACGCGCACACACGGCAACACTTATACAGTTTTACTTCACAGACGGCGGCCAACAACATTCATTCGAAAGCAAAAGAAAGGCCACCTCAAGACAAGGGGGCAGACGGGCCCGTGGGCCAATATGTGCGCGTGACTGAAGAAGCGGCCAGGCCGCGAGACCGGGGGGGGGGGTCCTACCCGTGTCCTCGTGACGAGCCGCAATGTGCTGCGCGGCGGTGCCCCGCTTCGTGCTCCTTCGCGGGTTTCGTTGGCACCACTTGGAGTGGGGTGGGAACGGGGCCCTTTTTGCAACTATCTCAGCGGGGGGAAAAGGGGGGGGGGAGAATGGCTGGCTGGCTTGGGTCCCCGCGACGAGCGATCCCACCGCGACCTGTCGCCGACCGCCGCCTTCCTGCTCGGACCGAGCTCCTTGGCCTCTTCCACAATTCTCCTCAGCCGATGCAGAACCCAACTCGATGCCTTCGCACCGACTCGACTCTGTTCTCCAACCAAACTCCACTCACTCTTCACCAACTCGACTCACTGCACACTTCTGCCGATGACTCTCCAACCAAAAACTCTACTCACTCTTCCACAACTCCGACTCACTGCCACACTTCTGCGATGACTCTCCAACCAAAACTGACTCACTCTGCCTTGCGCTGCCTTCTTATAGGCGGCAGGAGAAAACCATATGCAAATCCGGATCAGGATGACTCGGCGGCGGAGCCACGCTCGCCAATTGGACGAAGGAAAGGGGCGTGAATCTCCCTGATCCTAGAATTTAGCATATATCGATTCACACAGACGCGCCTGGAGGCGGGGCCAAGCCGCTCCGCGCTGCTATTTGGACGGATCAGAAGTGGCATGTAGCGTTCTGATCCGAATTCTCCCTCGGAAAGGCTGCTATTTGCACTCGCGGCTCGGTGCGTATGCTGAAGCGAGCCCAAGACAGCCCGACGCTCAGTGTTCACAGTGGTGCGGGAATGGCCGTAAGGAGAGGAGGTGAGGGTGGTGGAGGGTTTTTGGTGGTGGCTTTGATGGTCATGGTGCCGTTTGGGAATGCATGATGCGATGATGTGGAGCGAGTTGTGAAGGTAAAGGTCGTGGCTGTTGGCGTTGTTGTTGTTGCTGAGGGTTGGAGCGTGGTTGCCAGTTGGTGACGATGGCTGGCGTGGTGGTTAAGGTGGTTGCGGTTGAGACGTGGTTGTTCAAAATAAAGATAGAACAGAAAAACGGCTATCTCAAGCGTCGCAGCCCGAATGAATCACATAAATTCCCTCTAAAACAAGCGGGTTGGGGCTAACTACACATGTACTTAGAGATAATTCACTACAGGCCCTGAATGGTGGTTTGCGAATTTCCACAGCCGTAACAATATATATATATATATGGTATAATTGGATCTGTAATTTAGGGACTCCTCTGTGGTGTTGTGTGTGTATGCATGCATGCCTTGGTTACAGGTGCCATGGTGCCAAAGTTTCATCCCGAATCTGGGAGGTTTTAACTTTTAACCTCAGCAGCATACGAGTGATCACATTTTCTTTGTCCTCGTGACTTTTTTCTAAAGCAATTGGTTATTTTATATGACTCGTGTGCTTTACAAAGTTTATATGGTTTCTCTTTGTGAGTTCAAAGCAAAATACATTTGGATAACTTGCAGCTCCACCCCCTCCCTCCCCCACCCCTCCTCCTCCCCACTCCTCGCCTCCCCACCACCATCCCCCCACTCCCTCCTCGGTCCCCTACCTCCTCGCTCCACATACTTCCCGCTCCACCGCTCCTCTCCTCGTCTCTCTTTTCCCCTCCACCTCCTCACTCTCTCCCCTCCGTCTTTCTCCACCCCACCTTTCGTATTCCAATCAGCGAAGTGACGGGTGGTATTGACTAGTTATTAAATATCACCTGAACAAGATCTACGTTTTTTCACACAAGTTCAAGGTCAGGGGGAGGGCCAATTTACTCCTTCCACTAAATGTCATTGGTAATGTTGGTACACATCCAAACAATCTCCAATATTTGACATGCGTAACCTGTTACATAGTTGTTATATTTAGTGGTAGATTATTAGTCCCCGTGGGAGCTTATGGATTTTTGTCTTGATTTCGTGTCCATAGCGTGCTTCTGTAACATATCTCGGAATGGAGGGACCATTTTATTCGTACTAGGCACAAAGACAACACATGATGGTATACATATCCACATCACCTTTTTTTCGACATCAGATCCAAGATGGCTGACTGGCGCCATTTTAGTTGTAAAAAACACCTGATTGTGGAACACCGTCCTCAAACCATTTCTCGGAAAACATTTGCCGATGTTGTTTGAACTTGGCCACAAATAATGAATGACAAGCTTACATATGTAATGTCATTTATTTTGAGATCGGATCCAAGATGGCCGACTGGCGGCCATTTTGTTACTTCGTGTCCCCAACATGCATGGTCCAATTTTGTTAAAACTTGGCAACAGCACAGTACACAATGGCATACACTAGCCCTAACTTTATTTTTGCGATCTGATCAAAGATAGCCAACTGGTAGACTGGCAGCCATTTTAGTTGTAAAAAAAAACCCAATGTTGAGCAGTCCTCAACCTTTCTCGGCCATGCATTTATTGATGTTTTCAAACTTGGCAAAGAGATAAAGAACGATGGCTTACATATGCACGTCATTTTTTTTCGACATCAGATCCAAGATGGCGACTGGCGCCATTTTAGTTACAAAAAAACAAAAACAAACAGGTGTCAAACAAGTCTCAAACTTTTTAGATCTCGTGGAGGATCTCTAAGTCCAACTCACGTTGTTGTTCTTCATCTTTCTTGTGGACTTTTTTTGTTTCACAGCCTACAGTTTTCATCGAAACTTCCTGAAACTTGGCGTATATAGTAAAATACCCTGCGCAGACAGTAACCATTCCGATTTTGAAAATTCCTCCTAGAAAAAAATTATGACGTCAAATATCTCCGCCAAATGGAATCGCTAAAAATTATCTCCGAAACTAGGCAAGATTTTTGAACCCTGTTTGCGGGAATCGAACAGGGCATTAGCAGAGATGAATACCGCAAATATGATCATCACTATGACGTCATATCAATTTTTATGACTTCATTCCTATTTTTTGACATTTTTTGTTTCAGCAACCCAGAGTTTTCATCGGATCTTCGTGAAACTTGCATGTATATGCCAGAAAGCCCACGCGCAGGCAGTACATCCTCCGATTTTGGAAATTCTTCCTGGAAAAAAAAGTTACGTCATATATCGCCGCTAATGGAAATCGCCTATACATTATCTCCGAAACTAGGCAACTGTTTGAATTTTGTTTGCGGGAATCAGCCGGGCTTTAGCACAGATAATTTATGCAAACCTGTACGTCAAAGACGTCGTATTCGTTTTTATGACGTCATCAATTAAGAGGACGAGGATCTTAGCTCATTTGGAGCTGTTCTGACATGTATTTACGATCTTGTTCAAACTTGGCACACAGATAATGAATGAAATCTTCATAAGCATGTCATTTTTTTTTTGAGATCAGATCCAATCTGACCGACTGGTGGCCATTCCATACTTAAATGTGTCCCCAACCATTTCTCAGAAATGCATGGTCTGATTTTTCAAACTTGGCACAGCAACAGTACATGACGGCATACACGTGCCCCTCACTTTATTTTGCGAGCAAATCAAAATGGCGACCGGTAGACTGGTGGCCATTTTAGTTGTATATAAATATGGCTAGCCCTTTAACTCATACAGCAAAATTAACTAAAACAATGGGGGTTATGACATTTTTGTCTTTTTTACTTGTTTAAATATGTTTCTGCCCTTGTTTGTGTGAGGATTTTTAGCTCACCTGTAACATAGTTCGGGAAGCTTTATGGATAGCTGTCGGTTAGTATGGCCATCCATAAACATTGCAACTTCTTCTCTGAAAACTACACACACGAATTTTGATGAAAGTTGACCAGAACTTCATCACGCCGGTATGTACCAAAGTTTGTTCACACCATGTTTATTATGTATTTATATATATATATATATATATAATATATATATATATATATATATATATAATATATATATCGAGGTAGAAGGAAGTCAATGGGGGCGGGAGGAGGGGGGTTGCCCCCCAAAATAAGTATTTGCTGTGACATTGGTTCATTGGTACATTTTGCTCATTCAGTCCCATGTTGACATCCCCCTCAAATATAATTATTGTTCCAGGTGAGCACCCAGGGCTATTGCCTCTATTTATTTTTATTCATGTTGAAGGAAAAAAAAAGGTTGAGATGTTGAGAGCATGACAATTATTGGTCCATCAGCGAAGCGACGGGCAGGCAATGCTCGTAAAATATTACTGTAGTTACGGTTTGGAAATGTACCCCAGGGTTGAGCATTCATGTGCACGCAGACTTCCCAGAATGAGTTACTTCATTTGTTTATGTGGTAGGTAGACCTTTGTCCACGAGTTAGGCGGGAGAAATGTGTTGAACGTTAGGCTGTGTATTCCTGATGTGATGTTCCTTCTCTACTCGTTTTTAATCTCCTCCAGCCAAAACAATCCACTTCACCATCCCTCAATTTAACAAACCCTCCTTCTTCACAGGTCAGTTTTTCTTTCAACCACAGTCGGTTTATTCTCGCCCTTCACTCTTCGGTCCATCTGTATCCATCTCACTCACCCTTCATCCACTTATTTTATATTACCACAAACCACTGTCGCTCACTATTAGAAACAACTAATCCTCCGGACAGTACCGAATTACTTCCCACACATTCTTGCTCCTGCACTCCTACATTCATCACACAGTAAAACGCTTCTCCCATATGCATGCAATACAAGGTATCTCTCATATGCAATACAGTACGTACTGCAACAGTGGAGCATTGGGCGTGTGAGGGGAAGGGCAGAGCAGGCTGTTGGCCGCCTTGTGTGCGCAGTGGGAGGGGCCGGGCCATGCCCTGGCTCTGTATCACACATTATGCGGGATTTTCCACTGCCGCACTGCACCCCACCCCCCGTCAGACGAGCACCAAAATGAACAGAATTGTCCGTCCGGTGGGCGATGTGCCACGATTCGAGTCACGTGGCCGTTCGCACGCCGGCAGGCACGAATTCGCAACAATATATATATACCTCTACCTTGTAGCAACTGCCGCTGTACATCCCGATCAGTACATGAACTATACCGTCGTTCACTGTTGGGCACTCGTCAAGTGGCTTAAGCACTTGAGTAAGCACTCCAATTAAATGTTTGGCAAGCGATAGCTATGTCCGAATTTCCAAACGATGTCCATCCGAATTAGACAAATGAACACTTTTTTTAGCAGTCGGAACTGTTGCTGAGTTCACACCTGGAGCTTAAATTTTGTAATTTGGCTTAGTTAAAGAGATTCTTGTGGTTATGGCATGTGCGGAAATGAAATAAAGCCATGAACGCTGGCGTCTCCGGGCGTTTATAAGCATTGCAATGTACCCAGCGATTCGTAGCTATGATGAGCATGCATTCGATAATATGAGTGAGGAAAGTGAAAAAAGAAACTTTATTGTAAAAAAATCATTGTGGCCTGTTCCAATTCAAGGCATGGTTGATCAGGCCAAAACACATGGGGGATTCAGACCCCAGCGAGGTAACCCAGGATACGCTTTAAGACTCGAGAGATCAAGTTGGCTGAGGAAGGCCTGAAAAAGGATATAATTAAATAAGGCTGTTAATTATATTCAAAAGGGGGTGTTTCAATTCACTCGAACACCCAATTTTCAGTCATGCACTTCCTTGGAGTTTTCTTTGTATGCATGCAAAATTCCAGGCTGCTGGATTTCATGGTTCTGGAGTTATGGAGGACGGACACACACACACACACACACACACACACACACACACACTTATTAGTATAAAGATGTAGAAATGGAGACTTGTTTATGTTGGAAACTTCCATGTTGTTTCGCGGTGCCAAAGTGCTCCGTTCCTTTGCAGTGCTTGCTTGAGTGCTGTGAATCAAGCAAACCGCAAACAGAACGCACCCCTGGACAAAGTTGCACCAAGTATTTTTTTCCTCCTTCTCCCACATCTGCAAATTATGATGCAACCTCACCCAATTTGAAAGCCTGGTGTTGGCGTAATGATTAAGGTGGCTCGTCTGAGATCTTAGGGTCTCAAGTTGAAACCACTGTTTTTTACCGTTGAATTAACACCATTCAAGTTGATTCAGCCTGTCATCCTTTTGAAATCGGCAAAATCAGTACCAGCTTACTGGTAACATGAGCACACCTGAGGCAGCACACCTGTGCCCCCAGAAAATGATGAAAATAAGATGAAAAAAATGCCACGCCTAATTCAGGGATGAGCGCGCCGCCACGGAATTCCTGATCCAGGAAAACCTATCTCGCCTAATAAAATTTTGAAATATCATGCTATATATCATTTTTTGGTCCCATCTCTCAATGTTGAAGAATCACTTTAAATAATTTAAAAACTTCTCAGATCCAAATCTTCACCAAAATCAAATAAATTCATCTTTGTCATACACCCAACCTGTCCGCCAAGTTTTGTCTGAATCTGTCCACAACTTTTTGAGAATCCATGCTATACATCGTTTGAACCGATAAGTTTGCGAGAACAACGGGGTCAAGGAGGATCGTGGGAGTGAAGAGGGTGAATAGGAGGAGGATGGATGAACCGAGGGAGGAGATTGGTGAAATGCCGGCTGAGATGGGTTTGCACATTTGGTGCGGATTGGGGAAGAGGGAGAGAGTGGATAAATTGAGGGAACAAGGTATGAGGAAAAGGGGTAGACCGTGACTTTGGAGAGTGGAGTATCCTGGAATGGCCTACGTGTCCCCCATTCTTTGAAGAAAGAATGCTCCGGGCAGCTTACCAACTCTTCGAGGTTTAAATTCACTTTTACTTTATTTTAAAACACTCCAAGTGCGATGGTAAAAAAAACCGTGCTTTCTCGACGTGCAACCCCCATGGTTCTGCCAGACAGGGAGGAGCCATAGTCCTCGCCCTCTCCCAGCGGAGATGACGTCACACGTGGGCGGAGCATACATGTACATTTTACATTCAAACTTGGTGACGTCACGTGGAGGAGTGTCGTGGTCAATCGAGGGTATAAGTTGGGTCCCATCGGACCTCACTCCCGGGAAAGGGAAGAGGAGACAACAACAACAACTCTGGTGAAGAATCACTTTAAAATTTCTCGGATCCGGATCCTGTTCACAGACAGCAATGTGGAGAACAATGGTCTGATCTGTTGGTCACGTGTAACCACACACACCTTGGCACTGTTTGTGTGTCCGATTCAGACCGATACAAACACATCGTATTTTGCACAAATATAATTATTAAATGACCATCGAGATCGTCAGAAATTTTATTGTGAAATCGATGTCAAGTACGCAAGGGAGAACATAAAAATACCGATTTATAAAATCGTCTTCATGTCACTTTACAACTGTTTGTGGAACCATGGTGGAGTAGTGCGCTGTTGAATCAGGACTGTGATGGTGCGAGTTTCTTAATTTCCTTCAAATGGTTTGAAAATGACTTTGAGAATGACAAGTAACGTATTGATAGCGGGAGGTAAATGTGATTTGTTTTTTAATTTAAAATGTACATCAACGAGAGGGAAAGGAACTCGGAAGAGAGTGTGAGGGAGGACGAGTGGTGCGGTTTGTGTGATACAAAGTAACACAAGTTCAGGGTAAGATGTGGAAAAAGTGAGACTTGTGTAAATACTTTTAGGTGTTTGATCGAGTTCTGTGGGAAACAAAGGGAAGTGAGACCTGGTTAAATTGGCCGGATGGAACTAGAAACCCAACAATGTTTTTTTATTTAAACTAAACGTTTGTGGGAAATTACATTGTTGCAGTTCCGAGATATGTCGGAGTCCGGCCACAGCCAATCGACCATGTACGCGGGGAGAAAGCGGAGAAGACGCAGAGAGCACGAGGGTTCGGCGGGTGGAGGAGGAGGGAGTCGCGAGCGGGATCGTGAGCGCAAGGTACGAATCTGCACCTGTAATACACGCCCACACTCCCACCTGTCCACGCGCCTTACACTCCACCTGTCTCACGCGCCTACACTCCCACCTGTCACGCGGCCTCACCCCACGTCCACGCGCTACACTCCCACCGTATACCCGCCCACACTCCCACCTGTCCACGCGCCTACACTCCCACCTGTATACCACGCCCACACTCCCACCTGTCCACACGTCTACACTCCCACCTGTATACACGCCCACACTCCACCTGTCCACGCGCGCTACACTCCCACCTGTCCACGCGCCTACACTCCCACCTGTCCACGCGCCTACACTCCACCTGTCCACGCGCCTACACTCCCACCTGTCCACGCGCCTACACTCCCACCTGTATACACGCCCACACTCCCACCGTATACACGCCCACACTCCCACCTGTCACGCGCCTACACTCCCACCTGTATACACGCCCACCTCCCACCTGTCCACGCGCCTACACTCCCACCTGGTCACGCGCCTCACTCCCACCTGTATACACGCCCACACTCCCACCTGTATACACGCCACACTCCCACCTGTCCACGCGCCCACACTCCCACCTGTCCACGCGCCCACACTCCCACCTGTCCACGCGCCTACACTCCCACCGTATACACGCCCACACTCCCACCTGTCCACGCGCCTACACTCCCACCTGTCCACGCGCCTACATCCCACCTGTCACGCGCCTACACTCCCACCTGTCACGCGCCTACACTCCCACCTGTCCACACGCCCACACTCCCACCTGTTCCACGCGCCTACACTCCCACCTGTCACACGCCTACACTCCCACCGTATACACGCCTACACTCCGCCTGTCCACGCGGCCTACACTCCCACCTGCCTACACTCCACCCTGCCCACGCGCCTACACTCCCACCTGCCTGCATTCCCGCCTGCCACGCGTCTACACGCCCACCGCCCACGCGCCTACCTCCCACCTGCCCACACGCCTACACTCCCACCTCCCACGCCGCCTACACTCCACCTGCCTGCCACCGCCTTACACCCCACCTGCCCACGCGCCCCTACACTCCCACCTTGCCCACGCGCCTACACTCCCACCTGCCCACGCGCCTACACTCCCGGCCTGCCCACGCGCCTACACTCCCGCCTGCCCACGCGCCCACACTCCCGCCTGCCACGCGCCCACACTCCCGCCTGCCACGCGCCACACTTCCGCCTGCCCACGCGCCCACACTCCGCTGCCACGCCGCCCACACTCCGCCTGCCCACGCGCCCACCACTCCCGCCTGCCCACGCGCCCCACACTCCCGCCTGCCCACGCGCCCACACTCCGCCTGCCCCACGCGCCCACACTCCCGCCTGCCACGCGCCCACACTCCCGCCTGCCCACGCCACGCCTGCACGCTGCCCGTGCCGCTCGCCGCCTGCCCGCGCACCCACGTCGCTGCCTGCCCGCGCACCCACGTCGCTGCCTGCCCGCACACCACGTCACTGTCTGCCCACGCGCCACACCGCTGCCTGCCCCTGCACCGCGGCCTGCCCGCAGTGCTCCACGCCCGTTCCGCTTGCCCGTCTGCGTGTCCCACGCCCGTGCCGCATGCCCTGCCGTGCGCCCGTGCCACTGCGTGCTCCCACGCCCGTGCCGCTGCCTGCCCGCGCACCCGCGCCGCTGCTTGCCCGCGCGCCCGTTCCGCTGCCTGCCCGCGTGCCCGTGCCACTGCGTGCTCCCACTCCCGTGCCGCTGCCTGCCCGTGTGCCCCTGCCACCGTTTTCCTGCGTCATCGTCTTGCTGTGTATTTCTGCGTCTGTGTTAAGTGACACAGCATATAAAGTACTCTGCCAATTCTCACTCAAGATGAACCCATTTTCAACTCGCAATGAAGAAATAATCACAATTGGAGGGGCTACAAATGGCCTAACACTTGATGCATTTCCCTTTCTGGATTATGTAAAATTGTGCACGGCAAAGGTTGGTCAAGGTTGGTTCTCCTTCCTGAAAGTCCCTGTAATGTTCATCTTGTATTCCCCATGATCCCTCTCCCTTCCACAGATCTCCTAATGTCTCTGTTCCACACTGTTTTTTTCCATCCCTCTTCTACCCCTCTTGTCTCCTTCTCCCCTTGTTGTACATTCTGTGTGTTCGCTCTCACACGAGCTTCGACATTGTACATAAAAAATATAAAGAATGTATGTATGAAGAAGTGTATAAAGCTTCCCTGTATGAAGCTTCATTTGCATACATGAAACCATGTAGGAAACCAAATTAAGTGAAAGCACCATGCTTCGTTTTAAAGCAAATGTGAGTTAACACGTATACTCCTGTCAATCTACGGCTTAACCTCAAACAAATTGCAAAATAATTTATTTTTACTGCAACAAATAGAGAAATACTATTAAACAAAGTATATGAAAATGTAGAAAAGTCTACTTGGTGAGGCATGATTTATTTTGAGGTAAACATGTCGAGTGAAACAGGAGATATACAGTCGTGTGTCCTGTACAGTCTGTCATCCAAACCATGGGAGAGAGCTCTTCAGACCAACCTTGTTACGTCACCAATTCTCCGCTGAGGCAAACGATGATCATCAGCACGTATTTACGATAACTAAAGTGATTATACGTATCAAAACCCTTCACGTTATTCAACATCTTTCACCTATCTATTGTGAGGGTTGTGAGCCAGGGGAGGACAGTTGTGAGCCAGGGGAGGATGGTTGTGAGCCTTTCCTACCTTTTTTGACATTCTTCCTACCTTTCTGACTTTCCATTTCTTTCTTCCGTACTTCCCGTGACTTTCACCTGCACACTGACGCACACCTACTGGCCTGGCACGCCTTCACGTAACCCGGTTGTCCCCACTCTACGATGGAGCCACCGCATCACCTCGTATCACCTCAAAAGATTTGTGCCAGCCACGCAGTCCATAACGTTCACCCGAGAGAATGTCCAGTGACCCAGCACGACTGGGGTGCGCCCGGAGTGGAGGAGGGAGTGCGCGAGACGTGAGCCAAAACCGCCGAGCAGTGGGCGACCACAGCTTCAACCAGAGTTGTGAAAGGTGCGTCGGGACACGTAAAATACCCCACGCTACTTATTTCTCACCACCATTGCTCACCCTCTCCCCACACCTTCCTCTTTTTCAGGTGTCTGGATCCATTTAATCTCAAGGTGCTAAGTAATTGTTGTCACGCATCCAAGGGCAGGTTGAACGCAAAGTAGATTAGTACAGTGCCTGTAGAAAGTCTGCACCCCCTTTCAAAATTTTCACCTTTTGTTGACTTGTAGCCTCGAATTAAATTGCGTTAAACCCGACCTTTTCCACCTTTATTTACACATAGTAACCCACAACTTACAAGTGAAAAACAAATTCTACAGATTTCAGAAAATTAATTAAAAACAAAACTGGACTATCTTGGTTGGATAAGTGTCCACCCCCGCCCTGATAATACAATTGTAAATTAGCTCAGGTGTAACCAATCACCTTCAAAATCACACACCAAGTTAATTGGCCTCCACCTGGGTTAAATTGTCATGATTCTGATTATTTCAGAATAAAATCAGCTGTTCTTATAGGTTTCCTCTGCTGGGTAGTCCATTTCACAGTAAAAACTCAGCTTGAGCAGCAAGGAGCTTTCAAAAGACCTCTGGGATAAAGTTGTAGAAAAGCACAGAGCAGGGGATGAGGATAAAAATATTACAAAGGCCTTGAATATCCCTTGAAGCACAGTCAAAGCAATCATTAAGAAGTGGAAGGTGTATGGTACCACCAACACCCTGGTGAGATAAGGCTGTGCCTCCAAACTGGATGACCAAGCAAGGAGGAGACTGATCAGAGAGGACACCAAGAGGCCAATGGCAACTTTGAGAGAGCTACATGCCTTTATGGCAAAGACTGGTCACTGTGTGCATGTGACAACAATATCCCAAGCACTCCACAAAGTCTGGCCTGTTTGGTAGGGTGGCACGAAGGAAGCCATTACTCAAAAAAGCCCACCGTGAGTCCCTTTTGAGGCATGCAAAAAAACATTCTGGAGATTCTGAAGCCACGTGGCAAAACATTTTGTGGTCTGACGAAACCACGATGGAACTTTTTGGCCGAAATGCAAAACGTTAAGTTTAAAAAATATATATATATATTTAAACAGATAAGCACTGCAAAAAAACAAAAAGAGTGCCCACTTGTACCATGAAAGCACAGAGTATCAAAAATACAAGTGAGAGAATAATAATAGTAAAAGAACTAGAAGGGCACTTGGTAGAGCACCTAACTCTGCCACGTAATGCCTGATCCACGAGAACATATCGGGCCCAATACATCTTTGAGATATCGTGCTATAAATCGTTTTTGACCCCATCTCTCAATGGTGAAGAATCACTTTCAGAATGAAATAATTCTCATATCCGGATCCAAATTTGGATCTTCACCAAAATCTAATCAATACGTCCTTGCGACACACCGAACCTGTCCACCAGGTTTCGTCCGAATCCATCCACAACTTTTTGAGATATCTTCCTATATATCAGTTTAGCCCTGTCTCTCAATGGTGAAGAGTCACTTTAAAATTCTAGTCTTCAGACCCGGATCTTGATCTTCACTAAAATCTAATCAGTTCGTCCTTGTCACACACTGAACCTGTCCACCAAGTTTCATCCGGACCCGTCCACAACTTTTAGAGATATCCTGCACACAGCCAAACAAACAGACAGACAAGCCGGAAGGCGGCAATGGGTCGCCGAGCATGGAAATTATAAGATGTAGAGCAAAATGGGTGTCATATAGTGGATAGGGAATCACCTTAAGATTATGCATATCAAATGTCATCCAGTTCCATCGACTGATAACTACTCAGTATCCATTTGAATGAAAAGTACCGAAAATGC
>CM068953.1:125133160-125168978 GCA_035128595.1 Eptatretus atami | reverse complement strand
GTAGGGGATCGATATTAAATTCCTGTGGAGGGGCCTTGACGATACGTACAGCACGACGTTTCACATCATCCAGCTTTTTAAGATACATGGCACTTGCAGACATCCATACGAGGGAAGCATATTCCATTGTGCTCTGGACATGGGCTTTGTACATTTGGGCTCGGCCAAACGGATTCAAGTATTGAGCAAAACTGTGAAAGACACTCGCTCTGTCCAGCTCTAACGGCAATGGAATTCCCAAGCTCCGGTCGACCCCGACTCCAAGTATGTCAAGCTCGTATACATGCTGCAAGGGCTTGCCACCCATGAAGAACTCTGGAGTATGCTCACTTGGTAGTTGTCTACTGATAGACATAACCTTGCATCACCTTGCATTTCTCGCCATCATGTTTGGCGCAAACCCAACACAACGCATCACCCAAAGAACACCATCCCTACTGAGAAGCATGGTGGTGGCACCATCATGTTATAGGGATGTTTTTCATCAGCAGGAGCTGGGGAACTTGTCAGGATAGAAGGGAAAATGGATGGAGCAAAATACAGAAAAATCCTCGAGGAAAACTTGCTGCCCTCTGCAAGAAAGCTGAAATCGGGACGGAAGTTCACCTTTCAGCATGACAATGACCCGAAGCACAGCCAAAGCTACACTGGAGTGGCTAAGGAACAAAAACATAAATGTCCTTGAGTGGCCCAGTCAGAGCCCCGACCTAAATCTAATTGAAAATCTGTGGCATGACAAACTTTGCTGTCCATCAACACTCCCATGCAGCTTGACTGAGCTTGAACAGTTTTTTACAGAAGAATTGGCAAATATTGCCCAATCAATGTGTGCAAAGTTGGTAGAGACCTATCTCAATAGACTCACAGCTGTAATTGCTGTCAAAGGTGCTTCCACCAAGTTTTAACTCAGGGGGGTGGGACACTTACCAAGCCAAGATAGTCTCGTTTTGTGTTTTTAATTTATTTTTTGAAATTTGTAGAATTTGTTTTCCATTTGGATGTCGTGGGTTATGATGTGGGAAAAAGTCTGATTGAATGCAATTTAATTCCAGGCTACAAGGCAACAAAAGGTGAAAATTTTGAAAGTGGGTGTAGACTTTCTATAGGTACTGTGTATGTGCCAGTAAATGTATGAATATTGCTTGCCTTTCCTTTCCTGAATTGTCCTGCCATTTCCCCCATTTTAATTCCTCAACTACCATCTCTCCTGCTCAATTGCTTGTGTGTAATATATTTATGAAAGGGAGTGTCTTTACCTCTTTTGCTCAGGGTTGGTGCAAGATTGTGCTCCTGGGGCAATTCGCTCAAGTGATTAATTGGTGTGATGGATAGGGTGCAGCACGTAAAGCCGGTTCGCTTGGCCAATTTATTGATGTTACACAGTTGCACGCACAGTTCCCCATCCATCCATCCATTTGGACCACACTCTGTGCAGAGCGTTTGTGCCGCCTAAGCAGTCTCCTTTGCTATTGGGCACAATCCTGGACGGGTCGCCACTCCGACACAGTATACCAGCATGCTGGCACTCATTTTGCCGACCTCGGAAGGATGACAGGTCGAGTTAACCCCACCTGGTATTAATTCAACAGCTGAGCGGGATTTGAACTCAGGACCCGAGGATCCCAAGCCCGCCACCCGAACCACAAAGCCAACATACAGTTTCCCATCTGTTTCATTAATCTCACAGGTACAGTAAACCAACCCTGAGCACGGAGACCCAGCTGGAAGTGTGTTGTATACAGCGTCTGGTCTTTTGATAGACATGCCGTGCTTTCGGAGTTATCCAACCTGCTCCCGTTTACAATATTTAAACGAAGCAAAATGAACCAATGGACCGGACAATGGGAAAAGGGGCTGAAACATCTTTGCCACCAGTGAAAGATATTTTATGGAAAAGATAGTGGATCACTTCAGCGACTCCTGTGGCCGAGAAATTCAATATTCAGTGCTGTTTGGCGTATTTATGTGGACTATATTCAAAGAAAATACTTGAGTCCAACCATTGTCTTTGATGGCTATGATGCAGGCCCAACCACAAAGGGTGTTACACATCGAAGATATCCAGGAGGTGTTGTTGGTGTGAAGGTTAACTTTGTTGAACATCTGCCAATCAAGTCTAAGAAGGAACAATTCCTGGCTAACAGCACCAATAAACAGAGATCAATCAACATGTTCAGCAGGAAACTTCAGGACAATGGTTGCAAGACTATTCATGCAGAAGGTGATGCAGACCTCTTTATTACCCAGACAGCAGTCGACGGTGTTTAAATGTACAATCACTGTCATTGAAGAAGTCGCAGATCTCCTTTCCCTCTGCTTTCATGCCAAGTCAACATATTTTGGTCTTTCCCAAATTAGAAGGAAAGACTCGTACCAGAAAGTGAAAAATTTGGACTATCCACCCACTACAAAAATCTTTGTGTCCAGACATGTGCTTCCTTCTGCCATTCATTCACACAACATCACGCCTGTTTGGGATTGGGAGAGGTTATCAGGAAAGTAAAAAGTGATTTTCA
Organism: Eptatretus atami; assembly: GCA_035128595.1. Taxonomy (NCBI): domain Eukaryota; kingdom Metazoa; phylum Chordata; class Myxini; order Myxiniformes; family Myxinidae; genus Eptatretus; species Eptatretus atami. Next base: position 125,166,462 of record CM068953.1, on the reverse strand, counting down.
TTTCAAAAACAGACTGAAGTTTTCTGATATAGAGAAGTGTCTATGGCATGTCAGCTGGTGAGAAGGCTCTCACCTGTTTATACCCCTCGTACAATGGAATGCTTGTTGATGGCTTCGATGTCATGCATTATGGAAGGTTCTGTGAGAAGGTGTCGTCAACAAGTTCTACTTTTGTACAGATGCACACACTCCATCCAACAGCAGCCGCAGCACGCTGTCGCAGTACCGGTGTGTATCTTCAGGTTCAACAGTGCATGGGGAAATCTGGCGACATGGATCCAGAAGACTGGGGACTGTACAAATTCAGGGTAAGCTTGAACCTCAAACAACAGATCTATCACCAGCTCCAGATGCTCTTCTTGGAGTGATGCGGTGTAACTGTAAATCAGATTGTGAAAAAGGTGTACCTGTAGGAGACATGGACTGGAATGTTCTATTGCCTGTGGAGACTGCAGCGGTGTTCGCGGTGCAAATTTGGCTCATCTTCCATGTGACAGTGTTAGTGATGAACTCTGACATATCATATGTGAGGAGCAAGAAGAATGTTTTGGTATTTTTCTGCAATTTGTCGATAACAAGGTGAACTTTAGTGTTTACAAGTGCCAGCTGATGAAAATAAATTGTTCTTACTGAAAATATAATAATTTTTTTGTCAGACATGATTAGTTTTAGTATCGTGCTTATCACTGGAAGTGGCGATTCATCTTTCACCTTCGTTTATCCAAGCAAAATAGACTGGCTGGCAGAGCGTCTGACCAAGAATTAATTAACTGCTTTAAAATTGTATTCCACAATACGTCTCTCATACGTATTACACGACAAATGTACATACATGTCCTTCAACATCTCATGAAATACAAAGTTTATTCAAGTTTGAATTCATGACTCGCAGAAGGACCCCATCGTTACTAATAAATGTCAGTGTGTCTCCTCCGTAACTCCAAAACCATGAAGCCGAGCAGCCTGAAACTTTGCATGCATATTAAGGGAACTCCAAGGGAGTGAATGCTTGAGTGATTAACGAGTGTTTGGGTTAAATAAAACACCCCTTTTGAAGATAATTAACAGACTTATTTAATCATCCTCAGCCGCCTTGCTCTCGACGGGGTCTTAAGGCGCATGCGTCCTCTGTAACCTCGTTCTTCCTCGCTGGGGCCTCAAATCGCCGTTTTGTTCAGCCTGCTCAACAGCCTGTTCAGCCTGTTGGAACAGGCCGCAACGGTTTATTCACAATAAAGCACTCAAAATGTTTTTTTTTTCACTGTCCTTACTCGTATGATCGAATGCCTCCTTTTCATCCCGATGAATCGCTGCATACATCACATTTGTAAGTGCTATAGTTTTCAAATTAGGAGGTCGGAGCGATTTTATGCATTATATGATGCGATTTTAAACGATCGACTCTCACGGATTAATTAATGCATGTAATTGAAATATAATTTGAGTTTGGAGGATCGGATCACGTCGACTGAATATCTCGAAATCTGGAGTGAAATCTGAAAATGTGAAGAAATCTGCAATGTTTCGTTTTTTTTTTGCGGGTACGTGCCATTACCGATCAGCTTGCCAAGCCAGCTATTCCGAATCGACCATTTCATTGGAGTGCTTGAGTCACTTGCCAAGCGCCCTCCACTACCACAGTCGAGAGGGATGTACACTCGGCAGTTGCTACAAGGTGGAGGTACGTGGTACATCTGGGTATATTTGAGGACTCTCCGCCGTTGTGTGTATATGCTTGGTTACGAGCATTGTGGTGGCAAAGTTTCATCCCATATCTTATGATCATGATGGGTCGTTGAAGTTTTAACCTTTCAACCTCAGCAGCGTACGAGTGATCACATCTTCCTTTGTCCTCGTGACTGTTTCTAAAGCAATTGGTTGTTTTATATGAATCGGTTATTCTTTATCAAGGTTATATGGTTTCTCTTTGTGAGTTTCAAAGCAAAATGTGTTTGACTAGCGAGGTACCCGTGTTATGCGTGGGAGGGCCTGCACAGTCACTTCGTGAAAGACTTGGATAAAAATGGCAAAAGTACAAATGCTTCAATCTCTCTATATGTTCATGACAAACAGAATCATTCCAATCACAAATTCATACTTTACCATTTGTATAACAAAATAGAATGTTAGAAACATTCGTGAAGTAAAGGAAAATAAATGTCATTCTTGCGTTACATCCGGATTGGGAACAGTTTCATACGGATCAAAACTCAAAATCACAATTTTGTTGAGGTATTTATGAAACCTCCCACCCTCCTGAGGACACCAGCTGGGACCCCAACATTCCACACAGGGTATGGCGAGTCTGGCCATAAAACTGAGGGAGTAGTTTGGGGACAGACGGACGGACAAACTCAGGTCAGATCAGGTATGGGAGCATACGCCAGAGCAGCGCGTCGCTGCGTCTGCTTTCCGCCGGTACTCCAGGGACCTCCGTCTGGCCATCCCCCAGGCAGATGCCTGGGCCATCCCCCAGGCAGATGCCTGGCCCATCCCCATCTCCTTGAGATGCCGATCAACCTGCTGCAACCACGAGGAACGTGGTCGGCCCATTGGCCTCCTCCACTCAGGAGGCTCCCTCGCTGAGCCACGTGTCCATACAGCCGCAGCTGACGCTCATTGACTATGTAGGTAACAAATCTCATTTGAGTCTCTCTCAGCAACCGCTCGTTGGACACAAAGTCTGACCAGCAATAGCCAAGGATTCTCCGAAGAGACCTGGTACCAAAGGAATTAAGTCTCCGTCTGAAATCCTTGGTCAGAGTCCAAGTCTCGCATCCATAGAGCATGAACTGGAAGCACCAAGGACCTGAAGACTTGGACTTTCGTCCTCCCGCCCACAGGTATCGGCAGTGCCACACCCCATTATCCAGTGAATCCATGACTCCCCAGGCCCGACCAAGATGTCTATTGACCTCTGACTCACAGCCAGCAGAGACATGAATATCACTGCCAAGGTAAGTGAATCTCTCCACAACCTCAACATGCTCACCACAAACTCTACCATTCAAACTCCTGCTTTATAAATATAATATCTGGTGTGTGCGTGCGTGCGTGCGCTCTCATAAAGCATAACATATTCTCTCTACTAACTTCCCTACTCTCTGCCTTTGTCCCATCCTTGCTCCAGCCCCCTCCTAAAACAGTGCACTCTCCTCTCCTCTCCTCTCTCTCTCTCTCTCTCTCTCCTCTCCTCTCTCTCTCTCTCTCTCTCTCTTCCCCCCACCCCCTCCCCTCCCAACTCCTCTCACTTTCTTTCTTTGTCTCCGGACGGTAGTTATGCTTGGACGAACCCTCCCCTCACAGTGCCTTTCTCTTGCCCCCCCCCCCATCACGCTGCGTTCCCTTGTCCGACCCCCTCCTTGCTGCCTTCCCTTCCTCCAACTCCTCCTCGCTCCTCTCGCCCAACCTCGCTCCAACCCTCTCGCTCTCCAACCCTCCCGCTCTCCAACCCCTCTCGCTCTCCAACCCCTCCTCGCTCCTCCAACCCCTCCTCGCTCTCCAACCCTCCTCGCTCTCACCCTCCGCTCTCCAACCCCTCCTCGCTCTCCAACCCCTCCTCGCTCTCCAACCCCCCTCGCCTCCAACCCCTCTCGCTCTCCAACCCCTCCTCGCTCTCCAACCCCTCCTTCGCTCTCCACCCTCCTCTCCAACCTCTCCTTCCTCCTCTCTCCCTCCTCTCTCCCTCCCCTCCTTCTTGCCCCCCCCCCCAGCCTTTCCCTTTAATATCCCTGTCAGTGAAGTGATGGGTTGTATTTGCTCGTTTTGAGGTTACGAGATTTGCTACATTTGAGGATAACTTTCAAAATGTTCCACAAAGTCGATTTATGTACCTTTTTAGGATATTATTCAACAATATTTAAGCTATTCAAGTAACATGTTCATTGAAGTTAAAATAATTTATGTTGCAATTCGACATTTGGCCTTTTTTACGGTAGATTGACTGGATAATTATTAAAACAGAAACAGTTTAAAGCACTCTGAGGTGAAAGTATTCCATTTTATCCTTGAATGGGGGATGCTTTAAAAAATATATTGATCAAAGAAGAGGGGGAAACACTTATCAGGATATACATTATACAGTGTATAATATATATTGTGTCCAGGGAATTTGACCACTACCTGGACGGATAGCCAAACAGTTCTCCCTTGGAGCCTACAGCCGAGGCTCTCGGAGATTAATGCGCACATGCGGGAAAACAGTTGAAGCGCTGCACCAGGTCCGCACCAATACAGGGACACAATCAAATTAGATTAAATAAATAATTTAATGAACAGAAACCAACAATTATAATGAAAATGAATCAAGACGTGAGGTAAACGCGATCTAAATCTAATTGAGGCGCCTCCACACAGACTTAAATACAGACAAGGGGAAAATTAACCAAAGAAAAATCCCTCCTTTGTCCCGGCACTTCGCTGTGTGCCAGAGATAGTCTTGAGGGAGCTTTGAATTGAGGCGCTTCGTAGACGTGCCCAGCAAAATGCCACGAAGCCACTTTCTCGCCACTGGAAGAACGTACGTCAGGCAATTTGTGAGCGGTAATTAACACCAAGGCTCAGAGACCGCCGTGCAGCTTCATTTCATGAGCGAATATCCCGACCATTCCTCTCTTGCACCCGGTCGGTTCACAACGATGGCCCACATGACGAGACGATTTCTAAGGCCCTGTGATGAGACCAGGAGGCACGCTCTCCTTCCCTCCTCAAAAACGCACGCACTTCACGGCTTAGCCGAACCATGAACGGCCAACGTCCTGCTGTGTGCGCGAGCCAATTCACACAGCACAAACATGAGAATTGTGCAGCCTTCGTTTTACTGAGAGCAAAAGCGACATCCTCCGTGTCCTCTGACTAACGTCCTCTCTCGACCACGTGCGTCCCTTGGTTACTTCCTCCGCCACCTTCCTATCTGATATGCTCCTCCCTTGCCCTCTTCCTCTTCATTCGTCTCACGTCACACCCATCAAACCTCCGCCTATGGAGCATGGCCTGCTCTCACGAAACCCGGGAGGGCGGGGCCTCTGCCCTCTCGGCACGTTTTGCTTCTTTATTATCGTAGTTAGATTTATATATACATAGGGAAAAGTCACAGGGGGGCAATTACATACTGGGGAAGTTATCCTTGAACCCTACCTAATTAACACGGCACCACCCCCCGTGTGGTGACAAGTAACACTTAAGCTCACAGTCTCCCTAATTAATTACATCGAGATGTCTCCTACACGTCCACGGACCAAACAACTCTATACGATCCTATCTTTCTTATGAAATCCCTTTATCTACCCCACAAACATAACAATAAATGTATAATATATATATATATATATTATAATAATAATATATATATATATATATATATATATATATATTATAATATATATATTGTTGCGAATTCGCGCCGCCGCGCGTGCGATCGGCCACGTGACTCGAATGGCGACCGCCTCGCCCACCGGGGACAATTCAGTCGTGACCCTCCCGGACTAACGCCGGGATCTAGTCACGGGTGACCTTTCGCTCACACAACCCGTCCGCATCTACCACGCGGAATAGGGTGAATGCGCCGAAAGTCGATATACCTAAATACCCGCACGGGTAACCTACCGAGGGGTGTACCTCGCCACAGGCGACTCGCGACACGAACCGCAAGCAGTCCGTTCCGTGCTACAGAGATAACCGAGCGGGTTATCGTCGGCCTCGACGGTTCCTGATTAATTATGGGCGTCCCGCCCGCCCACTCAAACCCTTTACGTAAAGCAAGATGGAGACCACAAAGGAAAGGACGCAGCGAAACGGGGCAACAATTCAACAAGAAAGCATTTTATTTACAACACAACACACGAAAAGCACACATAAAAGCATGTATTTATAGCAAGTTAAAACAAACACAACAATGCAGAGAGCTACGACCGAATACGCGTACACTCGGCAACACTTATACCAGTCTACTGACGGGACTCGCGCCACACACACACGTTCACACAAAACCCCAAAGAAAATGAAGTCGCGACTTCCTGAGTTCGAGTCCCGGCGACCGTCCTCCGACGTGGTCCGTCTGGCCGTGACTCCGTTCGAGCGTGGTCGTGAAGCCTCTCTGGCGTGCCTCGTGCCTGCTCGTGTTGGTCCCCCGACGCCACGGACCGAGCACCGACTGCGTACACCGAGCTGAACCACGAACACACCGGACTGAGAGCACCGAGCGAGAATACCGAACCAAGAGAGAGCTAATACCGAACCAAGAGAGACCGAATGCCTCCTGTGCCTCCGACTCTTATACCCCGGCGCCCGCCCCGTTCTTGCTCCACCCTCCTTCGAGGCGCTTCGAGAAGGGGGCGTTCTCTCGTTCCCCCTCCCCGCGCCATGCGGGGGCGAGGAAAATCCGTCCGGCGCCGGGGCCAGGAAGAAACAGGCGGGAAAACCGCGCGCCATCGCTGTGGTGACTTCTTCTTCCCTTCTCGCGTTCGACGGTTTCCAGCGCGAGGAAACCGTCGTAGTGTGGACCGTGGAGGATGGCGTCGTCAGCGGGGGTAGTGGCGAAGATGGTGGTGGTGGTTGTGAGGGGTGCGGTGCTGGCGTTGTTGAGAAGTGGTGCGTGGTTGAGGTTTGAAAGGTGGTTGGTTCGAAAAATAATGAAAGAACAGAAAAACGACTAACTCAAAGTGTCGCAGCCCGAATGAATCACATTAATTCCCTCTAAACAATGGGGTGGGCTAACTATACATGTACTTAAAAAAGAATATCTCACCTACGGGCCTGAATGGTTTTGCGAATTTCCACAGCCGTAATACTACCCCCTCCCCTTTTTACAAGACTCGTCCCGAGTCGTCAAATTATCGTGTGCCATTATGTGTAGTTCTCCCTAGTACGTTTACCTACGGATCCCTGAGTGCGACATTCATGGTATTCGTTGTCCAAAAAAATAACCTGAGGGCTGAGTAACTAACTAAACAAACTCACTCATACAGACGACTTAATAAAATTGCCGGCGCTAGACAGACACTGCCGGGGGCGCACTCGTATTTACAATACATCTTAACCTAACTTACAAATTTACACTAAACCATGGCCAGGATCAATGGACTCTGCAGGAAACAAGAAGAAGTCAACAGAGAACTGCGCACGGGCCGCCACTGCAGGCCCGTGTTGTAGCTGCCAACAGGACAGTTCTGCAGCTTGCAAACTGTTGCTTTGATGATCCTGGCGCACATGCAATGAACAAGGGGGGCAAAGCAAAACTGGACGGGGGCAAAATGACGAGGCAGTCGGCATGGCATGGCAAAGGTGAGCAGGCAAACACAACCTGCAGAAAAGGCCGTTGCAGGCAAACACAGCCGGCAAATGACTGGCCGGCACAGGCCTTGAGCCACAGCAGCTGCAGACGATCCGGCCGGCACAGGCCTTGCAGCAAAACAACAGCTGCCGATGAAGTTGGCCGGCCTCTTGCCGTGCAGTGCAGGTTGGTGGAGGGAGTTCGGTGGTGCTGGCCACTCGGAAGGCGGGCTCGGACCTACCTACGGTCCCCCTCCCACCTATTGCCTTTGCCTGTCACTGTACATACCCACTCCCTTAATTGTAAAAACCAATTTAGCCCAACTAATTTTTTGTCGTTTATGTTACCCTGACTTCCCCACTATAATTCGTCCCCTAACCCCTTTACTGTCCTTGTTCGGACTAACCTATCTCTCTTCTAGCCTACTCCCAACCCCTACGTTCCCTTCCCGGAGGGAATGAGGGAGGCTAGCGTCCTGTCGAGCCAATGAAGCCTCAGGATGGCCTCCCCAAGATCTCAGCGATCTAACCAAAGTGGTCCAGCGGCCCACAACGAGAGCGAAGGGATGGATGGTGCGGAGGGTACACTTCCTAATCTACCCTATCCATTAACCTTTAAACTACCCGGGGCTTCAAAAAGCGCCTCTCGCTTAAGCTATTGTTCAAACAACCCAGATTCCCGTCGCCTGCGTTGGTGTCTCACAATTTCGGGCCTCGCCCCCAATTTTCCTCGTGCCCTTGCACGGTTTCGTGGCTGGGACGCGTGGCTCCCCCTGGCAGGCACGACCCTCTGCCGAATCCCCTACAATGGCACCCCGGGCACTACAACTGCCTCCGAGCCTACCAGCTCCCTAAACACCGGGAGTGCCCTCCCTGGCGACTCCCCTGAAACGCCACACGTGGCAGGCTGGCTTCCCGGGCCCCTTCCGAGGGTCACCCGTGCCCACGACACTGCCCACGCGGCTAATGGCGCCCCGGGCCCCCGCACCAAGCGGGCGCACCCGTGCCCACTACGCTAACCGGCCCCCATGGGCCCTTGGCCTACCACGGCCGACATATCCCGGTGCCCGGGGGTACCCACTCAGCGATACTCACCTTTCGCAGCCACGCTCCCAGCCCGTCAACAGGCTCTGCACCCCTCCAAAACAGGTTTCGAGCCTACCTCCCACCAACAGCAAAACGACTCCATTTTTCAATTTAACTAACCCAGCTAACTCACTCTACACTGACCCCGGGGTCCCTTGGGCGGGAATCACTCCTCCCCCAACACTCATCGCACCATGCATTCCACATTCGCTCCATACATACAGACCCGCTGGCCTCACTCACTCATCATGTACTCACTCACAACTTCCCAACTCTTCACACACACCGCTGAATCCTGCCACCTTCTATCTACCTCCCCTAACTACCTGTCGTGCCCATGTCATCCTTAAACTATAGCACGTTCCTTTTAACACTACGTAGCTAAGCTACGTCCCCTCTACACATCCAAAGTCTGTCTCTGTCCCAAATCTTATTCCCATCTAAATCTCAACTAACATCCCTCTACCTGATCCATTCCACGGGCCCATGAGGACTTACCCTGCCCATGAAACCGGTCTAGCTAATGCTAACCCACCCCCTAACTAGTTCCATCTGTGCCCTGGTAAGGGGGATCATCCACCCTTGCCCAGGGAATCCTGTTCACCCGAAAGCGAGGCTTGCTTTTTTTTTTTTCTATTGCGCAGCACCAGCGCGGCAACTCACAGCTCGCGCACTTTGCACCTTGCCCGTGACGTCATGCAGCTGCACGCGTACCTCGTCCCTTTTGGAGTACCAATCCGGCAGGGATACCCTCCTGCCGGATTTCCAACCCACGTGCAGCCATGACGTCACCCTGCGCACCCCCAAAAACAAACCTCGCACTCCGAGGCTCCCCACGAGCACATGTGCTCTGCCCGTCGGAGCTTAACACAAGCTCGCGTGGAGAACCCGTCCGGTCCAAATCCGTATCCTGCCTAACCTTTGTCCGTCCGCGGATCGGCAAATCCACCGCTGGCGTTTCCGGACCGGGTTTCACTCCCGCAAGCGAGCACCGTGGGGTCTCGTGCGTTGCACAGCACGGACGCGCGCTCGCTGCTGGGTGAACCCGGCACGGTCCCATTACAGCTACGGCCGCTACCGGCCTTTGTCTCTCTGTCGCCGTCGTTGTCGCCATTCCACCCACGCACACCTGCGTGTCACGACGCACAGACTCCACTCCACACACTCACACCGGAGACGCGGCTGCATGCTCCGCATGCCGACCGTCATCCCTCACATTACAGCGACTTACACACACTGTCTCTCTCACACGGACCCTCTCACTCACACCCAACCTTCCACTTGCACAGGGGTCTCACTCCACCATGCGTGCCGGAAGCACGCATCTCCGCACACTCGCAAACACACACCCTGCACAACACACACTAGGGATTCGTGTCCCACAAGGGTTCCCGGGCCTCTATACCCCACCAAGCTGCACGTGCACCTATCCACAGCACTCGTCCCTTCAACTCGCGAAGCACGACCGACCCACCTGGTCGTGATTCGCCTCAAGGGGCATACTCCTCCCCTCGTCCTGGAGGCAGCCATCCAGCCGCTCACACCGGGTCATGAGACAGTCCCACCAGCTCACTCCCATTATCCTCCACTAACTCCGTGTGTGTGTGTGTGCGTCACTAACCCCGTCAAATTCACCCTCTATCTCCCGTGTCTCTGTACATTATTAGTTTCTGTTGTCTCCTCGTGTCTATTAGTCTCTGCTTCTTTCTGGCGTCTTCCCCTTATCTTATGTAGGTCAACCTTGCTTTCTCCTTAAGTCGCTCCCGTCCTTCCCTCTGTTTCACTCCTTGCTCTTTCAGGATCTCCGCGTACCTCATCCTTGCTTCCGTCTTAATTGTTCTTTTTCTCTCCCTCCCAATTCCTTTCACCTCGTGTCTTATCTCCCTCGTGCACGTCTCCGTCACTTTTTCCGACACCTCCACGCTTCTTGCCTAACACGTCCCCCGCATTATTTTCTCCTCACCCGCCTTCACCGCGGCCTGACAGCCGTTGCACCCCCTCCCAGCTCGTTCGCTCCCACACGTGGCGTCGCCATTACGCACTTCCGCTGTTGTTGCCTTCATGCCCGCCTGCACGCTTCGGCCCATTTGCTGCATCACACCCCGCATTGTTTGCATATTTGTATCCATGTTGATATTCATGCGATTTATTTCGCTTTTCATTTCGTTTTGTGTTGTTTCCATTTCTTGCATGTCCGCACTGATTCCTGCCAGCATGGCGAATAGCTGGGCCATGTCGGGTGCACTTGGCTGAGCCGATTCGGCCAGGATCGGGGGGTTTTGGTGGAGAGGAGGGAGGTGTTGTACACCGCGGCCGCCGCCGCACCCATTCGGGCTCTGCGTTTAGTTGGGGGAGTAATTGTCCTGCACACCAATGTCCTGCTCGGGTTTCCATCCTGAGCCATGGATTCTAAACACTCTACATCCATTTCTATTACCCCGGCTCCCGCTCGCTTGAGACGCCATCTTATTCCACGTAAGGGGGTTAATTTAGCTCGCTCGTAATTTGGAGGGATCGGGGGTCGCTCCTCTCACCCCTGGACCGATTCCCTATGAATTTAGCTGGAGACCGAGAGGGTTCGTTTTCCCGCTCTCTGACACCAGTGTTGCGAATTCGCGCCCGCCGGCGTGCGATCGGCCACGTGACTCGAATGGCGACTGCCTCCGCCACCGAACGGACAGTTCAGTCGTGACCCTCCCGGACTAACGCCGGGATCTAGTCACGGGTGGACCTTTCGGCCTCACCACAACCCAGTCCGCATTCTACCCGCGCGGAATAGGGTGAATCGCCGAAAGTCGATATACCTAAATACCCGCACGGGTAACCTACCGAGGGGTTGTACCTCGCCACAGGCCGACTCCGGACACGAACCGCAAGCAGTCCGTTCCGTGCTACAGAGATAACCGAGCGGTGTTATCGTCGGCCTCGACGGTTCCTGATTAATTATCGGGCGTCCCGCGCCCACTCAAACCCTTTACGTAAAGCAAGATGGAGACCCACAAAGAAAGGACGCAGCGAAACGGGGCAACATTCAACAAGAAAGCATTTTATTTACACACAACACACGAAAAGCACACATAAAGCATGTATTTATAGCAAGTTAAAACAAACACAACAATGCAGAGCTACGACCGAATACGCGTACACTCGCAACACTTATACAGTTCTACTTGACGGGACTCGGCGCCACACACACACGTTCACACAAAACCCCAAAAGAAAATGGAAGTAGCGACTTCCTCTGAGTTCGAGTCCCCGGCGACCGTCCTCCGACGTGGTCCGTCTGGCCGTGACCTCCGTTCGAACGTGGTCGGTGAAGCCTCTCCGCGTGCCTCGTGCCTGCTCGTGTTGGTCCCCCGACGCCACGGACCGAGCACCGACTGCGTACACCGAGCCGAACCACGAACGCACCGAGCGAGAATACCGAACCAAGAGAGAGCCAATACCGAACCAAGAGAGACCAAATGCCTCCTGCGCCTCCGACTCTTATACCCCGGCGCCCCGCCCCGTTCTTGGCTCCACCTCCTTCGAGGCGCTTCGAGAAGGGGGGCGTTCCCTCTCGTTCCCCCCTCCCGCCCGCCATGCGGGGGGCGAGGAAAATCCGTCCTGGCGCCGGGCCAGGGAAGAAACAGGCGGGAAAACCCGCGCGCCATCGCTGTGGTGACTTCTTCTTCCCTTCTCGCGTTCGACGGTTTCCAGCGTGGAAACCGTCATAGTGTGGACCGTGGGAGGATGGCGTTCGTCAGCGGGGGTAGTGGCGAAGATGGTGGTGGTGGTTGTGTGAGGGTGGCGGTGCTGGCGTTGTTGAAGTGGTGGCGTGGTTGAGGTTGAAAGGTGGTTGGTTCGAAAATAATGAAACAGAAAAACGACTAACTCAAAGTGTCGCAGCCCGAATGAATCACATTAATTCCCTCTAAACAATGGGTTTGGGCTAACTATACATGTACTTAAAAAAAAATATCTCACCTACGGACCTGAATGTGTGTGCGAATTTCCACAGCCGTAACAATATACAGTCAAAGCTCGTTACTATGCACCCGTGGACCGAGCAAAAGTGGCATAGTAGCGAGAGTGGCATAGTAACGAGATTTTGTTAAAAACGGCCTTATTTTCTCAAGTTACCATCTTTAGACAAAATTTATTCCAGCAAGTAAAAGGCACGACTGTTGTATAAGCTAAGCGAACGGAGAGCATACACACACTAACAGAGTTCACACACTAACATATGGCATGGCGAGAAATTCACGACACACAAAGCTCTCAAGAATCGTCGGCTGGCACATCTTCTTTCGGCGGATCTCGTGCATCTCGTTGCTAGCCGATCGCACGCTTGCATCACACCGGGCTTCCCGCTTCTCTGCTGCATGAACTTCCGGACGGTGCTACAAGCGCGCTGGGCTTCCTCGAACGGAACGATTTCCTCCTCGACAGTTACCTCGTCATCTTCGCTTTCCACCGGCTCTCACTGCACAGAATCTCCTCCGCAATCTCCTCCAGCGTGAAATACCCGCCAGTCGCTTCGTCGGCTTCGAGAAAGTCAGACAGCTCGATCTCCTCGTTCTCGTGCATCTTTTCCTCGGCAGGCAGAGCTTCCCAGATGTCGGGCAGCTCCGCATCCTGTGGCTCAGTTTGGATCTCCTCTTCGATGAACTTGGCCTTCGCGAAACAGTTCCTGATCGTCAACTTGCCGACCTGCTCCCAAGCACGCCGGGCGACGTTAGAGCGTCGAGCAACGTGAACTTGAACTCCTTTCCCTCGTCTATGGCCGCAACCGGGGATAGCAGGAGCTTCTTGTAGTGGCGCTTGAGGTTCTCTATGATTCCCTGATCCATTGGTTGCGAATTGGCTGTCGTGTTGGTGGGGAAGAAGACCAGTTGGATGTTGTTCAGCTCGAGCTCGGGAGGGTGGCCAGAGAAGTTATCGAGACAGACCAGCACTCTGCGTCCCTGCTGGCCGAGTCGTCCGTCCCACGCACGCAACATCTCTCGAAAAGCTCCGCCGTCATCCACGCCTTCGAGTTCGCCTTGTACTTGACTGGGATCTCTTTGTTCTTGAAGGCACGGGGTTTCTTGGAATTGCCAATCACCAGAAGAGGGAACTTCTCGCTGCCGCTCATGTTTGCCCCAACCAGAAGAGTGATCCTTTGCTTGCTTTTCTTTCCTCCAGTACACCGCTCTCCCTGAAAGCCATGTCTTGTTCGGAAGCAGCTGCCAGAAGAGTCCAGTCTCGTCCAGGTTGAAGACGTCGTCTGCGGAGAACTGCCCGAGTAAGGGCCGGAGAACCTGTTGTTGCCACTCAAGAAGGGATTGCGAATCCACCGCTCCAGCTTCGCCCTGCACTGTCTTGAACGTGATGCCGTGGCGCTTCTTGAAATTGCCCAACCAACCGTCGCTCGCCATGAAGTCTGGGATGTGCATCAGCTCGGCCAGTTTCATCGCCTTCTCCTTGATCAGATCGCCGCTGACGGCACATTCTGTCCTCTTGATGCTTCAGCCACATGAGCACTCCCTCATCAAGCTTCGGGTCGTGAGCCTGCGTCAACTTCATGCGCTTCGATGGAAATCCAGCTTTGATTGCAGCCTCGATTGCATCCTTCTTGCTGAGAATGCCCTTCACGTGGTTCTCTTAACTTCGACGCCCCATTTCTTGCTAATCTCCCTGGCCAACTTGGACTGATTCGGCTCCTTCTTCGCGGCATCGATGATCTCCTTCTTCTCCTTCAGCGTAAAGTCGGTTCGCTTGCGTTTCTGAGCTGACATTATGGCTGAATTTGAAAAAAAATGATGTCACTGTTGTACGTGTGCCTGCGTGTCTGTGTGTGTGCTCGCGCTTTTTTGTGTCTTTTGTGCGTGTTGTGATTGGCTTGTTGTGGCTGGGCATCGGGAGAAGAATCGCGTGTTTTGACACAGTCTGACTATGCGCGCGTACGTATTGAGTTATGTTGTGCGCAGCTGGACTGTAGTTCGTCGCTTCGCCTTTGGACGTGAGTGTGATAATCGAGCACTGCGCAATACAGACTTTTTCACGACTCGTGCCTTTTAACAGTCACACAGTAGTGGCATGGTAGCGAGAGTAGAGGGTGCATAGTAAATTATTTTGTATTGAATTTTGTCGGACCGAGCAAAAGTGGTATAATAGCGAGAGTGGCATAGAAGCGAGGTGGCATAGTAACGAGCTTTGACTGTATATATAAATATATACATATACCCATATATATAATTTCAAGTGTTTGTGTTTTTACGTTATTCGTTCCTGACCAAACCGTAGCACCTACAGAACCCAGATTTTGGTGTCGGAACTTCTGAATCTGGGCAAGGTTTGAAGCTACTCTATCTCTCTTCAGCTTACTCCCCCCCCCCCAATCACCACCACAACCCCCTCCCAATGAAATTCTTATGTTTGCACGATTTTGGTAGTTCTAAAATTCAAAGAAAATTCACGGCTTGGCCAATCACCATCAAATTTTGCAGACGTGCTGAGGGTACCCGGGGTCAGGTCATGGGTACCACAAACATGTAGTTTTGTTTTGTTTGATGCAATGCAATATTTTCATCATGTGATGGTTAGCTGCAATGTTGTTTTTCAGCTGTGGAATGCCAGTCCTCAGGAACAGATTCTCCAGGTAAAGTCCTCTAATGTACATTCGTAACTATGGTTTGGCACTGGTCATCCTCTCTGTATTACTTCTAAGTACACAACACTTCTCCATTAGCTAAATTTTCCACAATGTACAGTATATGTTTAATCCACCACTTCGTATATACCTCCGCGTGTTTGTGCACGTGCATATACAGAGCATGAGCAGGAATAAACTAACATCTGTGAGAAGGTGTGGAAATATCTTTAGATTCATTGATTTAATAGCAACTAATGATGGGTTTGTGTTTGATCAGCTTCACGATGACATGTATCCAAAAGAGCTGGAATTATTTTTTTAATTATTATTATTATTATTTTTTTGTAAAGGAAAATCAAACTCGTTCTTCACTCTTTTTGTTTTTATTTTTATTTTATTTTCACATTTTTGGAATTACAAATTGATATCAATAATACAGTAATAAATTTTCCACCAAATGATTTGATAGATGAGATGCTTTTCCATTCCACGTTGTACGAAAGCCTTTTGTGGACAGCAATTTTCAGAAAAACTCCTCGATAGTACAATGTTGGTGAAAACATTACCCCGCGTAATCTTGAGAAATATGGGCACGAGACGAAGATGGCAAATTTGATTGGTCATGATGCCGTAATATTTTGTCCAAATACTGCTAAACGGAAGGATTTGAAAAGTGTCAAAAAGGTGATCTGTGTTTTAGTGTTCAAGTATATAATTAATTTGAAATAAAATATAGGATGGTAAAAATTTAAAATAAAAACTTTCTGATGTTTACTGCCATTGTTGTAGTGCCTTTACACTCCCTTATTTAACACGTTACATTAGTTAATCATTCCTGTTGTATGTGTTCTTTATGACGTCCTTAAATCCAGTAAGTTTTCATAACAGAAGTGTGTCGACAGTAGGGCTCAGCGATACATCGATATTCTGGTTATATCGATGTTATTTTTCATATCGATATACCGTTATTGGAATTCTGAATATACCGGTATACCGAAAGAAATCGATATCAAAAAAATAACCGGTATATCTGCAACAAATCAAAGAAAGGTGTTTACAATCTTTAAATACCGTACATGATTTTAAATGCTTTGATGCACTTGGCATCTCGGCTCAACATGGAACAGGAGCAGTGAAATGTATGACGTCGAGACGTACCGGGAAGTAAGTGCAGTATGTTTTAAATTTTTACCCTCAGCATCCTTCCACCTCCCAACCCCCACTTCACACCATCCCCTTCAAACCCCCCTGTTCATTCCACATCCGAAACAACCACCACCACCCCAAACACCACCATGTTACGAATAGTAATTACCCAATTAACTCAGTTGCCTCATTACAATGACCCAAATTAATTACCCTCAACTCATTACCTGTCGGCTATATAATATACAATGGATCCCTCGGCGTGTGCAAATCATCATGGAATTAAATAAATTTCTTTCTTTTCTTCAATTATTTCCTGCAAAACTCCGCAAGAAAGCCCGGTCATTGGGTAGATATACCGAGCTGTGATACAATGAACAAATTGAAGAAAGGTGTTCACAATCTTTATATACTGTACATGGACTACATGATTTAGAAAGCTCTGATGGACTCAGCTACACCTGGAACAGTGGAACGTATGACGTCAAGACGTACCAGGAAGCAAGTACACTACGTTTTAACTTTTAACCCTTAGCATCCGAGCATCATATACGTAATTGTGCTTTTCTTTGTCCGCGTGGCTGCTTTTAAAGTAATTACCAATTGGTTATTATTTTATATGAATCGGATGTGCTTTAGAAATCCTGTGCCGATTGAGTGATCAGCGATATCGGAATGAAAGCAATACCGGTATGATTATACCGGTACAGCATGCCATTATAGTCATACCGGCGTGGCAATGGCGATAGATTCCGACCTGCACCGATTACCAACACTGATCTCGCTTTGAAACAAAATCATTTTTCGTAAAGTTGAAGTTTGAAGCAAAATAACCGTTCTCATATAATGGGGGGTGGTGACATATTTTCTCCAACTTGATTCCATCATGAATCACTCCGAACCATACAGTTTAAAAGTAATCTGACTATCCCTTATATTACAAATACTGTGTTCTGTAGAAAGGAGATATTTTGGAAAATGGAAATGAAAACAAGACTAAGATGGAAGAGGGTTATCCGCCGTAAAGTATTACAAAGCACTGACGTTTCAGGCTTTATTGTTACTTGTGACGTGGTGTTAAAAACCTGAGTTATTCTACCTTGCTAATAAATAATATTATTCTCCATAATACTGCACAACTTTTTGTGTGATGTTGTTATTTTCGAAAAAACCTCCTTTGGAGATCAACATTTGACAAACGTGTGGAACTGTAACGAACTTGAGCAGCAACAGCTCGGTCCAAATGTAATATTCTTGGAACCTTCATGTCATTACTTGGATTTAGATTTTGTTAACAGAATAACAAATAATGGCATAAATGGTGGTGTGGTTTATTGGAAAAGCAGAAACTGATCAAGTGAAACGCAAGGATCATCCTAACAGAGTTTCCTGTTGTCTGGTACCCACGTTCACTGTACTTCTCTCACTGAGCTTTTGTCTTTTAAAGCCTTCCAGAGAGAGCTGTAAGCAGTTGAGAGAGTGCCACACACACAGTTGTGTTTTTCTCTGTCCCTAGTTCTCTCGCGCAATAAAAGTTCTCTGTCCCGAGGTGTACTTGTGACACTTCCTGGTGGATCTTTTGGGATGGGTGGTGCTGAGGTTTCGTCCACCAGACGGCGGTCTCCTTGGGTTAACCTGAGGCGGTCCCTTTGGGTGGGTTCCTGGAATGTCCGATCCTGAAGAGAGGATGATCACCTGTCTCTGTTATCATCTGAGCTCAAGCGTTTGAACATAGATATTGCAGCACTCTCTGAGGTTCGGAGACCGGATAGTGGCGAGATCATGGCGGGTGGTTACACCCACTATTGGTCTGGTCACTGATGGTTACCATGCCCAAGCAGTTTCTGTAGCTGTATCCAATAAGCTGGCACCAATGACAATTGAGGTAACACCGTTCAACGAGCGTATTACGAGACGAAGGATTTGTCATTCCTTGTGTTTCCCTGGTCTTTGATTATGCTTAGACTGAGGCAAGCGATCTCACTGTGAAGGACGCATTATATGAAGCGTGAAGGACGCGTGAAGCATCTTCGCTCTCATACCAGCCTCGAGAAGGTATACAAAAAACAAAACAAAAACATGCCACACTCAAGTCTGTGATTGATCAGTGCCCCAAGCGAGATACTCTTCTAGTCTTGGGGGATTTCAATGCATCATCTGGTTCTGATAGGGATAGGGATGGGTATGAGACATGTGTTGGTCCCCATGGGTCTGGTACTGTGAACCTGAATAGCACTAAGTTCCTTGACTTCACAAGAAGTCATGGACTGAGGGTGGCTGGTTCATGGTTTCAGCACCCACAAGCTCATCGCTGGACTTGGTATTCCAACGCTGGCGGTGTGGCAAAGGAGATTGACCAGGTGCTCATTGATAGTCGCTGGAGGGTGCTCCAGAATTGCAGGGTCTCCCGGAGTGCTCAGTTCCTCAATACTGACCACAGGCTTGTTGTAACAACTCGGAAGTTGCAGCTTAAATCCAGGAGAATTGCAGCATCCCAGGCTAGGCTGGATATTGGCAATGTCAAGGATGAGAGGGTAGCTGAGGAGTTTGCGAACATGCTGAGTGGGGATTTGGGCAGTCTGGGTGTTGTGGGGAATCCTGAAGAGTTGTGGAGTGCCCTCAAGACCACCGTCCTTGATGTTTCCGGTGGATGTCGTGGAACCCACCAGAAGGCGAAGAATAATTTTGTCTCCCAAGGGACGCTGGATAGCATTGACCAGAGTCGCAGGGCCAGGTTGAATGGCAGAGCTGAGCTGTTCAGGGAGTTGAGGCGTAAAAACTGTACGTGCACTCAGGGTGGACAAGGAGGCCTATGTTTTTTTAGACGAATCTATGAGGGGGTAGAGCATCACCTACTGTCAAGTGATTCTCGTCCTGCTCACAGGGGAATTCACGCATTGCGTTCCTCCAAGCCCGTCCCCTCGGTGTACTGCAGTTAGAGCGGAGGGTGGTGGGCTGTTGACAGAGAATTCCGAAGTGAATGCCCGCTTTTCCTGTTACTTTCAGCGGCTATACTAGGCTGATCCACCAGCTGTTGAGTTGAGTGTCAGGGGTGTAACTATCCTTCGTGCTGACCCTCCAATCAACTGTGGTCCACCTTTGTTTGTGGAAACACTGGCTGTGGTGAACTGGCTGAAATGGGGTTAAGCTCCTGGGATCTTTGGCATCCATGCTGAACTTCTCAAGGCTAGTGGAAATGCTGTACTCATCTCATTGCATGCATTTCTATGCTCTGCCTGTAACACAGGAATCATCCCAACTGACTGGAAGAGGGGCCTTATTGTCCCTCTCTGGAAAGGGAAGGGTGATCGCCAGGACTGCAACAACTAACGAGGGGTGACTCTGCTCTCCGTGCTGGCCAAAGGTCTTTGCTCGGATAATTCTTGATAGGGTTCACCACCATCTGCTGAAGCACCAGCGTCCTGAGCAGTCAGGCTTTACACCAAAGAGGTCGATTGACCGAATCATCGCCCTTCGGGTCCTCACCGAACGCAGATTAGTTTTGGCAGGGGCTGCTTGCAGCCTATGTTTATCTCTGCAATACGCCGTTATATTCAGTGACTCGAGATGCCCTCTCGATTATTCTTGTCCTTGTGGGGTGCAACCAAAACTGATAAATCTGATGTCTGAACTCTACTCTGGTACTGAGAGTGCTGTGAGATGTGGTGGTACCATCTCTGACTTCTTTCCAGTTGTTACTGGAGTTCATCAGGGGTGTGTACTGCCCCCACACTTTTCACCATTTGTATGGACTGGATTCTGGGGGGGATGTCTGAGGATCTAGCTGCGGTGCACCGTTTGGGAATGTCAAGATCTCTGATCTTGATTTCGCAGATGATGCAGTCATCTTTGTGGAGACTCTGGATATCCTTTTGGGGGCCCTTGAGGTGCTGAATGAGGAGTCGGATGACTGGAATTACGGGTTCCTGGGTCAAACTAAAGGCCTGTCACACCTTCACGATTTAGCCAGCAATGGCAACGTATAAAATGTATGTAAAACGTTGGCGTACGCTGAAATTTTGATGTTTTAAAAAAGTTTTGGTCGTTTCAAACGTGTTAGTCGTATGCATAACATATTAGTAACGGGCACAGAACGTTTCGTTGTCTATAGATAACTTATACCAACGAATGCTTAGCCTGTTGTCGGCGTTCACACAATGCCCAACGATAGTTTAACTTAGGCATAGCGCGCTGCACGTATCGCCGACGAACTCGTGGTGTAGCCTGTTAAAACCTGCCGCACGCTGATTTAAATCATAACCGCCTGAGATATGGAAGTGTCAACATCGCAGTCAACCTTGACGATTTAGCCAGCGTATGCCGACCTATGAAAAATGTGTCTAAACGCTGGCACACGTCGAATACGGTATGGGGAAGTTGTGTATACGTTAGAGCAGTCTGAAAAACGATGAAGTATGCTGTCATATTTCGTGGTACATTTAGTACGTCGTGAAATTTCAAGCATGCTGAAATTTTACGACATACTCGCCGTATGGCTCACACCGTTCCGCTACGCTGGGAATAAGTTGTAGGCACGATATGCGATGTTGACACACGTCGACACAAGTTCCTTGTAAGTTACTCATAAGTCGAAACACGTCGGGTAATGTTTAGCATACCCGAAACTTATTTTCTCCGTCAAGGCACATTTTCTTTTTTCTCCTTGGTCCGTGAAGGCACGTGACAAAATATCTGAAGTTGTTGTTGTTGTTGTTGTTTTTTATTATTGTTTTTTTTTTTTAGTCTATCACAAATTTAAAATATTTCGGACATTTGCTTTTAAGTTCGACGTCGACGTGACAATATCCTCAAACAGAAAATATTCACAGAGGAGGAACTAAGATAAGACATGAGCAAACTGAAGAGGCAATCGCACGTGGTACGCACGTGACGAAATATCGGAAGTTATTGTTGTGTTTTTTTTTAACGCTGCTAATACGCCATTATACGGTAGCTGTAAATTAGAAACACGTTCAGTAAGTTCTGTGGTCGTCCGGAAGAGTCATAATCAAATACGTCTACATACGTCAATATGCATTGGAGGTACGTTACACATAGGTTCAAAGCACGTTACTCATAGGTTAGAAATAAGTTGGGTACGCTAAGCATTACCTCGACGTGTTTCGACTTATGAGTAACGTGCCTCGACGTGTGTCAACGATCGCATAACGTTCCTCGACGTGTGTGCAACGATCGTATAACGTGCCTACACACGTTACTCATAGGTTATAAATAAGTTTCGGGTACGCTAATCATTATCTCGACGTGTTTCGACTTATAAGTCGTGTGCAACGATCGCATAACGTGCCTACAACTATAGCCAGCGTAGCGGAACGTGTGAGTCAATCGCTGGCATACGTCGTAAAATTTCAAGCATGCTAAAATTTGAGGACAACCGCAAAGTACAACGATGAAAGCCAGCATACTACGACGTATGGCAGTGTTTTTTCAGCGTGCTCTTAACGTATACAAACTTATCCATAACGTATTCGACGTGTGCCGGCGTTTTAGCCCAATTTTGCATACGTCAGGCATACATTGGCTAAATCGTCAAGGTGTGACAGGGCCTTTAGATCCAGGCTTTCAATGACATTCTGGATGCTGCTATCTTGTCTGTACCTGTTTGGTGAGAATGTTGAGGTCACGGAGAGATTCACTTACCCTTGCAGTGAAATCCACGTCTGCTGGCTGTGAGCAGAGGTCAATAGACTGCTGGATCGGACTTGGGGAGTCACGGATTCACTGGATCATGGGGCGTGGTGCTGTCGGTACCTGTGCAGGTGGAAGAAAGTCCGAGTGCTCAGGTCCTTGGTGCTTCCAGTCTTATTCTATGGATGTGAGACTTGGACTCTGACCAGGGATCTGAGTCTGAGACTTAATTCCTTTGGTACCAGGTCTCTTTGGAGAATCCTTGGCTAACGCTCGTTGGACTTTGTCGCTGCTGAGAGAGACTCAAATGAGATTTGTTTCCTGTATAGTCCGTGAGCATCAGTTGCGGCTATATGGACATGTGGCTTGTGTTCTTTACACTGATCCTGCTCACAAGATTCTCTCAGCGAGGGAGCCTCATGAGTGGAGGAGGCCAATGGGCATACCTAGTGCCTTGTCGTTGCAGCAGTTTGATCAGCATCTCAAGGAGATGGGGATGGGCCAGGCATCTGCCTGCGGGATGGTCAGGCGGAGCCTCGTGGAGTACCGGCGGAAAGTGGACACAGCGACGCCCTGCTCCGGCGCATGCTCCCCATACCTTACCTGACCTGACCTTTTGGGATGACATTTTTTGGAAAATAGTTTTATATTTTATTTAAATGGGTTTCTGTAAACTTATATGCAGGGTGTTCCAAAAAGACCTGGACAACTTTGGTTGTTAATATATTTAGAGCCACAAATTATACAATACCCTTTGGTTTATATGACACAGAAACTCATAAAGTTTTGTGTACATCATCAATACACTTCAATATGAGCTCCGTTTGTCGCACGCAGGACATCAAGGCTGTACACGAGTTATTGCTATGTTTGGCTCAGCATGTTTCCGTCCACCAGTGTGCATGCAACTTTGATCCGAAAATGAAGATCCTGCATCTTTGCCACCTTCGTGTTGTAGACAACATCTTTGACAAACCCTAACAGGAAAAAATATCAATGGGGGTTATGGCTGGTGATCGTGGGGTTAGGCGGCCAATCCAGCGACCTGGGAATTTTTCATTCAAGATGGCTCAAACGACTAAGGCCCAATGAGGAGCACGTCCTGTTGAAAAGTGATATTGGGTTGCATGTCTTCAATCTTTGGGAAGGCAAATCCTTCCAACATGTTCATGTAAGTTGTTGAGATCGCTATCCTCCGCAAAGACAAATGGACCTGCCAAGCGGTCATGGAGAGTTGACCTTTGGACTGTCGTGTATGTGTTCAATGACCAGGTGGCGGTTTTCGGAGTCCCAGATCCTGACATTGTGCCGGATGACCTTCCCCGATACATGAAAGCAAGCTTCGTCTGTGAACATGACCTTTTTCAATTAATCTTCGTCATCCTCTATGCGACTGAGCATTAACAAGGCAAATGTATTGCGTTTGGGTCCGTTATTTGGTTGAGTTCCTGCAGAATCTGCACCTTATAGACATAAAGCTTCATATTTTTTGCAAAATTCTGTTTACAGTGGTGGTTGGTAGTCCCAGTTCTCTGGATGCACATCAAATTGTTTTTCTGGGACTTTGTTGAAATGATTCATGCACTCGTTCAACGTCTGCTGCACTTGTGCTTGGTCAACTGGTTCTGACAACTTCCAATCTCCTTAAACCCCTTGTACCACTCTCTGATACTTGTCCGCGATGGCGGATTCCTTCCACACCTTGTGCAGAAATTACTCCGAACTTGCGTGTCAGATCTCATCTCTGAACCATTTGACGCACTGAGCTTTCTTCTATGGAGTCCCCATTTTATTTTACGTTAAACCACCAAACCTGAAATTAAAGAAAACTTTTTGAGTTTTTGTATCATATAGAACAAAAGGTTCCATTATATAATTTGTGGTACGAAATATTTTAAGAGCCAAAATTGTCCAGGTCTTTTTGGAACAACTTGTACTTCAAGAACCGTGCTATGTCGATATAGAGCATGAGAAGGCGTAGCATGTGAGATGGTTGGGGTGAAGATTATGGCGATTGACGCTGAGCTATACGGTGATCATTAAAGCCTCCATCTCCTAAAATGTGGCTCAACATCATCTTATTGCAGTGTATCAGGGTGGTGTATATATATGACTGCTTCAATTGCACTAAACTTCCGAATTTTTTTTTACAATGATCTTTAAAATGATTATCTTTTTAGAATTGAAGTATTATACTTGAACACTGCTCGAGGTATCGTGTTCTATGAACTTTCGTTTTATTATTGCATTCATTAGTGTTGCAAGCTAACTTGCTGGTAGCATTTGTCTCTGATCTTTCTCAATTGAGCTGATCGTGCTCAACTCCTGACCGAATGGAATCCAACATTCTGCCGTTTTGTGTAATTTTCAGCTGGCTGTGCTGCATCATGAGCACACATTTTTCAGAAAAATTTAATTTCCTGCACCCAGCTTGAATTGGGTTATCACATTGCCTGATTTGGAATATTCCTAGTCGATTACCATCATGGCAGTATAATAAGGTCCCGTGAATAGTGAGCCTCCAATTGGTGGGGATTCAACGATGCATATTATTATCATCTTGGTACTCTTCTACAGAACTTTATCTGACAGGATTTTGTCGAGGTACCTCACTTACCTTTGAACTATCTTACCTGGGTTTGATTCTAAGCTGTTGTATTGGTGCTTCACATGCATGGTGTTCAATAACAAGTGTGCCATTCCTGGATGGACATCAAGGCAGTTGTTCTGCCATCTGCTAACGTTAGCTGGTTCACGTTATAGATCTCACAGTGCCTTTCACGAAGAGGAGGTGAGTTATCGCCAACACCCTGAATAAGTTCGAAATTCTTACCCAAATTGACTCGGGCCTGGTCAGCTAGTTCGGGAAGACTTGGATTAACTGCTCCCTGACGGTTGACTCCACAAGAAACTGAGAATAATGAGGCAGTTAACGACTTAGCAGGAGGAGAAGAATCTTCAGCAGAACAATTTTGTTTTTGATGATGGGTGAAAATTTACAAATGTGAATTATTTTTAGATGCATATTCAACAAATGTCATGATGTGCGTTTGTCTTTGCAGGATGATGGCTCAGTGAAGGATGGAAACATACACAAAACACCTATCATCCTCAAACCACCATCTGTACGTGAGCAAGGGGACATGGAATTTGGGTTTTTATTTCCCGGGTTCCTGCTTTCCAACCAACCTGGAAAAAAAAACACAAGTGACATCCAGCGTATTGATTTATGCTTACCTCGTGCACACATATGCATACACACAGGATTTCTCAGGCCAAATTGTTGTGGTTGAAGCTTTTGCCAATAAATTGCTTCTAAAGCCGATGTAAGTTAACTGATGCCACAGTTAGCAATGTAGCAGCTGACACCGTGTTATGCATAAGCTTTGTCTTTAATGATTCCCCACACACAGAAATCACACGATGACCGATCAGGCGATCTGGGTGGCCAGTTGGTTGTTGCAGGACGACCAATCCATTCTGTAAATGTTTCGTTCAGAAATTCCCAGACTTGTAGCCCAAAGTGTGGTGGTACCCCATCTTATGCTGTCAAATCAAGTCACCGAAGAATGGCAGTTGCAACGGTTGCGGCAAGATAGTGCCCTGTAACGTGGTTTAATAAGTGTCTGCTGTCAGGGTCCTGTAGAAGAATTCTCGAAGTCATCAGTACAATTAAAACATTTATTTATTAAACAGACAAAACACTTTATTATGCGCGCATAGGAGATTCCGAATAGACAAACTCATTCAAGATCTCTCAAATACAAATGGAGAATCTTAGTCTTTATATAGTTTTCAGTAAGAGTTTTTTTATCATCTCTGGCACTGGCGCCAGCTTGTCTGGTCTTGACATCTTCCAGGCGCAGCTTATCTTCGGGTCTCCATACAGCCCCAGCTTGACCTGGTTGAATGGTTGTAAAATATATTTCAAATCCAGACATGTTAATCCTTTCTTAATACAAACAAAACGCACAGAATGCTAGAATCACGTCAAATGCCAACTCTAATGTCATTAAAAAACAAGTTTCCATCGTTTTTAGGTTAAAAGTCAGTCTGCTTGCCCTGAAACTGGGAAGATACATTATCTTGAAGCGACTCGAGCTTCGTGAAAACATCTGGACACCTTCTTAAATCCACATTCCAACTTGTTTGTGTCTTTTATAAAAATTCCTTTAGATAGCTTTTAAAATAATAGGCAATTCTTGTTGTATTAAACTTACTGGCAAATTTCAACCTGATACAAACTTTCATAGTCAGGTGATCTTTTCATACAAAGGAAAAATATAATTATGTTAATTCCAAATGGATACATATTTAAAAAGAATCATATCGTATTTGAGTACATTTTTATTTCAGATTTAACATTTTCATTTTAATACCAAGTTTTAACTATCATCAATTTATTTATTTCATCACCTTCAAACCCATTATGATAAAAATGTATCTGCAGTCCTTTCAAAAACGTATGGCCCAATGACACCATCTCCATGAATTCCACCCCCAAACTATAACTCGTACAACATTTAGTTTGTGCTCAAAAACAAAATGTGGATTGACATCAGACCAACGGACCCAATTACACCTGTTTACTCGCCCCTTTGTTTTGAAAGTTGTCTCATCACTCCACGCAGTACAATTTATGAATTATGGATCTGCCATTGCACAAAAAAAATTCACAAAATTGTGATCCTCGATCGAAATCCTCATTTAAAGCTTGAAACAAGTTCAGTTTGGATGGTTTGTGGGGGTCCCAGTTCGTCTGTAAAGTGCAAAGGGGCAGTTGTCTTACTGGCAGTCTGTTGATATCACATTAAAAGTGCTGTTGTGCCATGATCTATTGACTATATGCACAGGACAACTTAATTATGAGGCACTCACTTGTAAGGCGGTTGCATCTCCAGCTCTGGATTTCAATTCAAAGCCTATTATCCGTTTTTCATCCTTTGTTCCTTTCACATTTTGGTTCGTGGGTGCCAGCAGTAACCACTATTTTCGGTGTCTGTCTGTCTGTCTGTCTGTCTGTCTGTGACTCTCTCCAGAGCATAGCTCCATGACGTTTGATGCGATATTGATGAAATTTGGACACAAGCTAGACACCATGGTCTAGTTGTGTCTTTTTGTATGAGGGGCGTCCCATGCCCCTTGTGGGCGGAGCCACTCCCACTTGAACTTTTTATTTTTTATTTTTTCTCGCAATTTCATTTCCTTGAAACTGTGCGTAATGTCCATAAGTACAACATATAAAAAATCCGATTTGATTTGGTCAATTTTGACGGAAGAGATAGGTTTTTAGGGTAGGGCTTCCTCAAAAGCTTCCACCAACTCAATTGTACCTATTGTGGCATTGTTCAATAATGCCTGCGAACCATCGCGGCCTCCCGGCTAGTCTTTCTAAATTTTATTTTATTTATCCATTTATTTATTTTTATAATCCTCTTTATTCATTCTAATTCTTGCTTTTTCTTCTTCTCTGTCATCTCTATATTCCTCTCTTTCATTATATACTGTATCTCTGAGGAGAAGTGAATTCTTGCAGAAATTTTTCTGTAAGGCTCACTTGGCTGCGCCTGGATGGGTTTGAGTGTTGTGGAGAAGCGGCTGAAACCCGAATCCTATCCAGGTTCATCTTGATGACTCTATCTTTGCTCTTTACTTCTTCGGGTTTCTTCTTGGTCTTCCGTTTCATTTCGTGAAAGTGACAATTTGTTTTGTAAAAACTGGGCTTCGCTGCAGATTTCGGTTGACCAAAGGATTTGCCTTGCGAGCTGGGTTTTTGCCAAATTCTTATCGTGAGATAGCAATTCCCCAAGGACTAGCTCTGTTTTCAAAAATGTGGAATGAAAATCATTATTACTACTCATTTTAGCATGCCAGTCCTGTAGCATCACCACTCTGCCAGCATATACTACCTGTGTGTGTCTGAACATCTGTTTCATTATCTGTTGGTCATTGCACCCCCCCCCCCCCCACAACACCTCTCTCTGCTCTCTCTGCTCTCTCTGCTCTCTCTCTCCTCTCATTGTACCTCCCTCTATTTCTTCTACTCTCTGCTCCTGTTCTCTTCTTTCTTCTTTTTCTCTTCTTTTTATCTTTTTTCATCTTTTTCTTTTTCTTCTTTATATCTCTTCTTCTTCTCCATATGGCAGCTTGGCTGCCGGGTAGCTATCATTTTCTTGGGGCATGCCGATGCCGCTGATGCTGTGCCCCTTACCAGTACACTGGTACTCACTTCGCTACTCAGAAGGATGACAGGCTGAGTCAACCCCACCTGGTGTTAATTCAGCAGCCAACGGGGCTTGAATTCAGGACCCTAAGATCACAAGCCAGCCACCCTTGCCACGAAGCCAAAACCAGGCTTTGCTCTTGTTCATTCTTGTTTTGTAACCATCCTTGGATGTGTAGTTTGTTCATCACAACTGGTGTATGATTATAACTCAACTCGCCGAGAAGATCTCGTATCTTTCCCTTGGGTTGAGCTGAAATGGTTAGATTTTAATTTGCAGCAAAAGAGGTTGAGGTGGTTCAGCTCTTCCACTCACCCATACCAATGTAAAAGTACTTCTGTCACACACACATCAATCTTTGATTTTGTGAATCCGACAAGTAAAACATTTTGCAACCATGTTTGTCACACAACAGACCAGCGTGCATCCTGTTCCTTTACAGTCGACAAATGTTTCAATGCCTGGGCCCACAGTCCCCCTGGCTGGAGAAAAACCAGTGGTGCTTCTGAAGCCTCGTGTTCCTGAGATGCTCTTGAAGAACAAGGCTGTAAACTCTGCAGACTTGACCCCATACCCTTCCCGTTCAGAAAAGGAGGGACAAAGGCCCACACAGCCCATTTACCAGATACAAAACCGCAGTCTTCAAAACCTTGCATCCAGTAGTCTTCCTGAGAGTAAGTGATTTAACACATCATTACTAGTTATCCTATGAATGACAATTTGCTTCACACTTTATACCACGTAAGTTGTATGTTCGTGTGGAAATGTATGGCTGACTTTAAAAGTCTGGTCCCAGTTTAAAGCTGGCTAAATATTTCCCGAAATCACTGTTGGGAATTTTTCCATTAAATTTGTTTGTGTTTTTGTAGATATGCTTCAGTGTTACCTGAATTTTTATTATTTCCTTTTTTTTTGGGCAGAAGTTTACTTAGGAAAAATACTTTTTTCCAAATGAGGAGAGGCAAAGTCATTACAAGTTTATCGGCAGCTCAATATCCATTGAGAACACTTTGTGCTAATGTGGCTCTTGCTGTTGTTGAAGAAACTTTTAACACTTGTATTTTCAGTTTGGTCATTTACAATATCTCCACTGGATTGTCGTCGATCATGTAAAGACCATACCCTCAAGTAATTAACATGAATTTTCTTCCGCTTCTGTTCTTTAACTGCTTCTATTCTCAACAGTACTTGTTTCATGTATCAGTCTCCTTATCCTGGAATGGCCTTCGTGTCCCGATTCTTGAATAAGAATGCTCCAGGTAGTTTAACCAACACTTGCATTGATCTAAATCAATTTTTTTATATTTAAAATACTCCAAGTGCATCGGTAAAAACCGTGCCTTTTTGATACAATCATACATCGTGCCAGACAAGGCTGCGCCGGACTCCCCGCTTGAAGTGGAGATGACACGACACATGTGCAGTGCATAAATATGCATGAGGCAAAACATGAATATGCATTGAAGCAAGACATTGGCTGAACATAAATATGCATGAGGCAAAACCTGAATATGCATGAGGCAAAACATGGGCGGAGCATGAATATACATTTTACATTCAAACTTGGCTACATCTCACTCCTCGCCTGGTTTTTATATAAACCACCACAGCACTTGATCGAGCAAAGAGAATTATGTGAACCCGAGAACTGGGGTAGCCACCTTCGCTCGAAACAGTCAAATTGTTTTTGAACATTGTCAAAAATGTTGAACATTTGTCAAAAATTAAATAAACTGACGACATTGTACATCGTATGCATTCACTAAATTAATGGACCAGACGATGGCTAATGGATAGGGACATAGTGGGAAATATCATGAGAATATGAAATTCACAATCGATGGGAACAATGAAGGAATTCACTCTTCCCCCACTGGTATAAGCAGCACGACCTCAGTTATGAGTCGTAAGTAGATATGGTGCTTGCCGACCTTCGTGGTGTGCATTCGCACTTTTCGAACCTGACCGTCTGCGCTGGGCGATGTCTCAATCACACGTCCATAGGGCAAGTCGTAACTGTGCGCATCTGCCTTCAGCAGAACAATGTCACTGACACAAAGGTTGCGTTTCTTGACTTTCCACCACGTACGGGGCCGCAGGGTTGGAATATATTTTTTGTGCCATCATGACCAAAAGGTATTCATCAAATCCTGTACACGTCACCACTGATAATAGCCGAAGATGTCTGGAGGACGACCGAAATCGCCTGCTGGTGCATGAAGAGGCGTTGTCTTCATAGTAAGTAGTGCTGCTAGTGTCAAGATTTCTGTCACATCTGGATGACATGAGTTTTCAGACATTGGATTAGGATAATAAACGTGCATGAAGACAGGCACACCAGTTTTCCCATTGTTTCTTGAAATGTTCGGGGAGTGGTTCATCTCATCCAAGCGCAGCTCTGGTGTTGTTGGGTAAGGTCATCTGACGCAGCAACATCTTTTCCTTAATCATCTGACGCAGCAACATCTTTTCCTTAACAACGACAGGTGCTGAGAAACCGAAGGAGTTGTAAATGCTGTTGACTGCAGAAAGAACTCCACGTTTCCTGAAGGACTTGTCCATGTTGGTAACAGTGAAGATGATGGAATATGTTTCCAAATCCCATGACACTCCAAGTGACCGCTGAACAGGTAGCAGGTCGGCACCAAGGTCAAGTCACGTAAATCCTTGGCATGCTCGCTGTCTGGAAAATGAGCCATCACTTCCAAGCTGTTGGAAGCAAGTTTGTACAGACATAGATTCGCAGTAGACAACATCGCCTTGATTCGAGTCAGGAGGTCTATGGCTTCAACGGGGGTAGGTAAGCTCACCAAACCATCATCGACAAAGAAATTCCTTTCTACATAACGTTTTGCGTTGCATCCATATTTTTCTTCACCATTCGATGCAGTTGTACGTAGTCCAATGGCAGGACGAGGACTGTTCCCAAATGCGTGCACCTTCGTGCAAAATTTGGAGATATCTGCTTTGTGGTCATTGTTCTTAAACCAACGAAATCGCAGAAAGTCTCGGTGATCCTCAGGCACATAGAAACAATGGAATATTTGCTCTACGCCAGCCATGATGGCGATGGGTTCCTGTCTGAAGCTTACTAATACCCCGAGGAGACTATTGATGAGGTCTGGACCAGGGAGTAGTACCTTATTTAGCAAGTCGTCACGATAGGTAGCACTGCCGTCAAACACCACATGAATATTTTCAGGTTTGCGTGGATGGAATACAGCAAAATGAGGGAGATACCATTGTGGTCATTTTGCCTCTGTTTCTGGTTCAAGAGACTCAGTATGTTCTTTGGAAAAGAGTTTAGCCACGAAGTCCATGTACTGCTGTTTAAGGGCTGATTTCTTATCCAGAAGCTTGCAAAGGAACAATAGTGTTTGATTGCAAGGGGTCGATTGTCTGGAAGTTTTACATCGTCGATGAAGGGCAACAGAGCCACCCAATTGCCATTGTCATTCCTGATGAATCCATCCTCCATGATCGTGAGGAAACAGTTGTCTCCTCTGGAGCGACCCGGCTTGTCATTCCTTGTTCACTGAAAGACTTCACTGCCGACTCTATCGTCGTAGGCTTTGTGGTCGCAGGATCTCCCTGAACTGAAGAGCTGAACTGAAGGTACGTGACAATGTGGTTGGATGACGTCCTTGACGGTGACACAATTAAGGCTTGGCGAGCAGACTGATGGTCTTCCATTGTCGAGAATCTTCTTCTTCTTCTTTCGGCTGCTCCCGTTAGGGGTCGCCACAGCGGATCATCCCTATGATCCGCATAGTGATTTGGCACAGGTTTTACGCCGGATGCCCTTCCTGACGCAACCCTGGTCGCCTCTTACGACACAGGGATATGGTACACCTATTTTAACCGGGGTATACACCGGCCCAGTATACTGGTACTCATTTCGCCGACCTCGGAAGGATGACAGGCTGAGTCAACCCCCTGGTGTATTAATTCAGTGGCCCAACGGGGCTTGAACTCAGGACCTTTTGGATCCCAAGCCGCTGCCCTAACCACTGCGCCAACACCAGGCTCAACACCAGGCTTCCATTGTCGAGAATGTGAGTACGATAGTCCTCCACTCACTCAGGTCTATGGACAACGTTCAGACATACATCGCCAATTATCACCCATCCATAGTCCATATGCTGTGCACATGGAGCATTTGGTGGACCATTCCGAGATTCTCTGATCTTTAGCAGCTGAGGAGAGTCTTGTCCAACTAACAGCAAGATGGTCGCTTCTGGGTCAGGTTCGGGAAACATTTCAGCGATAGGACGTATATGTGAGTGGAGCCTTGCGACCTCTGGTGTTGGAATCTCAGAGGAATTACAAGGCTTTGCATGACACTCGGTTATCTCCAGGAGCGGCAGGTAGACTATTCCATGAAAACATTCAATGACGAGATTTCTGACACACCTGCCAATGGCTGCCAGAGTTCCAGAGCAGGTTTTGAGTTCATCGGGGACGAGATTATTTGGCACGTTGAAATAGTCAGAGTTCTCTGTGGCCCAGGGACCCATTTGACTGGTCATCCAAGACAGCAGAAGTTTTCTGAAAGTTTTCAGGATTACCAGCGATGAATACAGAGATATAATACAACAAGACAGATTTTGGAACAAGATAGAGCAGGAGCCAAGTGAGATTTAATGGTTGTGAGAGTTCCAAAAGGTTTGAGATGATTGAGGTTTAAAGTGACCCTAACTAACCACAAAAACCACATTCTTAAGTAAATCATATGCGGGATGAGATAGGGGGCGCCACTCGAATTACCCCAAAATGCCATTTAATTGTTTGTTGTGAAAGTTCCAAGCATAATTCTTTGCTATTGGTAGAGGACATCTCACTGATCCCAAATACATTACTTAAGAAAAAATATTTTGTGGGAAAGCTCATTTAAGACCCATGCTAATTAGGGCTAATTAGCCATTTAATTGCTCTTAAAGATCCATCATTGGACCAAATGCAAAATGTAGAGTAAAGTCCCCTGATTTAGAATCACCGACTTAAGAAGAAAAAAAATGTGGGAAAGTCCACTTAAGATGAGGTCAAAGCTAATTAGGGCTTAATTAGCCATTTAATTATTCTGAAAAGATCCAAGCATAATTCCTTTACTATTTGGTAAGAGGACATCTCACTGAGCCCAAATCCATTACTTAAGAAAAAATATTTTGTGGGAAAGGCCATTTAAGATGCATGCTAATTAGGGCTAATTAGCCATTTAATTGCTCTTAAAGATCCATCATTGAACCAAATGCAAAATGTAGAAGTAAGTCCCCTGATTTAGAATCACCAACTTAAGAAGAAAAAATGTGGGG
>CM068953.1:125102991-125117956 GCA_035128595.1 Eptatretus atami | reverse complement strand
AAAAAAAAAAAAATTAAAATAATCCATTCTGTAGGAAACTACATGAAAACAACTCTTTTATTTACAAGTTTAAAAAAAAAAAACAGATTGGAAAATCCACGAATTGTGCGTTCAACTAATGAAATTAAAGATTCATTTCTGTACCGTGGAACTCTGCACCGTATCGGTGTCGAACGTGCCGGTGATAGAAAGAAACGCATTAGCCACTTTCTTCCCAATCTCTCTCTATCGAGTGCAGCCTGTGGCTGCTGGTTGCATCAATGGTTGGGACGCGGCAATGCGCTGATGCAGAGTGTCCCCCTTACCAGTACACTGGTACTCATTTGGCCGAACCTCGGAGGATGAAGGCTGAGTCAACCTCATGGTGTATATTAATTCAGTGGCCAACGGGGCTTGAACTAGACCCTAGAATCCCAAGCCGCCACCCTAACCACTAAGCCAACACCAGGCTTTTCTTCCCAATAATGTTATTAATCACTATCCAACAGAAAATTGGCCATTTAAATAAAAAATATAAAGAAAAAGACCAATCCCCGCATGGTCTATTTTCATCACCGTCGTTAATAAAACAGTCTTGGATGAATACGTTGTGTAACATTTATACTGTTCTATGTATTATTGGAAGCAAATATTGTATTCCCTCACCCTGCTCACGAACCTCTGTTCACCCATTTATGACCATTTATCACGGTGGAATATCACATCATTGTCTGGAGTCATTGTCCAAAAGAAGATTGATGGTCTCGAGCTCGTCTCTGTTACTCACACCTCCCCCATTATATCTCCACGGGCAATCTTGATTTATTCAGCTGCTTTCAACCTCCACCCTCCCCGGCTCACCCACTCCAACCCCTTCTTAACAGTGCGAAAGTTTAATAGATACCATGCTGGATTCCTCTCATGAAGAAGAAACCAAATAACACAAAATGACAAAGGTTGATATCACGTTCTGCTTTGTATGCAAGAGCAATTGCGTGTTCAGCTAAAATGTGATGCGGTGCCATAAATTGCAATTGCAAGGTGTTCTTCAATTTGAAATTGAAGAATACCTTGATTGGTTATAGTGAAAGATTTTTTTTGGGGGGTGAGATACTTCTCATTATAATACCTGTTCCTAATCAAAAGCCGATGAAGTGTCTGTCAAATCCAAATTATATTATAGTGATGTGCCTTTTGAATTACAGCTAAATTTTATCACATTTTGGTTTTGCCTTTGCATCAAATGCGTGCGGCTTGATATTAATCGATATATGATGGAACAAGTGTTTCTATGTACGCTCTGTACTCATTCGTTAGACAGCTGGCCTGATGCCATCCACAATTGTAACCTGATTACATAAAAAAAATCATACGTCCGCCATTTTGGTGCTCTGGTAAGCCCAAGACATCTTCAGAAGTGTCATATTCACAACTGCCATGCCCTCTCTATAAGTTTTCCCTTCAGCGTAAAACAACCTAAGCGACTGTCAAATGGATCGTTAAATATCGAAAGGTTGGGCCTTGTGAAGCGACATTACGTATAGGCTTCAGGCGTTAGGCCTCAGGCCTCTGGTGTCAGCTTATGGGCCAATGCAATTGGAATTATCCAAACTATACAACCATCATGTATTATTTATGCACATAAGCAGCAGGCATGTTCTTGCTTCTTGTACGTTACTCAGCTTATTTTCTTTTTTTCAGGAGCAATTGAGGCAGTGGTCTGTTGCCTATACACCGCCCAAATAAAGGGATGTGTCAGAAGAGCATGTTGCACGCTTGGAACAAGATCGCCCGTAGGGCGGGTACTCTACTAGTAATAATAATAGGTCTGAAGTTCACTGTTATTGTTGTTCGTTTATGTGACTTAATGTTAACAATGAAGCATGCATGTATGTAACCACAGCTTTGACAATAAATGCCATCGATGTTCTTTTTAATGAACAAGGACATATTAAGGCAATGTAAAAATTAACATAGCAGATGGGATTTCAACTTGGGGTCACAACAACATGTTCATGCTCAGATGTTGGTTTATTTGTAGGAGAAACTGTGTTGACAAGTAGACGTTGTGGTAGTATCTGCCTCTTTAAGTAGATCTGACATGACAGGCCTCGGTTCAGGTAATGACAGAATTCCATTAAAATACCACTTGCCGATTACAAATTGCATGGAATGAAGGAGCACTGCAGGCATGTCCAAAAGACATCGGCGCTGTCAGAAACACTTTGGCTGTTTAGTTTGATGTCAAGTGAATGCATTTGGACCAGAAAGATTGTGCGAGACATTTTGAATTTGAAAGTGTGATGGCTAATCCAGGCAAGTAGTTTGCAAAATGATAAATGTCTCAGTTTTTGCAGGGCACATTTGTTTTCAGTGAGTAAATAGCTTTGGGGTTTTTTTTAATTTTTATTTTTATTTTCTTCTGCCCACAGCACTGTGCTGATGTCAAGTATATGGTCTTGTCCTACAGGTATTGGTGGTTCGGCCAGGTTGACTCCACCAGAGAAGATGCGTTTCAGCACAAAGCTTATTGACGACCACATGAATTGGTGTGACAGTACAATCGAAGTAAGTTTTGTGTGTGTGTCTGTGTCCGTGTGTCCCCATACTTGTTTTTCTGAATTTTATGGAAAATTTGCTGTCACCACAATGCAGCAGTTTCCTACAAATCATTTTATCTTGAACTTTAAAAATAAATCCATCCAAAACTTGCCAAATTAAATAATTTCTGGTCCTCCAGGAGCCTTGATTTCTGTGCCTAATTATTTAAAAAAAAAATAGAATGATTAATTTGATCACTACAATGTGGCCTTTTTAGAGATAAAATAATAAGAAGTTGTACTTTTTGAGGCAATTGTTCATGTAATTTTTCAACATACGTTGGCATGGCCCCCAGGTTGAAGAGAAGTGGCACCCATTGGACTTTGGTCATTTCACTTTTCTAATGCATGATACATTATGCTGCCCGTACCCATAGGTATCAAATTGTCGAAATACTATTTTTTCCCTTCACTCTAATTCTCTTTCTCATGTTATCTCCTGTTTTCATTTGAAAGGTTTTTGGGTTAATTGTAGGAATCGAATACCTATGTAAAAATACTGTAAAGGATTATCTTTCTACTATCAGAGTACCCCATAGGCAATCTTGTTCCAAGCCTGTAACACGTTCTTCTGACACATACTTTTATTTGGGCGGTGTGTGGGCAACTAACGGCTGCCTCAATTGCTCCCGAAAATAAAAATAAAAAATAACCCTGGTTACATACATGAAGAAGAAACATACCTACTGCTTACAATTCAAAACACCTCACTGTACTGGAAAACGTGGGGACAGGAATACTGTACTATAAATGGTGAAGACTTGTAATACCCTCCCCACCAGGAGGCGGCACGACATGATACACATTTACATAGAGAATTTGCTCTCCCCCCTTCACCCCCCTCCCCCACCCCCAAGACCACTGGGAAAGATAAAAACACCCCTATACAGTAATCAGGGTCATGTTGATCCTATGCAGCAAGTCTGGACATAATAGGCCCAAAACTGTAGGAGGCGTAGCGCGACAAACAAACAAACACACCAGTCTGTGAATTAGAGTAAGGATTACTTGCATCAGCTTGGTGCATTTTATTTATTTTATTTTTTTTTAAAATATTGCATTCATTTTCTGTCTGTCTTGTTCCTCCCTTCTCCTGCTGACATCCTTTTTGTTTTTTCTTCTCTGAAATAATCCCTCCAACACTTAATCCTCAAGCTGTCCCCTGTAAAAAAGGAATGTCAGCAGGTAAACTCAAACCATGTTAATTGTAAGAAATTTTCAATATGTATGGAGAATAAAAAAAAGTTTAAATACATCTCTCATCTTCCCCATCTTCCCCTCCCTCCCAGTGAAATTAAAATATTGGATTCCCGTGTTTATTAAGTGCAGGCATCATGATAGGCCAAATGGCCTCCTCTTGTGTCTAAGTTCCTTGTATTTCCTCGTTTCACGGCTGTCTCTTGAAGATAACATTAGCCGCTGTCGAGGCAATAACTTTTTCCGCAACAACAGCCGCAAAGCAGAACATCTCGAACTCACCTTACAAGAAAATTGCAAAAACGACTGCAATTAGGAAATGTAGCACCTGAAAGAGCAATGACAGAAAAACACCCCCAACAATGTCAGACAGAGGAAAACTACATCACAAAATGGCCAACAAATACACATCAAACTGGAAGAAAGACAAAACAAAAGGAAAATTAAAAAAGTAAGTGCAATATACAGATGAGAAATGTACAAGAAAGGCTCACTAGAGGGTCGAAGATTAAGGGAGCTGAATTGTAATGGAGAACAAATAATAATAAATGGCCAATATAAAGGACTATACAAAGTGCTTTGATAAAATGGCAGGTCTGAGTCAAAACGACAAGTGCAAGTTCTACCAAATTGAAAAAGGAAGCAACAATCCAATTCCCCCGAGATGAAAAACACGAATGTCAGAACAACTGTCCACACAATGGCATAACAGCATGTGCAAGGTAATCCGTTGTCATAGCTACAAAAATTTAAATACCCAAGTCTGAAAAACTGTGGAAACGTGTCTTAGAAAGAAAATCGATAATTATAACTGGAACACTCAGACAAGACCTGACTATCCCATATCTCACATGAACAATGTAAATGAGGCGATCAAATATGGCACTCTGATTGAAAGAAAGCATCTCCTTGCTAATTGAAGTATCGTGGGTGAGCATGTTTGGTCTGAAGCGGTCAACTACTTGATGCCAAAAATGAATTGAACCATTTTTTGAAACTGAAGAAAATCGGTGTCATACTGGGTAATGATCACATACCAGGCACTCGGTGGAGGGCATACCTCTGCCAGGCAGAACATTTTACATTTTTTATCACACTGATAGGCTGGATCTGAATACAGATCTTCACCAAAATCGAATCTGTTCGTCCTTATCACACACCCAACCCGTCCACCAAGTTTTGTTTGAATCTGTCCATAACTTTTTGAAATATCCTGCTCACAGACAGACGGACGGACAGGAGTGTAAACATAACCTCCGTCTTTCTTCGGTGGTAGAGGTAATTATCACAACAAATTAACAAAAACAACAAAATAAAGAGTCCTTAGAGTAAAGGTGCTACATATGGAATGAAGAACTAGTCTTGCTGGTGAAGGCTAGTGTCGATCGGTGTAGGCTGATGGGAAGAACAATGGGTGAAATCAACCGGACATTCAATGAAGTATGCTAACCACCTTGGGAAGAAAGGAGAGGGTGGTGTTTTCAGGCATTAACCCATCATCAAGGCTACATCATATGGTATGGAACTTGAAAACATCACAATTTGGTCTTCAAAACATAAACATGAAGATGGAAACGTTGGGTCCTGGGTGCTGGGATAGCCTCATTCTGCCTTCTTTGAAGGAGATTACAACTAAAGAGACGGATCCCCCCCCCCCCCCCCCCCGTTTGTCTTTTAATTTTATTTGTACTCCAGGCTATTTTATATCAGTGTGAAAGCCAGCAAAACCACTTTATGCATAAGCAAAGTACCGATACGGCCATGCGGATGTACTTCGCTGTAGATTCATCAACATCCTTTCCATTCTATGAAAGTAATGGAATGTATAATTGCAGTTGACAGTCGTTCCTCTTCTGTGTTTTTTTTTTCTTCTTTTTTCTTACTGATAGCCATTTTAGTTTCTGTCCTGATCACTTTTGATCATCCTACATGCCTGACTACTTGATGAAGCATTAATAGCTTTTCTGCAACATAGTTTGCTCTTTGTGCCTCCAACTTTTATTTCATACAGTAACTCTTTCTAATGAATTGTGTTGTTGGGAATGTTTTACGAAAAGCTGATTTATTTTGTGTGCACTCAGTGGGCCCTAACATTATTCAGTATAACAAAAGTATGTCTGTTGAAATATGGGCTAAAAGTTGGTTGTTGTTGAGACATCTGGTCACAGCCATATAAGTTGCTGATCGCAAGGAGATGGAGGTGACATATCCCCTTCATCTGTCATACCAGGAAGGGGAAGGGGAACGGGGTGGATAAGAAGGGGAAGGGATCCCAGGGTGTGTTCCTCTGTCATTGCAGTCAGGTTGGTGGCTGTGCTGTCTTGATATCGTCTCTCTGCTGGTGTTGTTTCACCTGCCCTTTCTCTCCTTCACCAATCTCTAGTCCCTTATGAACACATGCATTATTCAGGAAAACCATGCCATGGTTACCCTCCCCAAGTCGATGCTTTCTGCTCACCTCTGTTCTTGCATTGCATCTTCTGTCATCTCTCTTATCTTCCTGTGTTTATTGTATTATGCTGTTCTCTTTATTGTTTTAAGACTAAAGTGCACTGCCACCTCATAGTCTATCTAATACGTCTCCCCCCCCTCCCCGGGACTTTCTATGAGCACTGAACTCCGGTTCTGGGTTTGAGTGTCGGCAGGTCTCCTTCAGGGCCTCTGCTGACGATCTCAAAGTTAAGTTTCGGTCGTTATCTGTCCCGTTTTAACTGTTTATTTCTCACCTACATGTTACTGCGTGTTCCTAGTTCGGTTTTGTTTCAAAATTCGTGCTATTTTGTGAGATTTCGTCGACCTGTCTTACCGGGTGTTTGAGCGCTACCCTTGAGGCTTGAGGCCTACCCTTTGTTTCCCCTCATTGTACGATCGTGTTTATTTGTTTTTTTTCCCCATCACTTTCAATTATATCTTCCCACTTTCCTAACGTCCTCCATCCCTCCCACTAATCACTCTATTTCTTATCTTAAAAAAAAAACACAAAAAAAAAAAAACGACGACCTTTCTCCTTGCACACTCACGAATCTCGATTCTTCTTCTCCTTCTTCTTCTTCTTCGTCATCCTGTCTTCCTCCTCCTCTTCTTCTTCCTCCATTTTTACGACAACACTTCCATGACCTAATCTGTTGAAAACTCAAACATTAATAATGAAAACGATCTCTTATAATGCTTCATCTTCCTCTTTCACACGTGGGTACTCTTTACTGTATCATAATACACTACTCTTCTGCTATTTAAACAGTGCTCTCAATTGGACCTCTCCTTCATACCTTGCCTAAAAAATCAAACTATTACAGCGTTTCTTCTCTCCATTCTCTGAATTCGCCTTTATTTGCATCCATCAAGAAATGTGGTTAAATCTTGGTATGGGTATCTCTTCACCTGTCATGGCACCTCAGCAAAAGCTTTCTGCGACTCATTGGACTGACTCAATCGGTCAACTTCCCGACCCGGATCTCAACCAATGGTACTCCCTCTCTTCTGATCTGATTTTGACAAATTTCCCTGACAATATCTGCTGCTCTTCCTCGCGCTCCAATCTGTTCTTCTGACCACGTCCTTGTCAAAGTGACATCTCTCTGGCTATTATCAGAGAACCACCTCACCGCCGTCGAGTCTGGCATTTCACTCAAGCCGACTGGCAGGTCTCCAAGCAGCCATCAAACTTATAGACTGGTCTCCTATTGCTACTTTCTCCAACGTCAACTCATCCTGGGAATTCTTTCACAGAAACTTGCTCTCCCTCATGCACAGATTATCCCCTCTCGTCTTCAGTTGTCCTACCTTCTCCCGCCCTTGGTTCACTGAAGCTGTGTGGTGAGAGCAGTTGTCCTGAAACAACTTGCCTTTGCCTCATGGAAGCAAACCCAACTGGGGCAATCTCAGTTCCTTCCATAAAGCTCGGAACAAGTGTGTATCTACCCTCAGAGAGCCAGAAAACAACATCTTCTTCATCTCAAGTCTAACTCTCAAAACTCTCTCCCTCCTCAAAATCCTGGTGGCGTCTAATCAAATCTGTTTCTGGTGTATGTTCCCCCTCCATCCCTCCCTTACCTCAAATGGCCGCCACTGCGATACTGCACGTGAAAAGGCTGAATGCCTAAACTCGTGTTTGCAGCTAAATCTTGTGTCCAAAACTCATCACTTTCTCTACCCACCTTACCCAGTCGCACCCAACTGTCCCTGGACTCTGTGTCTTTTCTCCTGACAAGGGAGAGCCTGCTGTCAAACCTCGACTCAGATTCTGCAACCGTTCCAGACGGCATCAGCCCACGTCCTAAAAACCTGCTCTTCTGCTCTTGCTCACCCTCTCTCTCTCTATTCACCCTCTCATTTGCTCAGGTCATCTGCCATCTGCTTGGAAATCAGCAAACATTACTGCCCTGCATAAAAAGGTGCAAAAACAGATCCCTGCAACTACAGACCAATCAGCCTTCTCCCAATCATCATGATCTGAACAAAGCTCTGAGATCATCTCCACTCATGGCTCGCAGACATCCTCTCCTGTCGCAGTCAACGTGTGGCCCTAAATGGAGTTCTTTCATCCCCTCTTCCTGTCCAGGCTGGAGTTCCTCAAAGTAGCGTTCTGAGCCCTGTTCTTTTTCTGGTTTTCATCAACGATCTCTCGACTCTCTGGAAAATCCTCTATATCTCTTTGCTGATGACTCCACCCTCTGCGTACCATCGGTCATCCCTCAGACCGGCAGAGCAGCGCGTTGTCGCTCCTGCGAGATCTGGAGTAAAATCACAAACTGGTCCAACACGTGGAACATGTCTTTTAATCCTGAACAAATCTCACTTTCTCACGATGTCTCTCCGAAAGGACCGGTTTAGAACCCCCCCCCCCCCCCCATCCACTTTCTCAACAATCCTCTGGAAGAAGTCCTTTCTTTCAACCTTCTAGGTCCTCCTAATCTGCCATGACCTTCCTGGGAAAGCCACATTCAACCTCGCCTCCAAGCCAGTCGCCGACTGGGAAGTGCTGGGCGCGTCGCAGAAAGTCCTTCCTCGGCCCACCTGGACTCCTGAGCACTTTACAAAGCTTTTGTCCGCCAGCCTGATGGAGTACTGATCTCCCCTCTGGGCTGGTGCTCCTGCCTCTCACCTTTTCGGCTTCACGCTGTGGAAACCAGAGGCTTTCGGATCATTGGAATCTCCCGCGATGAGGCTGGAGTCTTTTGGCCTCTCACTCAAAACACCGCAGGTTGGTCGGTGTGCTTTCTGTCTTCTACCTTCTCCTCTCCAGGCTCGCCCGCCCCCCCCCACCCGCTCGCTCTCTCTGCGATTTGTCCCCACCAGCAGGTGAAGGGCGGTGGGAGGAGGTTGAGTCTAAGGGACACATCGGCGATTTTGGAGTTAATGCCATATAGCACTATTTTAACCCTTACCCTATCATCCGATCCTATCATCATCATGTCATTAAAAAATGTCGCTTAAATCACTCCTCCTCGCGGGGCCTAATTTCCGCAGGGTGCTCAAGGTCCGCCAACAACCCCCTTCTGGTAAAACTACCAAAATCATGAATCACTGGCTCACCTTTCACTTTTTTCCATTTCCTCTTTTTCCCCACCTTTGGAATAAACTCCCTCACTCCCTATTCAATCCCATTCTTTCCTCCAGGCTTCAAAACAGCTTGTTCACCACCACCTCTTATCATTCCCATCCAATCCGTCGATTCTTTCTACCCCCGATAATCACCCAAGCCAACCATCCCTTAAAATTCCCTGCTTTCCTTCCGAAAGTCCTTAATGTCATCTTCTATTCCTTGTTTCGCCACTCCGCCATTCCCTCTCCCTTCCAAACAGAATCTCCCTAATGTCTTCTGTTCCCCCACTGTTTTGTCCTTCCCACTCCAGCCCTCTTGTCCTCATGCCCCCTTGCTGTGGCGTTGTGTGTTAAGCTCTTTCACGAGCCTCGAACAAGGTAATACAAAAAAAAAAAAAAAAAACCTCCCCCTCTTTTCTTGTCTGTTCTTTCAGTTGGTAGTATATCTTGCCATTCTTGTCCACCAATTGGCTAAATTCCATGATTGTTTTGTCCATGAATGCCAACTCCCTTCCATGCCTTGGTTTATGTGTTGATCTTATGCCATTTGTTGTCCATTTCTCCCAACAGCTTCAATTCTGTTAAACAAGTACATATTTTTGGAAAGAAAAACACCATTTTTCTTTGTTCTTGTTGACATTTGTGTCTAGCAATTATTAGTCATTCCGATGTGCTCCTTCCACTCTGATCGGAAAACCTGTTATTGTGTTGTGGTCTGCTGTAACCATGAATTAATGCATTCTGCATCCTTCCTGACAAAGTTCCTGATCCTCCTTTATATTTCCCCTTTCAGACTTCCGGCTATACCTCTGTATCTCTCCCTTCAAAAGCTTTCACCTCACACC
The DNA here is from genome assembly GCA_035128595.1 of Eptatretus atami. NCBI lineage: Eukaryota > Metazoa > Chordata > Myxini > Myxiniformes > Myxinidae > Eptatretus > Eptatretus atami. The sequence continues at coordinate 125,107,791 of CM068953.1, read as the reverse complement.
CTGCCCCCCTTGCCTTTTTGCTTCCACCTCCCACTCTGGCATCCCCTTTTAAACTTAAATTACAACTTCTGCTCCCTCCCTTTTCCTTTAACAGGCGTATTCCTACACATCACCCTGCCCTTTCAGGATTTCACTTTACTCCTCTACCCCCTTTTCAGTTCTCTCTCTCTCTCTCTTCTCTCCCTCTCTCTCTCTCTCTCTCTTCTCTCTCTCTCTACTCTATCTATCTACTATCTATCTATATCTCTCATCTATCTATCTATCTATATCTATCTTCTATCATCTATCTATCTATCTACTATATATATATTATTCGGTGCTTTTTGCCACTCATATTTCCAACTCTCTATCAGGCCCACGCACCTCAGCACCCACCTTTAAGCTCCCACTTTATCTTGTTCTTTCCCATTTGCTGTCATTATAATACAACCTCCTGTATTTCTCCTCCCCCCTTAATTTTTAACTTTTGTTTGTGGGGGCTAATAGTCATTGCTTTGATAATACAGGATCAGTATTAGCATTATTAGCCTCATTGTGTGTGTGTGAATGGGGGTGTGCACATGTGTGCTTTCTGTTTGTGTGCATGGTTTTCTTCTTGTCCTCAATCTCTTCTTTCTTTCTTTCTTTCTTATTTTGTCTGACTCCAGAGGGTTGAATTTTGCAGATAGTTTTTCTGAGATTCACTTGACTGTGCTGATGGATTTGAAGGGTAGACAAGTAGCATCCGAAACCTGAATACCTATCCAGGTTCCTCCTGATGATCCGTCGTTTCTATTTCAGTTCCTCCTGATACTCCAGTGCTGTATCTGGTCAGTTGTTTGATTGTACACAAAAGAGCATCATACTGAAAAGAAACTTGTTTTTCTTTGATAAGTTTTATGAGGCCCGATGTCTGACCTTCATTGTGATCCATTAAAAGACGTCTTTACTGTGGTAATAAAACCACCAACTCTGCAGAATAATTCCATACGACACCATTAAATAATTTTGTACTTAATTTGTGACACTAAATGATAAATCGGTTCAGGCATGTGTGATGTCTCCGGCCATTCCAAACTCGGGGGTCACGAGCCATCTGTTGATTTTGCCATCCTGTTCAATTTCTGGTTTGTTATAAAAGCTTATAAAGTGTTGAATGAATGACCAACAATTCAAAACCCTGAAGGAAAGGAACTGGCAGTCTTTTCCTGTAGCTTAATGGAGTTTTTAAAAAAAAAATGAAAACACTTAACTGTGCAACTTTCTCTTATACCACATTTCAGGTAAAACAAAAACCCACCAATATATCAGAATTCCATTAACTGTATTTTATCTTTGCGATTAAAAATTGGTCATGCTTGAGGTACTGTAGATCATTCAATATAACATGCAAGGCCACAGGCCTCTGACTTTTCCTCTTTCAAGATGAATTTGGATGTTAATGAACTAGTACGTGCCCGTAAAAAAAAAAAAAATAAATATAAAATATTCAAACCGACGCACACAAACACAACCACCACAGGCCGTTTCTTCGATCTCTCGCGTGCCGCGTACGGTGCGTGGCCCGGAAGTTCGCATATTATTCGCAGTTACGATTATTCGCAATTTTAGCTTTAAATACCCAATTATTCAATTAAGTGCGGAACGTATTTTACCTTTCGCATGTCGTGGCCAAAGGAAAAACAAAAGAGAAGAGAGAAAAAAATCTTAGCTTCCTGGTTCGGAGCAACAGCACTCCTGATGCTTTACCGAACATTTATGCACCGTCTAAATATGAAAACGTCATAAACTTGGGGCACTGTGTTTATCTATAAATGCGCATAAAGAAATTCGAGAAATTATTAGAATACCACGAAGTCATACATTATCCGGAAGCCGTACGTTGTACCTTATCGGAACGTGGCTGTGCTTCCTCCCACATCGCCACCCGCCACTGCAACACGTGTCTTTGTCATTGGTTTGGTTAAATTAAATGGCCATAACTTGGTGAAGCACTTGTCCGATTAATATCAAACTCTGGAAAAGGCACTCCCAGGTCCCAGCAATATATCGGCAAGTTTCAATTAGATGCGACCAGTGGCTTGTCGAGAACAGCGGTGACAGACCACACTACACACACACACAACCCACACACCCACACACACACACACAGACACACACACACACACGAGATTGCTGGAATTATAGCTAGATAGAATGTGTTATTTTAAACAATTGCACATGTTCCGGATGTTAAAATTTATTCATCTATTTATTTTTGTTCCCTCAATCCCCATCTGTGTGCCGATTTAATATCGCCCCCCAGGTATCTGCAAGAACACACAGATTTTTCTTGTTGTTGGAGTGCTCGGAGAACTGCAGGGTGCTGGGAAATCTCCATAATGTCCTCCTCGCTGAAATTCCTCACGAGGGTGACCAGAGGGTAAGGTCCTTATTTCTGTGTGGTTTTTTATTGAAAGCAAGAAACTAGGATTTGTGTAAAAGCAGTAATAAGTTGAATAGGTACAACTACTACGATTAGATAATAACAAAACACTTGTGAACTAATGTTCAGAAAAATCAAACATGTTGCGTAGAATTCTAGACCCTTGATGGGACGATCTATACATTCAAGTTCAAAAACAAGAAATGACCGCACTGTGGCTCACAGCCTGTGACAAAATTCGGTAACGGGCATATTGGGAAATGCGCCTTAAAGCACTCTAAAAAGATGAACAGCGCTTTGGGAAACAACATTTACGCGCTATTAAAAGGATTAACCGACAACCTCTCATTCCACGTCAAGCCTCGCACATTTCCAGCAGTTTATATCAGAATGACCTTATTCGTCACTCAGCGGCACAGGATTGTTGAACCCTAATATGGAGCCATTCAATAACTAGGGGCGTAACGATTTTTTTTTTTCTTCTAATTTACATAACGTTATGCTCGATACCATTCGCTGATTCTGGACAGGCTGATTAACCAGACTATTAATGACGTATGTAAGATATGTCCCAGCAATGGGAAAAGTTTCAGTTAACCCTATCAATTTAATTATTTCATGGACTTTAAGAGGTAATTATGTTGCAGAACTCCTGGTTTTCATTCAGAGCAAAGCTCTGAGCACGTTTATCAACCCCAAAATGTGTGTGGTTAAACTGTGTAAAATGACGTATAGTCTGACAGTCCGTGACAAATGGAAAAACACTTTTAAAAGATAGGAGTGGTCAATAACGGTGGAATATTACAACAGTCCAACAACATTGTTGGGCAGATTGTTTGCGGTTAAGTTAACGTAGAGTTTTTATACAGACAGTCTTGACTTATTTAAGGGTTTGTTCTTGGGACCTCTACAAGTCGATTTCACTGAGTAACAATCTGGAAAGAAAAGAATAGGATTATTACAAACGTTTACGTGTGCAGTGGTTGCATATACCGTTAATTTTAGTGTTACTTGCTCATGTGAGGGGGACTTTGCAGTTGAAGATATCGAAGTAGTTTGAGTAGCGGAGGTTGAAAGCTCAGGAATTGCGGACGTCTGTAGAAGGTTTACAAACGTTAACGAAATATATCAAGGGTGGATTGAACGGCTACCCGCTTCTTCTCATCATATGATTGTGCAGGGCCACGGAGACAATCTGGATGATTCTAATTGATGATGGCAAAGCGTTTCAGCGTTCGGGTCCATCCTCTCGAGAGCAACCAATCCTGCAAATCAAAATGCTTGAACAAGCCTGCTGCCCAAGTCCTTTTATTTATTTTTTAGTTGTTTGTTTGTTTTGGTTGTCTATTTTTTTTTAATTATTTCAAAAAAATTGTTTCACAATATTTATTTAATTCGGACAATTTACCTAAAGTCGAGTTTACCTATGTCGAGGACCGTCGTAACCTGACGACTGCTCGTATATACTGTTTTCCTCGGAAGGTTTTGTGCGATGGATTTTCCCGTGTACATTCTGTGGTGTAAGGTACGAATCAGTCAGGTATCTCTGGATATTGTGTGTGTGTGTGTGTGTGGTGTGGGTGTGGGTGTGTGTGTGTTGTGGTGTGTGGGTGTGGTGTGTGTGTGTGGTGGTGTGTTGTTGTGCGTGTGCGTGCGCAGCGCCACGTTTGATTACTGTGGCTTTCTGACGGGCCTGATTAAACGATACTGTATTATTTTTGACCATGTATTCAAGGAGAAAAGGACAGAAGGTGAGAATAGGAACAGTGTTCGGCAAATAATAAATAGTTGATCGAGCCCAGAACAAGGTCTGGGTAACCACTACTCGTTAGCTGCAAGCTTCAAATGTTCAGTCTTTCTACGCCTTTGCACGACTTCTGCAGAGGTTATACACGCAACGATTCTGGAAGTAGCGGGGGCCCATCCTTCTCGGCTCCCCTCCATCTCTGCCTTCTTTCGGGCGTTCTTCCTTGTTTTTTTCTTACCCTTGGTATGTTGAACGACATCATTGTCCATGTAAATGGTTTCAGGTTAATTGTTGAGACAAAATTTTTTTTTTCCCACCAACAAAAACAATATTTTTTTGCAGATTTTTGCTCAATGAAATTTTGACTTGCGCAAAAAATCGAACTTATGGTAAAGGTTCCCATGAAAACGGAACCCCTGAGGCAGAAGTCGAGGACTGTCATTAGATTGGCAAGTGCCTTCAGGAAAGTATTCACGCAATGAACTGACGTTTTTCAACAATTTTGGTTGTGTTTACAAGCCGCTGAATTAAAATGGATTAAATTTAAATTTTTTTTTTTGTCAGACCGATCTATAATCGAACTACCCAACATCCAATAATAACAAAGTGAAGAAACCGTGGTTTTTAGAATTTTTTTTTTTCTTTTCAG
>CM068953.1:125073433-125099575 GCA_035128595.1 Eptatretus atami | reverse complement strand
TTTTTTTTAATTATTTACAAAAAAATTGTTTTAATATTTATTTTAATCGGCGTTTACCTAAAGTCGAGTTACGTATGTCGACTGTCTTAACCTGACGACTGCTCGTATATACTGTTTATCTCGGAGGTTTTGTGCTGATGGATTCCTGTGTACATTCTGTGTGTGGTAAGGTACGAATCAGTCAGGTATCTCTGGATTTTGTGTGTGTGTGTGTGTGTGTGTGTGTGTGTGTGTGTGTGTGTGTGTGTGTGTGGTGTGTGTGTGTGTGTGTGTGTGTGTGTGTGTGTGTGTGTGTGTGCGCGGCGCGCGCGCACTTGATTACTGTGCTTTCTGACGGGCCTGATTAAACGATACTATTATTTGACATGTATTCAAGAGAGGGAAGGAGGAAAGGAAGAAGGGTGAGATGAGGCAATGTTCGTGCAAATAATAATAGTTGATCGAGCCCGAACAGGTCTGTAACCCTCTCAAGCTGCAAGCTTCAAATGTCTCAGTCTTTCTACGCCCTTCACCTTCTGAGAGGTTATACACGCAACGATTTCTGGAGAGTAGGCCCATCCTTCGGCCTCCCTCCTCTGCCTTTCGGCGTTCCTTGTTTTTTTTCTTCCCTTGTATGTGATAGCACTCACTGTCCATGTAAATGTTCAGTTAAATGTTGAATCTTTTTCATTTTTTGCAGATTTTGCTCAATGAACTTTGACTTACGCAAAAATCGACTTATGTAAAGGTCCCAGGAACGGAACCCTGATGAAGTCGAGGACTGTCTGTATTGCAGTGCCTTCAGAAAGTATTCACACACCTTGACTTTTTCACATTTTGTTGTGTTACAGCCTGAATTTAAAATGGATTAAATTTAAATTTTGTCACCGATCTACACAAAAACACCCATAATAACAAAGTGAAAACGTGTTTTTAGAATTTTTACAACTTCATTAAAAATCAAAAGCTGAACTGTCTTGTGTCAATATGTATTCAACCCCTGAGTCAATACTTTGTAGATGTGCCCTTGGCAGCGATCACATCTTCACGTCTTCTTGGGTATGCCTGTATCAGCTTTGTACATCTGGATTTAGGGTTTTCTCCCATTCTTCGTTGCAGTTTTGCTCAAGCTCTGTTAAGTTGGATGGGGAGCATCGTGAACATCAACCTTCAAGTCTTTCCACAGATAATTATCAATGGGATTCACGTCTGGGCTTTGGCTGGGCTACTCAAGGACTTTCATGTTCTTGATCTGAAGCCATTCCAGTGTTGCTTTGGATGATTGATTGAGGTCCTTGTCCCGTTGGAATGTAAATATTCACCGCAGTCTAAGGTGATTACACTCTGAAGCAGGTTCTCCTCAAGGATTTGTCTGTATTTAGCTCCATCCATTGTTCCCTCTATCTTACAAGTCTCCCAGTGCTCTGCCATTGAAAAGAATCCCCATAGCAGATGCTGCCACCACCATGTTTTACGGTAGGGATGGTATTAAATGGGTGATGAGCTGTGCTCAGTTTCCGCCAGACGTAGTGCTTTGTATTCAGGCCAGAGACTTCCATTTTCGTCTCATCAGCCCACAGAATCGTTTCCCTCACGCTCTCAGAGTTCCTCACATGCCCTTTTACAAACTCCAAGCGAGCTCTTGTGTGCCTTTTTCTCAGGAGTGGCTTCTGTCTGGCCACTCTCCCATAAGCCTAGATTTATGAAGTGTTACAGAGATTGTTGTCCTTCTGGCAGGTTCTCCCATCTCAGCCAAGGAACTCTGTAGTTTGTTTAGAGTGGACATTTGGGTTCTTGGTCACCTACCTCACCAAGTTTTCCCCCTCTGTCTGTAACCCTCTCAAGCTGCAAAGCTTCAAATGTCTCAGTCTTTCTACGCCCTTCACCTTCTGCAGAGGTTATACACGCAACGATTTCTGGAGAGTAGGCCCATCCTTCGGCCTCCCTCCTCTGCCTTTCGGCGTTCCTTGTTTTTTTTCTTCCCTTGTATGTGATAGCACTCACTGTCCATGTAAATGTTCAGTTAATTGTTGAATCTTTTTCATTTTTTGCAGATTTTGCTCAATGAACTTTGACTTACGCAAAAATCGACTTATGTAAAGGTCCCAGGAACGGAACCCTGATGTAAGTCGAGGACTGTCTGTATTTGCAGTGCCTTCAGAAAGTATTCACACACCTTGACTTTTTCACATTTTGTTGTGTTACAGCCTGAATTTAAAATGGATTAAATTTAAATTTTTTGTCACCGATCTACACAAAACACCCCATAATAACAAAGTGAAAACGTGTTTTTAGAATTTTTTACAACTTCATTAAAAATCAAAAGCTGAACTGTCTTGTGTCAATATGTATTCAACCCCTGAGTCAATACTTTGTAGATGTGCCCTTGGCAGCGATCACATCTTCACGTCTTCTTGGGTATGCCTGTATCAGCTTTGTACATCTGGATTTAGGGTTTTCTCCCATTCTTCGTTGCAGTTTTGCTCAAGCTCTGTTAAGTTGGATGGGGAGCATCGGTGAACATCAACCTTCAAGTCTTTCCACAGATAATTATCAATGGGATTCACGTCTGGGCTTTGGCTGGGCTACTCAAGGACTTTCATGTTCTTGATCTGAAGCCATTCCAGTGTTGCTTTGGATGATTGATTGAGGTCCTTGTCCCGTTGGAATGTAAATATTCACCGCAGTCTAAGGTGATTTACACTCTGAAGCAGGTTCTCCTCAAGGATTTGTCTGTATTTAGCTCCATCCATTGTTCCCTCTATCCTTACAAGTCTCCCAGTCTCTGCCATTGAAAAGAATCCCCATAGCATGATGCTGCCACCACCATGTTTTACGGTAGGGATGGTATTAAATGGGTGATGAGCTGTGCTCAGTTTCCGCCAGACGTAGTGCTTTGTATTCAGGCCAGAGACTTCCATTTTCGTCTCATCAGCCCACAGAATCGTTTCCCTCACGCTCTCAGAGTTCCTCACATGCCCTTTTACAAACTCCAAGCGAGCTCTTGTGTGCCTTTTTCTCAGGAGTGGCTTCTGTCTGGCCACTCTCCCATAAAGCCTAGATTTATGAAGTGTTACAGAGATTGTTGTCCTTCTGGCAGGTTCTCCCATCTCAGCCAAGGAACTCTGTAGTTCTGTTAGAGTGGACATTTGGGTTCTTGGTCACCTACCTCACCAAGTTTCCTCTTGCCCAGTTACTCATTTTGGTCGGACAGCCAGCTCTTGAAAGAATCTGGGTCGTTCCATATTCTTTCCATTTCCTCATGATGGAGCTCACTGTGCTCTTGGGAACTTTCAACACTCTAGAAATTGTTTTATACCCTTCCCCAGATCTATGTCTCCTCACAATTCTATCTCGGAGTTCTGCGGACAGTTCCTTGGACTTCATGGTTGAGGTTCTGCTCTGACATCCACCGTCAACTGTGGGACCTTGTATAGAAAGGTGTGTTTCTTTCTAAATCATGTCCAATCAATTCAATTGGTCACAGGTGGACTCCGATCAAGTTGTGGAGACATCTCAAGGATGATCAAAGGAAATTGGATCCACCTGAGCTCAATTTGGAGTGTCGTAGCAAAGGGGTTGAATATTTATTGCAACTTTTCATTTTTTATAAATTTGAAAACTTTCTAAAACCATGTTTTCATTTTGTCATTATGGGGTATTTTGTGAAGATTGGTGGAAAAAAATTTAAATTATTCCATTTTAAATTCAGGCTGTAATACAACAAAATGTGAAAAAGTCAAGGGGTGTGAATACTTTCTCAAGGGTGTGGTGTGTGTTTGTGTGTTTATATGTATGTATGAATATATCATATATATATATATATATATATATATATATATATATATATATATATATATATATGATTGACCCCTCCCATGCTCCTCTAGCCAAAGTCGCTACATAAAGCAACCCAAGAAGACTTGCGCAAGGTAAGTGCTAAACTTCTTGGGTTGCTTTATGTAGCTACTTGACGAGAGGAGCATGGGAAGGCGTCAGTCATTTATATAATCCGAGCCACCTGAGTGTAGTTGATTATGTGAGAGCTGATTGGCTATTCCCTCCATTCACAGGTGAGAGATGTGGGTGGGTCGGTCTTTATTTATTTATTGACTGCTTTTGACGTTTGCACGTGGTACATGCTTGAGAGCCTCATTGGTCTACGCCATCGCTGATGATTCACCAATAAGTGATGAAACCGGTCTGGCAGCTGAGGGGAGTGTATAGCATTGGGATTGTCGTGTGTGTACTATGTCGAGGGTTGAGAGACATAATGTTGTAACTGAAATTTTTCCGAAAATTTCCCATTCCCTGCAAATCGCTAAATAATGGTGTTGAAAGACATGAGAGCCATTTTATTCAATTTCGCAAAAAATGCAGTTACAACATTATGTCTCTCGACCCTCAGATTGTGTGAACATCTTTATAGTTGTTGAGGAACTCTGAGAAGGGTTCGAAACAGCGTTTAGCACTGACCTTGCATAAGTCTTCTCGGGTTGCTTTATGCAGCTACTTTGGCTGGAGGATCATGGGAGGGGTCAATCACTTGTATAATCCTAGCCACCTGGGTGCAGTCAATTAGGTGAGAGCTGATTGGCTTTTCCCTCCATTCACAGGTGAGAGATGTGGGTGTTTCTTTCGATATATATATTTTATTACCCTTCCTTTCGTGCTGCAAAGGAATATAGGGCTGCCGAGGCAGTTTCATTGGCTAGGCGTACAGTCATGGACTGGTCACCACTCCAATGCGGGCTACCCTGAATGGTTATTTCCACAGGACACTGGTACTCATTACACTGACCTCGGAAGGATGACAGGCTGAGTCAACCCCACCTCGCCTTAATTAAACGGTCGACGGGCTCAAACTCAGGACCCTGAGGTCCCAAGCCAGCCACCTTAACCACTTATCTAACACCAGGCCGATACACACACACACACACACACACCAGTGGGGTAGGTATGCTGACACATTGTAAGCGATAAGGGACTGTGCTTCGTACGTAGCTACATAATAAAGAGCAGCAGTTGCAGCATGACCTCCCATTGTCTCGGGAGTTGTGCTCACCTGCAGTGAACACAAGAAGGCTGCACTTATTTTCTGATATTTAAATTTCCGGCTGCTTTCTGATGGTTTCTGTGATATTTCCTGGTGTATCAGCTTTGATGTCCATCGGTAAGTGAAATTTCAGCTTTCCATGTCACCCAGAAGCTAACGAACATTAATATCAGTCAGTCAATGAGTGGTTGGAATGAGCTTTCTACTATATATATATTATACACACGGGGAAAAACAGAGATGTCAGGATAAGTCAATTTTGAAGAAACTGAAAAACAAAGTTTCAAGACTTTGGTGGACTGTTTAATAACTGTCATATAGATTTTTTCCAGTAAAAGGAAGAGTGATCATTGGCCGATCAAATTAAGCATGTAGCATTTTCCAAGCTTCTGTGTTATTTAATTTAAGAGCAAAGAACGAATCAATGTTGCAAACTGACATCACTGGTTATTCCCTTGTTTAATAATTGCCATGCAATTTTAACCCAGGATGTGTACAAATTCATGCTTGTTGGTTATTAGCATAGATTACATGACTTTGGTGATCACAGATTATTTTTTTCAACATTAAACGGTCATTGTTTTTTTGTTTGATTGGTGTTCAACGCCATACTCAAGGGTATTTCGCTTATATGACGACGGATTCTCCATTTCTTACTCCGTACTACTTAATATGATGGAAACCGGGAGAAACCAAGGATAAACCACCCCCGCGATAGCCGAAGTCATTTCATGTGACTCCCTCATATACCTAAGCAGGTTGATTGGGCGGTGGGTACATCGAATGAGGATGGGTACTCAGACGCGCTAACCATTAAGCCACGGCGTGGGTCCCTAAAAGTCACAATAAAGGTTTGACCAGGCTTGAACCACGATATGCACCAACTACGGAGCCCATGATATAACCAAATAGGCCATTGTAGTGCTCAGAGTTTATGCTGTGAAAGTTTTACAACCTTTCATTTTTTAGTTTCTCAACTCTGAATGTTATGTGGAACAGTTAACATGAATGAAAGGGAGATAACCAGGAGTAAAGTACTGACAACTCTGGGTTTCTACTTGTTCAGCTTTGACAACACTTGTTTTTTCATTGCACGGCTAAACTTTATACCATATATAATTATGTGACACCCCTGGTTATTTGTTAAAGTAATATTGTGAGAGGAAACCTTATGTTGCCAACTATTGGCAGGTGCAATAACCCTGAAATTTATAAAAAGTGACATCACCGGTTTCCCCTTGTGGTCTTCAATATATATATATATATTTTTTTTTTCTTCTGAATTTACATCTATGCAATTATTGCTGCAAGATAGCACTTCCGGGAGCCGCAAAGAGTCCGTGCGTTCTGGCGTTGACGTCACGGCATTCATCTCAGGTTGGTGAACGACATTAATAATTATCATCATTGAGCCCGACACAAACCATTAATGACTCCAGATTGTGTTTAACAAAGTGGGAGATAATGTTCTGCGTGACACCGGCACTTATCTTTCTCGATATCATGCGGCAAGGGCTGTGTGGGATTCTAGCTGGCGCTCTCAGCACTCATTTCGGATGGAACAATATCTAATAATAAATAAAATATATAATATATATATATATATATATATAATATATGCACACATACATACATACATACATACACACACGCGCACACGAAGGTGGATACTTTGAGATCTGGCAGGGCTCCATTCCATCTTCTGGAACCCGCATATGGAGATAACATCAATGACACACACACGCTAACCAAATGGAGAGAGATGTGTTGGGTCATTTGCATGCACAACTATTATTCAAAGAAAGAAAGATTTTCGGACAGTTTCACATGACAATTTATTGTGCCCCTCACTACTTTATTTACATACTTTTTGGCACACCATCCCTACATTCTTTCACAATAAAAAAAGTTTCTCTTGTGTTCATCAAGATAACTGTAGAAAAAGTTTTTGCTTGAAGTGAAAGTGGAGCGAGGGGGACAGAGTTTTGGCCCTGCATGATATGATAGGCTACGAGTTAAACAATGGAATGCAAGTCTTTGTCTACACCGGATAACAGAGTAAACCATGAATTTCTCCCTCATCTCTCCCTCATCTCCCCAATCCCCTCCTCCACTCCCATCCAGTTTGACATGTGAGAACGAAGTGATCAGACACCTTATGCTTCCCCTAAACACTACTGGTTACAACACCGTCTCCTGGTGGTGCACAAAATCAGGATGACATCCCTCTCCATTGCCCTTAATACAGTGGGAGAAATGCTAAATCCTTACCGCAAATGTGAAACTGGCTGAGGCCTTATTTCTATCTTTCTCTGACTCCTCCACTCCAAATCCCCAACACCCCCCCCCATTAATGCAGCAGTATTTTTACGGTGATCACGTCGGTCAGTTGATTAAGACGCATCAAGGGTTGATTTGCACCTTTCCCAAGCACAATCTGGACCATCTGTGGCTGATTGGGTGGAGTGCTACACTTCACGCCAAGCATTCAAATGCGAGTGTGTCACCGTGCCAAGCTGGAGGGAGAGTGAATTTAATGGAGCGTTACATGCTCAATCCCTATTCTCCTCTGAAGGATTGTAAATGCCAACGCGGTTATTTCCCCAATGATCGTAACTGTCCGGAGAGATCAATAAAACCCAATGAGGTTATAAAGTCTATTACAATGGGGAGGGTGACGGAAGGTACACAAGGATTCATTTACCACACAGTTCTATTTGCAACTGGGGATACGTACTCCTGAGGAATCGTACGAATGGTAGACATTGGTGAGATAAATCTTAAGACCTCATTCATGCCCCAGGAGAAGACCAGAAAGAATCACAACACAGGAATACTTGTTTACTGTCTGGGCACGGCAAACTTCCAGCAGCTTGTCCTGGAGTGGGTGGAAGGCGGACAGAGATTGTAGCCCATGCCAGGATGGATGCGGCCCGAGGTTGAGACTGCTATTGCTATTGGGAGAGGAATCGTTCCAGTGATGGTCACGGATACAGGCTCTGCCTCTTTGGCAAGCTGCATGGCACATCTTCCTCTACCAAACCCCAGACCAGACAGATGCAGATTTCTGGCCACTCCACCTTTTAACCCTTCGGCTCTCAACCCACCCCATGACGTCACTTGGTCCTGCCTGCTCCGTGCTCATTGGTGGGCCTGGCATCAATCAAGCTGTGGCCTCACCCCTAAGTTTCTCAGCTCACCCCGAAGGTTCGAAAAATTGCGGAACCACGCCAATACTTGCATCTCGGTGGTTTTGCAAGGCTGCTACTATGCGAAGAACATTTGCGGTATGTTACAAAACAAAACGTTAAGGTGAGATTGTAGAATAAGAGTGTTTTGACATATTGGGAGGGGAGACGAAAGCAGCTTGTCCTGCCCCAGGCAAGATACTCTTATAGTCTTGGGGGATTTCAGTGCATCGACTGGAACTGATAGGGATGTTTATGAGACGTGTTAGTTCCCATGTGTCTGGAACTGTGAACCAGAATAGCACTAAGTTCCTTGACTTTGCAAGAAGTCATGGATTTAGGGTGGCTGGTTCAAGGTTTCAGCACCCACAGGCTCATCGCTGGACTTGGTATTCCAACGCTGGTGGTGTGGCAAAGGAGATTGACCATGTGTTCATTGATGGTTGCTGGAGGATGATCCAGAGCTGCAGGGTCGACCAGAGTGCTCAGTTCCTCAATACTGACCATAGGCTTGTTGTAGCAACTCTGGAGATGCAACTTAAATACAGGAGAATGGTACCACCCCAGCCAAGGCTGTGTGTTGGCAAGCTCAAGGATGAGAGGGTAGCTGGGGAGTTTGCGAACAGGCTGAGTGGAGATTTGGGGGGTCTGGGTGCTTTGGAAAATCCTGAAGACTTGTGGAGTGACTTCAAGACCACCATCCTTGATGTTGCTGGTGGATGTCTTACAACTCACTGAAGGGTGAGAAGAATTTTGTACTTCAAGGGACACTGGATACCATTGACCAGAGTCGCAGGGCCAGGTTTTATGGCAGAGCTGAGCTGTTCAGGGAGTTGAGACGTAAAACTGTACTTGCACTAAGGGAGGGTCAAGTGATTCTCGTCCTGTTTACAGGGGACTTCGCGCATTGCGTTCCTCCAAGCCCATCCCTCGGTGTACTTCAGTTAGAGCGGAGGGTGGTGGGCTCTTGACAGAGGAGTCCGAAGTGAAGGTCCGCAAGGGCCGGTTACTTTGAGCAGCTGTACCAGGCTGACCCACCAGCTGTCGAGTTGGATGTCAGGGGTTCTATCATTATTTTATCCCAAAAGCTGACCCTCCAATCAACTGTGATCCACCTTCGTTTGTGGAAACACAGGATGCAGTGAACCAGTTGAAATGGGGTAAAGCTCCAGGGTTTTGTGGCATCCCTGCTGAACTTCCCAAGGCTGGTCGAAATGCTGTACTCGTGTCGTTGCATGCAGTTCTGTGCTCTGCCTGGAACACAGGCATCATCCCAACTGACTGGAAGAGGGGCCTTGTCCCTTTGCAAAGGGAAGGCTGATCGCCAGGACTGCAACAACTACCAATTGGTGACGCTGCTCTCAGTTCCGGGAAATGTCATTGCTCGGATAATTCTTGATAGGGTTCGCCACCATCTGCTTGAGCACCAGCACCCAGAGCAGTTAGGATTTACACCAAAGAGTCATTGATTGACCGTATCCTTGCTCTTTGGGCCCTCACCAAACACAGACGAGGGTTTTGACGGGCTGCTGCTTGCAACCTATGTTTATCTCTGCAAAGTGTTTGATTCAGTGAATTGGGATGGCCTCTGGAGGAGTCTTGGTCTTCGTGGGGTGCCACCAAAACTGATCGATCTGAGGTCTGAACTATACTCTGGTACTGAGAGTGCTGTGGGATGTGGTGATACCATCTCTGAGTTATTTCTAGTTGTTACTAGAGTTCATCAGGGGTGTGTACTGGCCCCCACACTTTTCAACACTTGTATGGACTGGATTCTGGGTAAGATGTCGGAGAGATCAAGCTGCGGTGCATCATTTGGGAATGTCAAGATCTCTAACCTTGATTTTGCAGATGATGCAGTCATCTTTGTGGAGACTCTAGATATCCTTTTGGGGGCCCTCAAGGTGCTGAATGAGGAGTCGGAGCCACTGGGATTATGGGTTTCCTGAGTCAAAACGAAGATCCAGACTTTTAGTGACCTCTTGGATGCTGCTATCTTGTCTGTACCTGTTTGTTGTGAGGATATTGAGGTCACGGAGAAATTCACTTACCTTGGCAGTGATATTCATGTCTCTGCTGGCTGTGAGCCAGAGGTCAATGGACCTCTGGGTCAGGCCTGGAGAGTCATGGATTCACTGGATCATGGGGTGTGTTGCTGTAGGTACCTGTGCCGGAGGATGAAAGTCCAAATCATCAGATCCTTGGTGCTTCCAGTCTTGCTCTGCGGATGTGAGACTTGGACTGTGACCAAGGATCTGAGATGGAGACTTGATTCAGTTGATACCAGTATCTTTGGAAAACCCTCAGCTGTCGCTGGTTGGACTTTGTGTCCAACGATCGGTTGCTGAGAGAGACTCAAATGAGATTTGTTACCTGCATAGTCTATGAGTCTCAGTTGCAGTTGTATGGACAATGATCGTTTTCCTGACGCTGATCCTGCTCACCAGATTCTTTCAGCGAGGGAGACTCGTGAGTGGAGGAGGCCAATGGGCCGTCCACATGTCTTGTGGATGCAGCAGGTTGATCAGCATCTCAAGGAGATGTTGGAAGGGCCAGGCATCTGCCTGGAGGATGATCAGACAGGGGCCCCTGGAGTACCGGTGGAAAGTGGACACAGCGACACGCTGCTCCGGTGCATGCTCCCCTATCTGATCTGACCTGACCTGAGACGACAGGCTTTCTTTACAAATATTGATGCATATTCTATTGCTCCTAATGTACCTCCCTCTTATGCTAAACATGCACCATGGAAATAACTATTTCTAAGCTATACATTCTTAACCCCCATAAGCCTTCTCCGCAACAGTATGTTAGCGAGCTGGGGGCTGATGTTTCGAGTGTTTGCCCTTAGTCAGAGCAAAATCGGGGTTTTGCTTTTGTGTTCTGATGATGCTGGAAATGTCAGACACACCACACTTCCCATACTAACTAATGTATTCTTTTATCAGCTTTTAATTTTTGAATTCCTTGGGATTTTTATGCCTTTAAAAACTCGGAATTTCTTTTTTAAAGCACATCAAAATCGTTTTGAATCATCTTTGGGTATTTATATTCAAATAGTATAGCACATTCAGGCACAAGTATAGCCATATGCATGCTCACATTACCTGTAATAAAATAGCACTCAAACCTTTGTTCAAGAGCACAAATTTAAGGCCAGGGAAGAAGTGCACTTGACAATGATGGCAGACTCTCCAAGAGAAAACAATATGCTGCGACATGTCAAAAACTTAATTGCATACATCTCCACTGTGCATAAAATTGCTGCAAATGTCAATGATAATGTGCAATTTATTGGGTGAATATGAAGCCACAATGCATACTCTACACCAAAAGTGATTTTATGCATTTCAAATTCAAAAAATCTTTTGTCCGAGAGAGGGATTAGGATTTGCATAAAACAGGTAAATTGAGCAGTGAGTGGTGTTTGTATAACTTAGCCCTGACATATTCATGATGGATCGCTGTTACTTCTTTCAGCTGCATCGCAAGCATTCACAGAATTGGTTTAACATTGAACCCTTGATTCTGTAATTGTTCGTGTGTCCTCGCCTCACTGGATGATCAGTGGTGCCGTTTCCTCCCTTTGGTCATTATTGTAGAGCCTTCCCCCTTTCTGTGCAGCTTCATCAATTCGAAGAAACCTGTTTGAACAGCACACTGTATGTTCTATTGGTCATTTATATTGTACGAATAAGTGATTATTACCTCCGCCACCGAAGGTGAAGGAGGTTTATGTTTTCACCCCTTTCTGTTTGTTTGACTTTTTGTTTGTTTGTTTGTGTACAGGATATCTCAAAAAGTTGTGGATGGATTCGGATGAAATTTTGTGGACAGGTTAGTGTTTAACAAGGACGAACTGGTGAAGGTGAAGATCCGGATCGGATTAGGCTACGAGATTTAAAAAAAATGATTCTTCACCATTGAGAGATGGGGCAAAAATTAGAGAAAGCACGATATCTCAAACATTGTGGGCGGATTCGGATGAGACTTGGACGTGTTGGGTGTGTGGCAAGGATGAATTGATTCGATTTGGTGAAGATCCGAACCAGGATCTGGATATGATAATTATTTAATTTTTATAGTGTTTTCACCATTAAGAGATAGGGCCAAAAACGATAATAGCATGATATTTCAAAAATGTATTGGGCCCGATATGATCTTGTGGATCAGGCATTGCGTGGTGGCGGTATCGCTCTCAGCAAGTGCCCTTCTCGTTGTACGTTTATTTGTTTCCCATCATGACATGTTAAACAGGTTAAATTTATAAATGGCACACAAAATAGTTACATTATT
The DNA here is from genome assembly GCA_035128595.1 of Eptatretus atami. Classification (NCBI taxonomy): domain Eukaryota; kingdom Metazoa; phylum Chordata; class Myxini; order Myxiniformes; family Myxinidae; genus Eptatretus; species Eptatretus atami. Next base: position 125,087,056 of record CM068953.1, on the reverse strand, counting down.
AACAGAATTAGCACAGGCCTTTTAAGATAGTTGTCTGCATTTTCTCTTCAGAGTGCTTTTTGGACATTGTTGCTGTCTGTGACATATTCTTCAGATTTCGTTCCTGGCACCATTAAAGGTATCTACATCAGACTTTGGCCACAAAAATAAGACGCAGGATTTTGTTCAGAATACCAGTACATAAAGGCATAGATTTTTCAAAAGATACTATTGAGTTTATTTCTACCGATGAGAAAGTGTTAGTGATCAGAACAGTCAACTTAATATCTCATTTTGATGATGTGTGGATGAAACCCGTTCATGCATGAAAAGTAACAGACAGTATGGAGTCAGGTCATGTTCTTCAAGGAAAATGATAGAATTAAAAGAGGGTAATGGCAAATGATCTTGTCAAATAAAAATTGGATATTTATTATTCCAATTTGTTGTCCTCACTCATTCAGAGCGTGGGTGCTGTTTGAAGGGATCCAATGGCAAATGATGCACTGGGCAGTTTGCCATTACCTCTCCCAGCAGTTGTCACAGCAGGAATTTAAAGTTTGGCCATGGTGTCTGCACACAATGAACTACTCTTCTGAAAGTCACCTGGGAACTTTAATGTCCACGAGCAGTTAAGACACCGAGCTAAAAGTCTTCATGAGGGATGGCACAGTCATTGGTACTCTGCCCAAACTATATGTGAAGTACTAGGATGGCGGGTTTCTCGTCAGTTCAATAATTAAAACGAGATGGCTCAAGGGAAGAGTGCTACCTGCTAGTTATCCTACCAGCCTGTTTTTGATTATGGTTGAATAAATTAAGTTTTTGTTGTGTGGAGAAAGGATATTTTTAACTTCATTATTGGTAAGGTTTTGAAATCATGTACTTTGTCTTGAACAACATTGAAGTGATGGTAGGGGGCCACCTATATATTGAGACATGATGCTTTGGAGGAAAGGGCCAAGAAGATTGGGAATGTGGATATCTGCCATTGATTCTGTTTTGAAGAAATTATTTGCTCTTTCCATAATTGTTGAAGGAAGGATTATTTATGCTTTTCATGAAGTAAAGGATTATTGGAAGGATCTTATGTAAGAGCAAAACATTTCTGCAGTTTTGGCCAATTATGATCTGCGAAATTTAGTCTTTCATTGAGGTTGGGTAGAATCCTTGGGGAATTGTCATGGAACCAGAAGGATTATCTTTCCAAATAAACTCAAAATAGTCAAACATTGCTCAACTTGGTCAATTTGGCCCAAACAAAATAATCATTATGGCAAAGAAGAATCCAAAAGAGGAAGTTAATAAGAAATAATTTCTCATTCAAGGATTCATTACATTTGGTTCCGTTACATGGGGCACTTAGATAAGTGTCCCTTCCAGGACAATGCACTCATTAATTGCAACACTCATTAACTATAAAGCCCCAGAATGACAAATTTTAGTTGGGTTGGGAATCAAATTTGGGAGAGACAGCTCTGAGGGATGTTCTCTCCTGTCATCGCTTCTGTCAACCCTGTGTGTGTATTATATTTTGATGTATATATTACATGTACATATTATATATATATATAATATATATATATATATATATATATATTATATATATATGATTTATTGATGTGTGTCATATATATATATATATATATATAATATATATATATATATATATATATATACACACACAAAGATATATATGTACAAAAAATATTTTATATACATTATATAATACTAGTACGTGCCCATAAAAAAAAGAATAATAATAAATATTCCAACTGCGAGCAACAAACAACAACCACACAGGCCGTTTCTTCGCTCTCGCATGCCCGTACGTGCGTGGCGCGGAAGTTCGCATATCACAGTTATGATGATTCGCAATTTAGGTTTTAATGGCCAATTATTCAATTAGCGCCAACGTATTTTGCCTTTTCGCAATGTCATCGCAAGGAAAAACAAAAAGAGAAGAGAAGAGAAAAAAATTACTTCCTGGTTCGGAGCACACCAGCACTCTGATGTTACCGAAATTTATGCACGTCTCATGAAAACGATCATAACTTGCGGCATTGTGTTTATCTAAAATGCGCATAAGAAATCGAAAATTATTAGAATACATGAAGTCATCATTATCCGGAAGCCCGTACGTTGTAACTGTAATGGGGAACGCGGCTGAGCTTCCCTTCCCCATCGGCCACGCCCACGCAACACAGTGTCTTGTCATAGGTTTGGTAAATAAATGGCCATAACTTGGGAAGCACTGTCCGATTAATATCAAACTTTGAAAAGGCACATCCTCATGTCCCCAGCAAATATATCTGGCAAGTTTCAATTAGATCGGACCAGCGGTTGTCGAGAAACAGCGGTCACAGACACACACACACACACACACACACACAGACACACACACAGAGATTGCTGGAATTATAGATCGATATATTGCATATATTATATATTTTATATTCATCAGATGTATACATATATATATGTATAAATATCCACATAAAAAATATATACATAATTATATATATATAATTTTTTTTAATGTGTCCATCCATCCATCCATCCATTGAGACCATATCTGTGCAGAGTGTTGGTGCTGCTTAAGCAGTCTCCTTTGGTATTGGGCACAATCCTGGATGGGTCGCCATTCCGACACAGTATACCAGCATGCTGGCACTCATTGTGCGGAACTCGGAAGGATGACAGGTCGAGTTAACCCCACCTGGTATTAATTCAACAGTTGAGCAGGGTTTGAACTCAAGACCCTCGGATCCCAAGCCCGCCACTCCAACCATTAAGCCAACACCAGGCATATTTTATCTATGCGTATGCAGTGTTGGGCACAAAAGCGATAATCCGATAACAGATAATTATCGAAGTTTACTTTTTTATCGGACTAAAGCTAAGCGTGGGTCCCATAAAGTCACAATAAAGGTTTGACCTAGGCTTGAACCTACGATATGCACCAACTACGGAGCCAATGATATAACCAATAGGCCATTGTAGTGCGCAGAGTTTATGCTGTGAAAGTTTACAACCTTTCATTTTTTAGTTTCTCACTCTGAATATTAATGGTGGAACAGTTAACATGAATGAAAAGGGAGATAACCAGGAGTAAGTACGGACAACCTCTGGGTTTCTACTTGTCAGCTTGACAACACTTGTTTTTTTCATTGCAACGCTAACTTTAATACAGTACCATATAAATTATGTGACAATCCCTGGTTATTCTGTTAAAGTAATATTGGTGGAGGAAAACCTTATGTGCCTACTATTGGTAGGTGCAATAACACTGAAATTTATAAAAAGTGACATCACCGGTTTTCCCCCTTGTTGGTCTTCATATAATATATATTATTATATATATATATATTTTTTTTTTTTTCTTCTGAATTTACATCTATGCAATTATTGCCTGCAAGATAGCACTTCCGGGAGCCCGAAAGAGTCATGCGTTCTGGCGTTGACGTCAAACGGCATTCATCTCAGGTTGGTGAACGAATTAATTATCATCACCGAGCCCGATCAACAACCATATCGACCCAGATTGTGTTCAACCAAGTGGGAGACTAGTCTGGCGTGACAGCCGGCACTTATCTTTCTCGATATCAAATTGCGGCAAGGGCTTGTGGGGATTCTATGCTGGCGCTCTCAGCACTATTTCGGAGTGGAAACAATATCTAATAAATATATATATAAGTATATATATATATATATATATTATATATATATATGCACACATACATACATACATACATACATACACAACGCGCACATGAAGGTGTACTTTGGAGATCTGGCAGGGCTCCATTCCATCTTCTGGAACCCGCAATATGGAGATAACATCCAATGACACACACAACGCTAACCAAATGGAGAGAGATGGTGTTGGGTCATTTGCATCAACTATTATTCAAGAAGCAAAGATTTTCGGACAGTTTCACATGACATTTATTGTGCCCCTCACTACTTTATTTACATACTTTTTTGGCACACCATCCCTACATTCTTTCACAATAAAAAATTTCTCTGTTTTCATCAAGATAACTGTTAAAATAAGTTTTTGCTGAAGTGAAAGTGGACGAGGGGACAGAGTTTTGGCCCATGTATGATATGATAGGCTACCGAGTTAAACAATGGAATGCAAGTCTTTGTTACACCGGATAACAGAGTAAACCATGAAGTTTATCTACTGAAACCCTGTCAGCATTTGGCCCAGGGAACCACGAATCCCCACTGTTGGTGTGAAGCTCGTAAATCAGAAATACACTATCCTCAAATTAGATCGCCAGGATTACGAATCAACTGAAAATGACTTGTACACACGGTAAAAAAAAAGAATAGAGGCTGGCAGACATACATGTGGGCTTAGGAAAATATATACACTTTAATTAAAGCACAGAATAAACATAAAACAAAATTCCGACACGAAAGACAGACACAATGAATAAATTGTGCAAAATTCTGGTCAGAAAAGTGACACCGGAATCGAATTCCCGAGGGCACACAGACACACAAAACTGGTGCGCTGAATGGGTAGGCAGGAAGGGAATTGTCACTCTCCATGGGCAGCAGCAGTTTGCACAGGATGTGCTGCGAGAGCATGGCATGCAAACTTCGTAGATAACATTCAACTCTTACCAGCTTTTCTCCCACTCCCTCATACAGGCGCTTTCTCTCCTCTCTCCTCTCTCTCTCTCTCTCTCCTCTCCTCTCTCTCTCTCGATCTCTCTCTCTCTCTCTCTCTCCTCTCCTCATCTCCCCCCAATCCCTCCCGCACTCCCATCCAGGTTGACAGGGGGGTGTGAGAACGAAGTGATTCAAGACACTTAGCTTCCGCCTAAAATACTGGTTACAACACGTCTCCTGGTGGTGCACAAATCAGGATGAATCCCTTCTCCATTGCCTTAATACGTGGGAGAAATGTAAAGTCCTTACCTGCAAATGTGAAACTGGCTGAGGCCTTATTTCTATCTTTCTCTGACTCCTCCACCAAATCCCCACACCCCCCGCCATTAATGCAAGCAGTATTTTTACGTGATCAACGTCGGCAGTTATTAAGACGCATCAAGGGTTTGATTTGCACCTTTCCCAAGCACAATCTGGACATCTTGTGGCTGATTGGTGGAGTGCTAACACTTACGCCAAGCATTCAAATGCGAGTGTGTCACGTGGCCAAGCTGGAGGGAGAGTGAATTTAATGGAGCGTTACATCTCAATCCCTATTCTCGCTCTGAAGGATTGTAAAATGCCAACGCGGTTTATTTCCCCAATGATCGTTAACTGTCCGGAGAGATCAAAAAACCCAATGAGGTTAATAAAGTCTATTACAATGGGGAGGGTGACGGAAGGTATCACAAGATTCATTTACCACACAGTTCTATTTGCAACTGGGGATACGTACTCCTGAGGAATCGTACGAATGGTAGACATTGGTGAATAATCTAAGACCTCATATGCCCCAGGAGAAGACCAAAAGAATCACAACACAGGAATACTTGTTTACTGGTCTGGGCACGGCAACTTCCAGCAGCTTGTCCTGGAGTGGGTGAAGGCGACAGAGATTGTAGCCCATGCAGGATGATGCGGCCCGAGGTTGGACTGCTATTGCTATCAGGAGAGGAAATCCGTTCCAGTGATGGTCACGGATACAGGCTCTGCTCTTTGGCAAAGCTGCATGGCACATCTTCCTCTACCAACCCCAGACAGACAGAATGCAGATTTCTGGCCACTTCCACCTTTTTAACCCATTCGCTCTCAACCCACCCATGACGTCACTTGTCCGCCTGCTCCGTGCTCATTGGTGGGCCTGGCATCAATCAAAGCTGTGGCCTCACCCCTAAGTTCTCAGCTCACCCCGAAGTTCGAAAAATGCGGAACCACGCCACATACTTGCATCTCGGTGGTTTTGACAAGGCTGCACTATGCGAAGCATTTGCGGTATGTTACCAACAAAACGTTAAGGTGAGATTGTAGAATAAGAGTGTTTTTGACATATTGGGAGGGGAGACGAAGCAGCTTTGGTCCTGCCCCCAAGAAGATACTCTTATAGTCTTGGGATTTCAGTGCATCGACTGGAACTGATAGGGATGTTTATATGAGACGTGTTAGTTTCCATGTGTTCCTGGAACTGTGATCGAACCAGAATAGCCTAAGTTTCCTTGACTTTGCAAGAAGTCATGGATTTAGGGTGGCTGGTTCAAGTTTCAGCACCCACAGGCTCATCGATTGGACTTGGTATTCCAACGCTGGTGTGTGGCAAAGAGATTGACCATGTGTTCATTGATGGTTGCTGGAGGATGATCACAGAGCTGCAGGGTGACCAAGAGTTGCTCAGTTCCTCAATACTGACGCATAGGCTTGTTGTAGCAACTCTGGAGATGCAACTTAAAATACAGGAGAATGGTACCACCTCCAGCCAAGGCTGTGTGTTGGCAAGCTCAAGGATGAGAGGGTAGCTGGGGAGTTGCGAACAGGCTGAGTGAGATTGGGGGTCTGGGTGCTTTGGAAGATCCTGAAAGACTTGTGGAGTGACTTCAAGACGCACCGATCCTTGATGGTGCTGGTGGATGTCTTATCAACTCACTGAACGGGTGAGAAGAATTTTGTCTCAAGGGACACGGATACCATTGACCAGAGTCGCAGGCCAGTTTAATGGGCAGAGTGAGGCCTGTTTCACGGGAGTTTGAGAACGTAAAACTGTACCTGCACTAAGGAGGGTCAAGTGATTCCTCGTCCTGTTTGACGGGGACTTCGCGCATTGCGTTCCACTCCAAGCCCATCCCTCTGTACTTTCAGTTAGAGCGGAAGGGTGGTGGCTCTTGACAGAGGAGTCCGAAGTGCAGGCCGCTGGGCCGGTTACTTGGGCAGCTGTATCAGGCTGACCACCAGCTGTCCGAGTTTGGGATGTCAGGGGTTCTATCATTATTTTATCCAAAAGCTTGACCCTCCAATAACTGTGATCCCCTTCGTTTGTGGAAACACAGGATGAGTGTACCCAGTTTGAATGGGGTAAAGCTCCAGGGTTTTTGTGGCATCCTGCTGAATTCCCAAGGCTGGTCGAAATGCTGTAACTCCGGTCGAGTTGCATGCAGTTCTGTGCTCTGCCCTGGCACACAGGCATCTCCCAAACTGGACTGGAAAGAGGGGCCCTGTACCTTTGCAAAGGGAAGGCCTGACGCCAGGACTGCAACAACTACCAATTGGTGATGCCTGCTCTCAGTTCCGGGAAGGTCATTGCTCGGGATAAATCTGATAGGGTTCGCCACCATCTGCTTAGAGCACCTAGCACCAGAGAGTTAGGATTACACGCAAAGAGGTCATTGATTGACCGTATTCCTTGCTCTTTGGGGCCCTCACCAAACACAGACGAGGGTTTTGACAGGGGCTGCTGCTTTGCAACTAAATGTTTATCTCTGCAAAGTGTTTGATTCAGTGAATTGGGATGCCTCTGGAGGAGTCTTGTCTTCGTGGTGCACCAAAACTATCGATTCTGAGGTCTGAATATACTCTGGTACTGAGAGTGCTGTGGGATGTGGTGATACCAATCTCTGAGTTATTTCTATTGTTTACTAGAGTTCATCAGGGGTGTGGTACGTGGCCCCCACTTTTCAACACTGTGACTGATTCTGGTAAGATGTCGGAGAGAAATCAAGCTGCGGTGCATCATTGGGAATGTCAAGATCTCTACACACCTTGTTTTGCAAGAATGATCATCATCTTTGTGGAGAACCTAGAATCCTTTTGGGGCCCTCAAGGTGCTGAATGAGGGTCGGAGCCCTGGGATTATGGGTTTTCCTGAGTCAAAAACGAAGATCCAGACTTTCAGTGACCTCTTGGATGCTGCTATCTTTGTCTGTACCTGTTTGTTGTGTGAGGATATTGAGGTACGGAAATTCTTACCTTGGCAGTGATATTCATGTCCTGTCTGGCTGTGAGCAGAGGTCAATAGACCCTGGGTCAAGGCCTGGAGAGTCCAAGGATTCACTGGATCATGGGGTGTGTTGCGTAGGTACCTGTGCCGGAGGATGAAAGTCCAAATCATCAGATCCTTGTGCTTCCAGTCTGCTCTGCGGATGTGAACATTGGACTTGTTGACCAAGGATCTGAGATGGACTTGATTCAGTTGATACCAGTATCTTTGGAAAACTAGCTGTGGCTGGTTTTGGACTTTGGTGTCCAACGATCGGGTTGCTGAGAGAGACTCAAATGAGATTTGTTACCGGTGAATGTCTATGGAGTCTCAGTTCCAGTTGTATGGACAATGATCGTTTTCCTGACGCTGATCTGCTCACACCAAGATTCCTTTCAAGCGAGGGAGACCTCGTGAGTGGAGGAGGCCAATGGGGGCCGTCCACATGTCTGTGGCATGCAGCAGGTTGATCAGCATTCAAGGAGATGTTGGAAGGGCAGGCTCCTGCCTGGAGGATGATCAGACAGGGCACCCAGGAGTACCGGTGGAAGTGGACACAGCGACACGCCTCTCGGTGCATGCTCCCCTATCTGATCTGACCTGACCTGAGACGACAGGCTTTCTTACAAATTTGATGCATATTCTATTGCTCCTAATGTTACCTCCCTCTTATGCTAAACATGCACCAATGAAATAACTATTTCTAAGCTATACATTCTTAACCCCCTAAGCCTTCTCCGCAACAGTATGTTTACGAGCTGGGGCTGATGTTTCGAGGTGTTTGCCCTTAGTCAGAGCAAAATCGGGGTTTTGCTTTTGTGTTCTGATGATGCTGGAAAATGTCAGACACAACCCACTTCCCATACTAACTAATGTATTCTTTTATCAGCTTTTAATTTTTGAATCCTTGGGATTTATGACCTTTAAAACTGGAATTCTTTTAAAGCACATCAAAATCGTTTTGAAAATCATCTTGGTATTTATAATTCAAATAGTATACGCACACATTCAGGCACAAGTATAGCATATGCATGCTCACATTACCTGTATAAAAATAGCACTCAAACCTTTGTTCAAGAGCGACAAATTTTAAGGCAGGGAAGAAGTGCACATTGACAATGTGGCAGACTCTCAAGAGAAACAATATGCTGCGACATGTCAAAAACTTAATTGACTACATCTCCACTGTGCATAAAATTGGCTGGCAAATGTCAAATGATAATGGCAATTTATTGGGTAGATATAAGCCACAATGCATACTCTTACACCAAAAGTGATTTTATGCATTTCAAATTCAAAAAAATCTTTTTTTTTGTCCGAGAGAGGGATTAGGATTTGCATAAAACAGGTAATTGGGCAGTGAGTGGTGTTTGTATACTTAGCCTGACATATTCATGATGGATCGCTGTACTCGCTGTTTTTACTTTCCCCTTTTCCCAGCCTTGCATCGCAAGCATTCACAGAATTGGTTTAACAATTGAACCCTTGATTCTGTAATTGTTCGTAGTTGTCCTCGCCTTCACTGGATGATCAGTGGTGCCCGTTTCCTCCTTTTGGTCATCTATTGTAGAAGGCTTCCCCTTTTCTGTGCAGGCTTTCATCAATTCGAAGAAACCTGTTTGCAACAGCACCACTGTAAAATGTCTATATGGATCACTTAAATAATAATTGTATCGTAATAAGTGATTAATTACGCTCCGCCAACCGTAAGTGATACGAGTATAGGTTTATTGTTTTCACCCGCTTCTCTGTTTTGTTTGACTTTTTGTTCTGTTTGTCTTGTGCTCAAATATCTTCAAAAAGTTGGTTGGAATGGATGACATAAGATTGAAATAATATTAGTGGCAACAGAGTTAGGTGAGTTATAACAAGGATACGAAACTTGGAATGAAGGTGAAGATCGGATCCCGGATATAAGAGCTCTATCGGAGATTAAAAAAAAGATGATTCTACTATACCTATGAGATGATTGGGGCAAGAATATCATGTAGACCAAGCTACACTGATTATGCATCAACAGCTGTCGTGTAGGCGGTATTACGGCTGAGACTTGTGACTAAGTCTGTTGGAAAAGTGTGGATAAGGATGAATTAAATATCGATATTTGGTGTGAAAGAATTCCGAACCAAGGATCGTGATATGATAATTACTTAATTTTTATCAGTGGTTTCTTAACTGTTACCTAATGAAATAGAGTCTAAACGATCACGGCCAAAAAACGAAGTACTATATGCCATGATTTTCAACATGTAGCTTGGGCACCGATCAATGATCTATGTGGATCAGGCATTGCGGTATAAAACATAAGCTGAAATGACCGACCAGCGATAATGGGGCAGCTCTACAGCAAGTAGCCTCTCTCGGTTCGCTCACGTTTATTTGTATCTGTTCCCACTGCAAGTTGACATGTTAAACAGGTCTAACAGGATTTATTATAGTGACACACAAAAATATGTCTACTATCTATTAAACAGATAATTAAGCAACAGGACCTTTAAGATAGTTGTCTGACATTTATCTTTCGAAGAGTGACTATATATTGGGACATTGTTGCTGTCATCGTGACATATTCTTCCAGAATGTTCGATCCTGGCCCACCATTAAATGATATCTACATCAAGACATCTAGGCCACAAATAACATAAAGACGCAGACACTTTAGATTCAGAATCACCAAAGTACATAATAGAGGCGATAGATTTTTACACAAGATGACTATTAGAGATCTTATTTCTACCGATGAACAAGATGTATAGAATGATCAGAACGAGTCAACTTAATATCAGTCAAATTTTCGATGATGTGTGGATGATAACCCGTCTCACCTGCCATCGAAAACAAGTAACATCGACATGAATTGGAGTCAAGCGTCCAAATGTTATCTTCAAGATGAAATATGAAGTGAAATCCTACAAACGAGAGTAAGCATGAAATCTTGTCAGAAATGCGATCAACAATTTGGTATTATTTAATTTATAATACACAATATATTGTATGTCCTATATCACATCATATCAGAGCAGTGGTGCTGTTTAGAAGGAGAATTCCAATGGCAAATGATGCACATTGGAATTTGCACATTACCTCTCCCATGGCCAGAATTCTGCTCAAGGCCAGGATTTAAAGTGCTTAGGCCATGTGTGGTCTGCAACCAAATGAACTCAACTCATTATCTGAAAAGCTCATCAACTCGGGAATCTTTAATGTCCGACTAGAGCAGGTAAGACACCACAGCTAAAGTCTTACCATAGAGGTGATGCACAGTCATTCAGCGGTACTCTGCTGCCAAAACATATATGTGACCAGTACTAGATAAGGAGTGCCGGGTTCTCGTCTAGTCAATAATTAAAACGAGATGGTCAAGGGAAGAGGCTACCCTGCTAGTTCTCCTACAAGCCTGTTTTTGATTTACTGGTTCGAATATAAATTAAGTTTTTGTGTGTGGCACAGAAGGATATTTATTAGACTTCATATGGTGTAAGGGTTTTGTCATGCTACTTTGTCACTTGAAACAACAATTGAGAGTGATGGTATGGGGGCCCACCTACTATTGGAGACATTGATTGCTTTGGAGGAAAGGGCCAAGAAAGATTTGGGAATGTTGGATATCTGCCATTGACTTCCTTTTTGAAGATTATTTGCTCTTTCCATAATTGTTGAGAGGAAGATGACTTTATGCTTTTCATGAAGTAAAGGATTATTGGCAAGGATCTATGTAAGGAGACAAAACATTTCTCAGTTTTGCGCCCAATCTATGCATCTGCGAAAACTTTAGTCTATTCATTGAGGTTGGTAGAATCCTTGGGGGAATTGTCATGGAACCAGAAGGATTATCTTTTTCCAAATAAACCTCAAAATAGTCAAACATTGCTCAACTTTGGTCAATTTGGCCCAAACAAAATAATCATTATGGCAAGAAGAATCCAAAAGAGGAAGTTAATAAGAAATAATTTTCTATTCAAGGATCACTTACATTTGGTTCACGTTAACATGGGGCACTTAGATAAGTGTCCCCTTACCGCGGACAATGCACTCATTAATTGAGCAACTAAATCACTCATTAACGTAAAAGCCCAGAATGACGAAATTTTTAGTTGGGTTGGAAATCAAATTTGGAGAGACAGCTCTGAGGATTCGTTCTCTCCTGTCATCGGCTACTTGTCAACCCTGTGTGTGTGTACTTATATTTTTGCATGTATATAATATGTATATTATTTTTAATAATATATTAATATTGTACATCTATGATTATTATAGTATGCTAATATATATATATAGTATAGTATAAATTACTAATATATATAAGTATACTATATATATTGAAATAACGCATAATTGATATATCATACTCTTATAAATATTATATATTATATATATACATAATACATATATTATTTTCCCCATATTCATCTATATAAGTATATATATAACACGATATCTTGACAAAAAATATTTTATATAGCATTATATAATTACTAGTACGTGCCCATAAAAAAAAAAAGATAATAAATAAATATTCCAACTGCGAGCAACAAACAACACCACCACAGGCGCGTCTTCTTACGCTTTCTCGCATGCCGCGTACGTGCGTGGCGCGGAAGTTCAGCCATATCACAGTATGATGCATTCGCACATTTAGGTTTTTATGGCCAATTATTCAATTAGCGCCAACTGTATTTGCGCTTTTCAGCCAATGTCATTCGCAAAAAGGAAAAACAAAAGAGAAAGAGAAATGAGAAAAAAAATTACGTCCCTGCGTTCGGAGCACACCAGCACTCTTGATGTTACCGAAATTTATGCACCGTCGTTCAGTGAAAACGATCATAACTTGCGCGCTTCTGTGTTATCTTTATAAACTGACGACATGAAGAAATTAAGATATCATTAGAAATCATCGAATCTATTATCCGGGAAAGCCCGACGTTTTGTAACCTAGTACATGGGAACGCCGTCTGAGCTCCTCTTTCGCCATCGCCACGCCCCGGCAACAACGTGCTCTTGTTTCCCCCCAATAAAGGTTTTTGGGTTTTAAACTCATAATTGGCCCCATAACTTGGAAGCACTTGTCCGCAATTAATATCAAACCTTTGAAAAGGCACATCCTCATTCTCCCAGCAATATATTCTGGCAAAGTTTCAACTTAGATCGGCCACAGCGAGTTGTTCGAAAACAGCGGTCACAGACACACACCACCACACCACAACACCACAGAGCACACACACAGAGATTGCTGGAATTATTAGATAGGCGATATATTGCATATATTATATATCTTTTATATCTCATCACGATGTATACATATATATATGTATATAACATCATCCCACATAAAAAATATATACATAATAATATATATGATAATTTTCCTTTATGTTGCTCCATCCACCCTCCATCCATTGAACCATAATACTGTGCAGAGTGTTGGTGCTGCTTAAGCAGTCCTCCTTGGCTTTGGGCAACAATCCTGGTGGGTCGCCATTCCGACACAGTTATACCCAGCTCTGGCACTCATTGTGACGACTCGGAGGATGAGCAAGGTTCGATTAACCCCACCTCCTGGTATTAATTCAACGAGTTGAGCAGGGTTTTGAACTAGACCCTCGTCCCAAGCCGCCACTCCAAACCATTAAGCCAACACCAGCATTTTTATCTATGCGTATGCAGTGTTGGCAGCAAAAGCGCATAATCCGATAACAGAACAGTTTACTTTTAGTGTTATCGGAAGTTTACTCCCA
>CM068953.1:125062741-125073408 GCA_035128595.1 Eptatretus atami | reverse complement strand
TTTATCGTTATCGGACCAGTTAACTTCCGATAACTCGATTTTTTTAGTCCGATAATGTCCGTTAATTTTTGTCCGCTAACATTTTTATCGTTTGCGGGTTCCGGGAAATTATTCCGAGAAAAAAAGTTGACGTCATAATATCGCCGCTAATGGAAATCGCCTATACCATTATCAAGCTAAGCGTGGGTCCCATAAAGTCACAATAAAGGTTTGACCTAGGCTTGAACCTACGATATGCACCAACTACGGAGCCAATGATATAACCAATAGGCCATTGTAGTGCGCAGAGTTTATGCTGTGAAAGTTTACAACCTTTCATTTTTTAGTTTCTCACTCTGAATATTAATGGTGGAACAGTTAACATGAATGAAAAGGGAGATAACCAGGAGTAAGTACGGACAACCTCTGGGTTTCTACTTGTCAGCTTGACAACACTTGTTTTTTTCATTGCAACGCTAACTTTAATACAGTACCATATAAATTATGTGACAATCCCTGGTTATTCTGTTAAAGTAATATTGGTGGAGGAAAACCTTATGTGCCTACTATTGGTAGGTGCAATAACACTGAAATTTATAAAAAGTGACATCACCGGTTTTCCCCCTTGTTGGTCTTCATATAATATATATTATTATATATATATATATTTTTTTTTTTTTCTTCTGAATTTACATCTATGCAATTATTGCCTGCAAGATAGCACTTCCGGGAGCCCGAAAGAGTCATGCGTTCTGGCGTTGACGTCAAACGGCATTCATCTCAGGTTGGTGAACGAATTAATTATCATCACCGAGCCCGATCAACAACCATATCGACCCAGATTGTGTTCAACCAAGTGGGAGACTAGTCTGGCGTGACAGCCGGCACTTATCTTTCTCGATATCAAATTGCGGCAAGGGCTTGTGGGGATTCTATGCTGGCGCTCTCAGCACTATTTCGGAGTGGAAACAATATCTAATAAATATATATATAAGTATATATATATATATATATATTATATATATATATGCACACATACATACATACATACATACATACACAACGCGCACATGAAGGTGTACTTTGGAGATCTGGCAGGGCTCCATTCCATCTTCTGGAACCCGCAATATGGAGATAACATCCAATGACACACACAACGCTAACCAAATGGAGAGAGATGGTGTTGGGTCATTTGCATCAACTATTATTCAAGAAGCAAAGATTTTCGGACAGTTTCACATGACATTTATTGTGCCCCTCACTACTTTATTTACATACTTTTTTGGCACACCATCCCTACATTCTTTCACAATAAAAAATTTCTCTGTTTTCATCAAGATAACTGTTAAAATAAGTTTTTGCTGAAGTGAAAGTGGACGAGGGGACAGAGTTTTGGCCCATGTATGATATGATAGGCTACCGAGTTAAACAATGGAATGCAAGTCTTTGTTACACCGGATAACAGAGTAAACCATGAAGTTTATCTACTGAAACCCTGTCAGCATTTGGCCCAGGGAACCACGAATCCCCACTGTTGGTGTGAAGCTCGTAAATCAGAAATACACTATCCTCAAATTAGATCGCCAGGATTACGAATCAACTGAAAATGACTTGTACACACGGTAAAAAAAAAGAATAGAGGCTGGCAGACATACATGTGGGCTTAGGAAAATATATACACTTTAATTAAAGCACAGAATAAACATAAAACAAAATTCCGACACGAAAGACAGACACAATGAATAAATTGTGCAAAATTCTGGTCAGAAAAGTGACACCGGAATCGAATTCCCGAGGGCACACAGACACACAAAACTGGTGCGCTGAATGGGTAGGCAGGAAGGGAATTGTCACTCTCCATGGGCAGCAGCAGTTTGCACAGGATGTGCTGCGAGAGCATGGCATGCAAACTTCGTAGATAACATTCAACTCTTACCAGCTTTTCTCCCACTCCCTCATACAGGCGCTTTCTCTCCTCTCTCCTCTCTCTCTCTCTCTCTCCTCTCCTCTCTCTCTCTCGATCTCTCTCTCTCTCTCTCTCTCCTCTCCTCATCTCCCCCCAATCCCTCCCGCACTCCCATCCAGGTTGACAGGGGGGTGTGAGAACGAAGTGATTCAAGACACTTAGCTTCCGCCTAAAATACTGGTTACAACACGTCTCCTGGTGGTGCACAAATCAGGATGAATCCCTTCTCCATTGCCTTAATACGTGGGAGAAATGTAAAGTCCTTACCTGCAAATGTGAAACTGGCTGAGGCCTTATTTCTATCTTTCTCTGACTCCTCCACCAAATCCCCACACCCCCCGCCATTAATGCAAGCAGTATTTTTACGTGATCAACGTCGGCAGTTATTAAGACGCATCAAGGGTTTGATTTGCACCTTTCCCAAGCACAATCTGGACATCTTGTGGCTGATTGGTGGAGTGCTAACACTTACGCCAAGCATTCAAATGCGAGTGTGTCACGTGGCCAAGCTGGAGGGAGAGTGAATTTAATGGAGCGTTACATCTCAATCCCTATTCTCGCTCTGAAGGATTGTAAAATGCCAACGCGGTTTATTTCCCCAATGATCGTTAACTGTCCGGAGAGATCAAAAAACCCAATGAGGTTAATAAAGTCTATTACAATGGGGAGGGTGACGGAAGGTATCACAAGATTCATTTACCACACAGTTCTATTTGCAACTGGGGATACGTACTCCTGAGGAATCGTACGAATGGTAGACATTGGTGAATAATCTAAGACCTCATATGCCCCAGGAGAAGACCAAAAGAATCACAACACAGGAATACTTGTTTACTGGTCTGGGCACGGCAACTTCCAGCAGCTTGTCCTGGAGTGGGTGAAGGCGACAGAGATTGTAGCCCATGCAGGATGATGCGGCCCGAGGTTGGACTGCTATTGCTATCAGGAGAGGAAATCCGTTCCAGTGATGGTCACGGATACAGGCTCTGCTCTTTGGCAAAGCTGCATGGCACATCTTCCTCTACCAACCCCAGACAGACAGAATGCAGATTTCTGGCCACTTCCACCTTTTTAACCCATTCGCTCTCAACCCACCCATGACGTCACTTGTCCGCCTGCTCCGTGCTCATTGGTGGGCCTGGCATCAATCAAAGCTGTGGCCTCACCCCTAAGTTCTCAGCTCACCCCGAAGTTCGAAAAATGCGGAACCACGCCACATACTTGCATCTCGGTGGTTTTGACAAGGCTGCACTATGCGAAGCATTTGCGGTATGTTACCAACAAAACGTTAAGGTGAGATTGTAGAATAAGAGTGTTTTTGACATATTGGGAGGGGAGACGAAGCAGCTTTGGTCCTGCCCCCAAGAAGATACTCTTATAGTCTTGGGATTTCAGTGCATCGACTGGAACTGATAGGGATGTTTATATGAGACGTGTTAGTTTCCATGTGTTCCTGGAACTGTGATCGAACCAGAATAGCCTAAGTTTCCTTGACTTTGCAAGAAGTCATGGATTTAGGGTGGCTGGTTCAAGTTTCAGCACCCACAGGCTCATCGATTGGACTTGGTATTCCAACGCTGGTGTGTGGCAAAGAGATTGACCATGTGTTCATTGATGGTTGCTGGAGGATGATCACAGAGCTGCAGGGTGACCAAGAGTTGCTCAGTTCCTCAATACTGACGCATAGGCTTGTTGTAGCAACTCTGGAGATGCAACTTAAAATACAGGAGAATGGTACCACCTCCAGCCAAGGCTGTGTGTTGGCAAGCTCAAGGATGAGAGGGTAGCTGGGGAGTTGCGAACAGGCTGAGTGAGATTGGGGGTCTGGGTGCTTTGGAAGATCCTGAAAGACTTGTGGAGTGACTTCAAGACGCACCGATCCTTGATGGTGCTGGTGGATGTC
This sequence comes from Eptatretus atami, assembly GCA_035128595.1. NCBI lineage: Eukaryota > Metazoa > Chordata > Myxini > Myxiniformes > Myxinidae > Eptatretus > Eptatretus atami. The sequence continues at coordinate 125,069,560 of CM068953.1, read as the reverse complement.
TTATCAACTCACTGAACGGGTGAGAAGAATTTTGTCTCAAGGGACACGGATACCATTGACCAGAGTCGCAGGCCAGTTTAATGGGCAGAGTGAGGCCTGTTTCACGGGAGTTTGAGAACGTAAAACTGTACCTGCACTAAGGAGGGTCAAGTGATTCCTCGTCCTGTTTGACGGGGACTTCGCGCATTGCGTTCCACTCCAAGCCCATCCCTCTGTACTTTCAGTTAGAGCGGAAGGGTGGTGGCTCTTGACAGAGGAGTCCGAAGTGCAGGCCGCTGGGCCGGTTACTTGGGCAGCTGTATCAGGCTGACCACCAGCTGTCCGAGTTTGGGATGTCAGGGGTTCTATCATTATTTTATCCAAAAGCTTGACCCTCCAATAACTGTGATCCCCTTCGTTTGTGGAAACACAGGATGAGTGTACCCAGTTTGAATGGGGTAAAGCTCCAGGGTTTTTGTGGCATCCTGCTGAATTCCCAAGGCTGGTCGAAATGCTGTAACTCCGGTCGAGTTGCATGCAGTTCTGTGCTCTGCCCTGGCACACAGGCATCTCCCAAACTGGACTGGAAAGAGGGGCCCTGTACCTTTGCAAAGGGAAGGCCTGACGCCAGGACTGCAACAACTACCAATTGGTGATGCCTGCTCTCAGTTCCGGGAAGGTCATTGCTCGGGATAAATCTGATAGGGTTCGCCACCATCTGCTTAGAGCACCTAGCACCAGAGAGTTAGGATTACACGCAAAGAGGTCATTGATTGACCGTATTCCTTGCTCTTTGGGGCCCTCACCAAACACAGACGAGGGTTTTGACAGGGGCTGCTGCTTTGCAACTAAATGTTTATCTCTGCAAAGTGTTTGATTCAGTGAATTGGGATGCCTCTGGAGGAGTCTTGTCTTCGTGGTGCACCAAAACTATCGATTCTGAGGTCTGAATATACTCTGGTACTGAGAGTGCTGTGGGATGTGGTGATACCAATCTCTGAGTTATTTCTATTGTTTACTAGAGTTCATCAGGGGTGTGGTACGTGGCCCCCACTTTTCAACACTGTGACTGATTCTGGTAAGATGTCGGAGAGAAATCAAGCTGCGGTGCATCATTGGGAATGTCAAGATCTCTACACACCTTGTTTTGCAAGAATGATCATCATCTTTGTGGAGAACCTAGAATCCTTTTGGGGCCCTCAAGGTGCTGAATGAGGGTCGGAGCCCTGGGATTATGGGTTTTCCTGAGTCAAAAACGAAGATCCAGACTTTCAGTGACCTCTTGGATGCTGCTATCTTTGTCTGTACCTGTTTGTTGTGTGAGGATATTGAGGTACGGAAATTCTTACCTTGGCAGTGATATTCATGTCCTGTCTGGCTGTGAGCAGAGGTCAATAGACCCTGGGTCAAGGCCTGGAGAGTCCAAGGATTCACTGGATCATGGGGTGTGTTGCGTAGGTACCTGTGCCGGAGGATGAAAGTCCAAATCATCAGATCCTTGTGCTTCCAGTCTGCTCTGCGGATGTGAACATTGGACTTGTTGACCAAGGATCTGAGATGGACTTGATTCAGTTGATACCAGTATCTTTGGAAAACTAGCTGTGGCTGGTTTTGGACTTTGGTGTCCAACGATCGGGTTGCTGAGAGAGACTCAAATGAGATTTGTTACCGGTGAATGTCTATGGAGTCTCAGTTCCAGTTGTATGGACAATGATCGTTTTCCTGACGCTGATCTGCTCACACCAAGATTCCTTTCAAGCGAGGGAGACCTCGTGAGTGGAGGAGGCCAATGGGGGCCGTCCACATGTCTGTGGCATGCAGCAGGTTGATCAGCATTCAAGGAGATGTTGGAAGGGCAGGCTCCTGCCTGGAGGATGATCAGACAGGGCACCCAGGAGTACCGGTGGAAGTGGACACAGCGACACGCCTCTCGGTGCATGCTCCCCTATCTGATCTGACCTGACCTGAGACGACAGGCTTTCTTACAAATTTGATGCATATTCTATTGCTCCTAATGTTACCTCCCTCTTATGCTAAACATGCACCAATGAAATAACTATTTCTAAGCTATACATTCTTAACCCCCTAAGCCTTCTCCGCAACAGTATGTTTACGAGCTGGGGCTGATGTTTCGAGGTGTTTGCCCTTAGTCAGAGCAAAATCGGGGTTTTGCTTTTGTGTTCTGATGATGCTGGAAAATGTCAGACACAACCCACTTCCCATACTAACTAATGTATTCTTTTATCAGCTTTTAATTTTTGAATCCTTGGGATTTATGACCTTTAAAACTGGAATTCTTTTAAAGCACATCAAAATCGTTTTGAAAATCATCTTGGTATTTATAATTCAAATAGTATACGCACACATTCAGGCACAAGTATAGCATATGCATGCTCACATTACCTGTATAAAAATAGCACTCAAACCTTTGTTCAAGAGCGACAAATTTTAAGGCAGGGAAGAAGTGCACATTGACAATGTGGCAGACTCTCAAGAGAAACAATATGCTGCGACATGTCAAAAACTTAATTGACTACATCTCCACTGTGCATAAAATTGGCTGGCAAATGTCAAATGATAATGGCAATTTATTGGGTAGATATAAGCCACAATGCATACTCTTACACCAAAAGTGATTTTATGCATTTCAAATTCAAAAAAATCTTTTTTTTTGTCCGAGAGAGGGATTAGGATTTGCATAAAACAGGTAATTGGGCAGTGAGTGGTGTTTGTATACTTAGCCTGACATATTCATGATGGATCGCTGTACTCGCTGTTTTTACTTTCCCCTTTTCCCAGCCTTGCATCGCAAGCATTCACAGAATTTGGTTTAACATTGAACCCTTGATTCTGTAATTGTTTCGTAGTGTCCTCGCCTCACTGGATGATCAGTGGTGCCGTTTCCTCCTTTGGTCATTATTGTAGAGGCTTCCCCTTTCTTGTCAGGCTTCATCAAATTCGAAGAAACCTGTTTGAACAGCACACTGTAAAATGTCTATTGGGTCATTTATATTGTACGAATAAGTGATTAATTACCTCCGCCACCGAAGTGAAGGAGGTTTATGTTTTCACCCCCTTTCTGTTTTGTTTGACTTTTTGTTTGTTTGTTTGTGTACAGAATATCTAAAAAGTTTGGTTGGATGGATTCGATGAAATTTGTGGAACAGGTTAGGTGGTTTAACAAGAACGAACTGGTGAAGGTGAAGATCGGATTCCGGATTAGGTCTATACGAGATTAAAAAAAATGATTCCAACCATTGAGAGATTGGGCAAAATAGAGAAAGCCACGATATCATCAACACCGTGTGGGCGGATTCGGATCGAGACTTGGACAAGTGTTGGGTAGTGTGGATCAAGGAGAATTGATTCGATTTTGGTGAAGAATTACCGAACCAGGATCGGATATGATAATTATTAATTTTTATAGTTTCTTGTACCAATTAAGAGATAGGGCCAAAACGATATATATGCATGATTTTCAAATGTATTGGGCCCGATAATGATCTTGTGGATCAGGCATTGCTTGGTGCGCGGTATGCGCTCTCAGCAAGTAGCCTCTTCTCGTTGTACGTTTAATTTGTTTTCCCATCATGACATGTTAACAGGTTAAATTTTTGGCCACAAAATAGTTACATTATTAACAGAATTAGCAACAGGCCTTTAAGATAGTTGTCTGCATTTTTCTTCAGATGCTTTTTGGGACATTGTTGCTGTCCGTGACATATTCTTCCAGATTTCGATCCTGGCACCATTAAAGGTATCTACATCAGACTTTAGGCCACAAAAATAAGACGCGGATTTTGTTCAGAATACCAGTACATAAAGGCATAGATTTTTCAAAAGATACTATTGAGTTTTATTTCTAACCGATGAGAAGTGGTTAGTGATCAGAACAGTCACTTAATATCGTCATTTTGATGATGTGTGGATGATAACCCGTTCATGCATGAAAAGTAACAGACATATGGAAGTCAAGGTCATGTTCTTAAGGACAATATGATGAAATTAAAAGAGAGTAATGGCAAATGATCTTGTCAAAATAAAATTGGATATTTATTATTCCAATTTTGTTGTCCTATTCACCTCATTCAGAGCGTGGGTGCTGTTTTGAAGGGATCCAATGGCAAATGAGCACTGGAGCAGTTTTGCCATTAACTCTCCCAGCAGTTGTCAAGCAGGATTTAAAGTTTGGCCATGGTGGTCTGCAACCAATGAACTACTCTTCTGAAAGTCACACTGGGAAGCTTTAATGTCCAAGAGCAGTTAAGACACCGCGGCTAAGTCTTCATGAGGGATGGCACAGTCATTGGTACTGCTGCCCAAACTATATGTGAAGTACTAGATGGCGGGTTTCTCGTCAGTTCAATAATTAAAACGAGATGGTCAAGGGAAGAGGCTACCCTGCTAGTTCACAGCCCTGTTTTTGATTACTGGTTGAAATAAATTAAGTTTTTGTGTGTGGAGAAAGGATATTTATTACTTCATATTGTAAGGTTTTTGTACATGTACTTGTCTTGAACAACAATTGAAGTGATGGTAGGGGGCACCTACTATTGAGAATGATGCTTTGGAGGAAAGGGCCAAGAAAGATTGGGAATGTTTGGAATATCTGCCATTGCTTCCTTTTTGAAGTTTTTGCTCTTTCATATTGTTGAAGGAAGGATAATTTATGCTTTTCATGAAGTAAAGGATTATTGGAAGGATCTATGTAAGAGCAAAAACATTTCTGCAGTTTTGGCCAATTATGATCTGCGAAACTTTAGTCTTTCTTGAGGTTGGGTAGAATCCTTGGGGAATTGTCATGAACCAGAAGGATATCTTTCCAAATAAACTCAAAATAGTCAAACATTGCTCAACTTGGTCAATTTGGCCCAACAAAATAATCATTATGGCAAGAGAATCAAAAGAGGAAGTTAATAAGAAATAATTTTCTATTCAAGGATCATTACATTTGGTTCCGTTAACATGGGGCACTAGATAAGTGTCCCCTTCGCGGACAATGCCACTCATAATTGGCAATAAAATCACTCATTAACGTAAAAGCCCAGAATGACAAATTTTTAGTTGGGTGGAAATCAAATTTGGGAGAGACAAGCTCTGAGGATGTTCTGACTCTGTCATCGCTCTTGTCAAACCCCTGTGTGTGTGTATTATATTTTTGATGTATATAATTACATGTACATATTAATATATAATATAATATTATATTATATATATATATATATATATAGTTATTATATATATATGATTTATTGATGTGTGTACATATATATATATATATAGTATATATATAGTATATATATATATGAGTATAATATATATTTATATATATATATATATATATACACACCACAAAGATATATATTTGTACAAAAAATATTTTATATACATTATTATAATACTAAGAACGTGCCCATAAAAAAAAAAAGTAATAATAAATATCCAACTGCGAGCAACAAACAACACCACACAGGCCTTCTTACGCTCTCGCATGCCGCGTACGTGCGTGGCGCGGAAGTTCAGCCTATCACAGTATGATGATTTCGCAATTTAGGTTTTATGGGCCAATTATTCAATTAGCGCCACTGTATTTGTGCCTTTTTCAGCAATGTCATCGCAAGGAAGAAAAAAAGAGAAGAGAAGAGAAAAAAATTACTTCCCTGGTTCGGAGCACACCAGCACTCTGATGTTACCGAAATTTATGCACGCGTCTCATGAAAACGATCATAACTTGCGGCTATTGTGTTATCTATAAACTGCGCATAAGAAATCGAGAATTCATTAGAATCCATGAAGTCTCATTATCCGGAAAGCCCGACGTTGTAACCTTAATGGGGAACGCGTTCTGAGCTCCCTTTCGCCATCGCCACGCCCCGGGCAAACAACCGTTGGTCTTTTTTTTCCCCCCCCCCCCAATAAAAGGTTTTTTTTGGGGGTTTTTAAATAAATTGGGGGCCCCCCCCATAAAACTTGGAAGCACTTGTCCGATTAATATCAAACCTTGAAAAGGCACATCCCATTCCAGCAATATATCTGGCAAAGTTTCAATTAGATCGGCCCAGCGGTTGTTCGAAAACAGCGGTCACAGACACACACACCACACACACACCACAGACACACACACAGAGAATTGCTGGATTAAGATACGATATATTGCATAATATTATATATTTTATATTCATCCGATGTATACATATATATATGTAATATACAATTCCACATAAAAAATATATACATAATAATATAATATAATTTTTTATGTGTCCATCCACCTCCATCCATTGAGACCAATCTGTGCAGAGTGTTGGTTGGCTGCTTAAAGCAGTCCTCGCTTGGCTTTGGGCAACAATCCTGTGGGTCGCATTCCGACAGCAGTATACCAGCATGCTGGCACTCATTGTGCGGCACTCGGCGATGACAAGGTTCGATTAACCCCACTGGTATTAATTCAACGGAGTTGAGCAGGGTTTTGAACTAGACCCTCGGATCCAAGCCGCCATCAAACCATTAAGCCAACACCAGGCATTTTTATCTATGCGTATGCAGTGTTGGGCAGCAAAAGCGATAATCCGCATAACAGAATATCGAAGTTTACTTTTTTAGTCGGACTATTATCGGAAGTTTACTCCCATTTATCGTTATCGGACCAGTTAACTTCCGATAACTCGATTTTTTAGTCCGATAATGTCCGTTAATTTTGTCACGCTAACATTTTTATCGTTTGCGGGTTCCGGGAAAATTATTCCGAGAAAAAACAGTTGACGTCATAATATCGCCGCTAATGGAAATCGCCTATACCATTATCTCCGAAACTAGCAAGCTGTTTGAATTTGTTTGCAG
>CM068953.1:125000771-125025746 GCA_035128595.1 Eptatretus atami | reverse complement strand
TTAGGAAGTACGTAAAAATTGCATTTACCAAGCTTGCTACAAAATTACTGGTAGCTATAACTTGATTTTTATAACCATAGAATAAGTTTACACCAGATGGCCCTATGATATAAAATCAATACCAAAGGCCAGTTGTGTTCAGTATACAAAATCAAAGGTAGTTAGGAGAAGTACGTAACGTTTTAAAGAGAAATCTGCACTTTTATCCTAAAGATGTTAGTTTGGTCCGAGCTTTGACGCCTGTAGAGCGATAGAAAGAGGAAGAATTAAGCTCTGCCCAAATAGAGTCCTGAATCCCCATGATGTTGGCTACCAAATGATATGCAAAACGTTAATCATACAATGGACTTTCATTTTTTGGTGCCCGTGTCCGATGTGTACATAATACCTTGCTACAGCCTTGTTGCAAATTGCCTGGGGAGCTGATCCTGTCAGTATAATCGTGGAAATGCAAGCCAGTATTCACAAGCACCCGTCGACGAAGCCTGCTTCAGCAAATCAAAAGAGGACAATGAGCATGCAAGACAAGCAAAGCACAGACCGAGCTTTCCTTCTTGGCACCGACAAATTCAGAGATAAAACCTTCTTGGACACTATTCAATCAGTCTTGCCATCAGAGGAACCAGAACAGACAGCAGTTAGGATATTTGCCTTGCATGAATACAATGTGATTTGCCTAAAAGATGTTTTAAGCATTCCCTGAAAACTTTTATGCTGACCCTGAAAAAAATTGGGGTTTTTCCAACAGTAGCAGCAATGAATAGAACTTTGTCTAGTTTTTTATGATACAGACTAGCAACTTTAACTTCTACATTTTATTAATAAACTATCGGTAACCATGTAAACATAATTAAATGCTTCAAATATGTCTTAATCATTTTCTGGACCCTCAAAACGTAGGTCTAGAACTCTCATTGTCAGGTTTGCATGCATAGTAAACAAAGTTACAGCAGAAAATAAATTTTTTTGGTATGGTGGTAGCAAATTTGCATAATGATAGATTTTGGCATGTTACAAGATTTTTATAGCCTGTACTTTGATCTATTGCTACAAGGGACATTTCTAAGATGCGTACATGTGAACATGTGGCATTTATTTAAATGGTATCAGTAATAGCCTGTCCCAATAAAAAGAAAGTGCCCAAAATTGGCAATTTGGCAGCCATTGTTATGCTAAATTAGTATGGTCAAAAACTCAAAATTCAGTGGGAACAGGGCTAGTCGAATTCAGCAATACTTAATTGTTAAAAAGTCATGTTCCCAACTTTTAACTAAAAAAAATGCTTCCAGGATGCAATTTCTCAGAAACTACGTCGAGTCTACTTGGGCGTTTTTTCTTCGTGCGCAAGCAAAGTTTCAATGGTTTTGAGTTATGGAGCGAAGGACCGGGGACACACACACACACACAACACCACACACACACAACACATCGACACACAATCTGACACACAACACACACACACCACACAGACAACACACACACACACCGGTAACACACACAACCACAACACACACCAACCACACCTTGCTCTCCTTAGCAAGAAGGATAGTGTGGAGGGGGCAGGAACTAACATGCATGCAAAAATACAATGGCAGTCCAAGGTCCCCCTCTCCACATCCCCCTCCTCTCGGCCAAGATGCACAGAGGATCACTCAATTGTTTTTTTTAATTCCGGTATTATAGATGCACAAGTTTAACCTGACATGAATGACTGACCAAGGGTACCAATACATTACATTGCACATGTACAATGGAATGTGGAAATGGCCACTGTCAATCCTGATATCACCAACAGACCTGCAGTTTTGCTGGAGGATGCAGATCGTTCACGATCCTTGTAATGGGGCATAGTGAGTGTATTTGTGTCCATCAAGTACGTGTTGTCCCATGTCTTGCTTGTGATTTATTATTTCGTAATTTTGACGTTCTTAATTTAATTTACTGAAGTTGAACTTTCTTTGTCACCCCATGGGGTGGGTAAGCAGCTTGGGAGTAAATAAATGCGACCTATGCCTTTCAACACATGCATTTTCACCATGACCTCGGTCCATCCATGAGTGCTATCAATACATCCAGCACAATATCCATTTTAAAAACGACATGCTTCAGTCTGCAATGTCTGCCCACAAGGTGCAGAAGACATATTGGTGGTCTTATATGTAATTCCATCAGGACCATTCAGAAGCAAACGCGACACTGAGCTATACTTCCATCAGGAATGTGGACAAACGAGTGAAAGATAAGTTAGCTGAAAAACATTTCACACTCAAGTGTCAAATTATTTACTCATCAAACCTTCAAGTCCTCACAATGCTCCTTTCGGCACTTCATCATCATAAATACGCTCATTTTCACAACATATGCTATCAAGGCAGCTCAATGCTAGTTGGTGATGCCTTGATTTTGAGTACGAATTTATAAAGTGGCATAAATAAAATTATAAATTATTAGGAAGTGCACAATCTTTTTATTCCACAAAACTCTGCATAATGATTTTAAAAGGTGTGAAAATTCACAATATGTAAATAGGGGAATTTACAACAACATCTCCTGATCTTTGAATGACGGTCAACCGATCAGTCATTCATATGTCCTACAAACGAGCTCAAATCTCATCATAATCTCCATCATTATTATTAACGAAAAGGCTTGTAATCCAATGCAATTGCTTGTAGCAATTACAGAGAAGTGATGTAAATTTGAGACCAATAATCTGGGAAAGATGACAGGTTACTTGGATCAGGTCAACGTCGATCCAGTGTACAAAAAAAGGAAAGACAGAAAGACACGTACACGTTCGATTTTCACGAGCATAAAATGCATCAGTCCGCAAACTCTGCAAAAACCAACACCCAAACGATGTAGCGATGCAGTGGCATAACTGTTGTACTCTCATTTTCAGGCAAGCAGAGCGGGCGTACTCGGCCATGGCGGAGATTTCTTGACACTGGTCCCTAGATGCGTGCCGAGTAATGAACTCAAGCATGGGTAGAAGATGGAACAAGACAGCACAATTAAATGCTTGTGAGTCCCAACTGCAACGAGCCGTTTATTGCATTACGCCCGCAACCCAGGTGTAGATGCAACATATGGCATAAATATGCATTTCATTGATATGGGGGAACTTTCCAAAGTGTATTAAAGCTGGCGTGCTGGTAAATAATTAACCCTTGACTGTACTTCTTTTACAGCCAAGCACAGCATTTTCCAACCTGCAGCAACACTATAAATAACGACTGCAGCATCCTGCTGCGGATAAAATTCCATCGATGCAATGAATATTCGACAAAAAGTTGGTCACTTAATTTTTGTTCAAATTTAAAAGGAAGGAAGGATAAATAAAATAAATAAATAAATAAATAACGATTGCCATGACGATATCCCTGTCTTGGATATTTCATTTAAATCTAAAGAAGTAATGTAATAGAGTTAATTAAAGTTCAGTTTAGGCCATGTTTTACAGAGCGAGGAATTGTCATCATCATCGCACAAAAAATAAATCATTCACAATGTCCTGTTTTTATCAAGCTTGCCTTACCAATCAAAAAAAACCTGGTCAGCTCCTGACCCGTTGTTGCCGACAATAGGGGACACAATTCACTGGCAAAATATCCTCCAAAAACCCTCCTCTACTCTCCTTAGGTAACCAGTTTATTTCTTCCTCCCACCGCCGGTTATCCCATCTATCCTCTCCGACTTTGGCACATTTAAATCTTGTGACAATGCGCCTGGAGCCAGCAGCCTTGCTTTCTCCAACATGGAGGGCTTAACCCAATTGAGAATTCGGTCACTCCTTAAAGGCTTGCAACAAGTGTGTCCGCTTCTGAGCCTGAACATCCACATGTTCATAAAAGCTTGAATTCTGATCTAATATCCAAACTTCCTCCAAGCATGGTGGCAATACTTGTCAAGAAGATGTCTGGTGTATGTCCCCCCCCAACCACCTACCAGCCTCCACACCCCTCTGCTCATGTCAACAGCCTCACCTCAGATTCTGTCAACACAAGCCAGTGGCTCAACATCGGTGCAGCATCCAAATGACGCGTATCCAGCCCATCCCACTCCTTACCTATGCTTACCTCCTCATAACATGCCTGCCTTAATGGACTCCTAAACACCCGAAAAGTCGAAAATGTAACGTATAGTCTCACTCTACACAGCGATGGGCCAGATGGCATCAGCAACTTTGTTCTCAAATACTGCCTTGCTGCTTTTGCTTCTCCTTTGACCCTGTCTTCAGCTTGTTCTCACCTGGGCCCCAACCCTTTAAAAACCCCATCTGCCTGAGAGTCTGCTAACAACGCTCCCACACACAAGGGGTGGCAAACAAATCGCTCTCACAACATGTGCCAGTAAGCTTTCACTTCAAATTATAAGTAGTCAAGGATCCACCATCACTGCGAATCTAAGGTCTTCCCTTTTTAAAACAGCCTGATCTTTGACACCATTAGATTCAGTTCTTACTAAAACAATATTCATTATATATATATATATATATATAATATATATATATATATATATATTATATATATAATAACATACATACAATTATATATATATATATAAATTATAATACCACACATACATACATATATATATATATATATATTATATATATTATATATATATAATATATAATATATATATATATACACCCATACATAACATATATATGTGATTCTCCACAAGGGTTGGAGCCCGAATCTCAAAGAAGGGGTGAGCACCACACCGCCTGGACACATCTCAGGCATTCGACAGTGAAACCATGGCCTCTGCTTGAATAAGCTCGCTGACGCTGCAATACAGGTGACTTCAAGACTGGCTCTGGCTTCCGTCCATCACAACAATTCATTATGTGGCTATCAAGGGACATCCTACTTGCGACTCTCCCCAGTGGAACGATTGGTTACCCCAAAGCAGTCTTGGGCCTCAGTAATATTCCATTACATAAACAACTACTTCCGATGCTCTGAAAAACTCGTTTCATTTTTAGAAAGCAAAGAACCTGTCCTTTTGGGTGGCCTAGTTCGCCAGCAATTAACGGGTGGCCCGTTGCCACAGAATTGAGGAGGGCAAATTCGCCAGAATTGCAGACGGCAAATTCCCCAGATTGCGGACGGGCAAATCCCCCAGATTATGGATGGGCGAATCCCCCATAATTACCGGATGGGCGAATTCCCCAAATAATTACGGATGGGCCGAATTCCCCAAATAATACGGATGGCGAATTCCCAATAATTACGATGGGCGAATTCCCCCAGAATGACATATTTTAGTGGGACTCATAATACCAGGAGTGGGCCATGGCCATACATGTTATCGCATCGAGGTGTTGACTAGCATTCTTGCGACAGGATTTTGCTTCTTCGCTGAAGATCGACGAGTTTACCGAATTTGTACTGCGTTTTTTACTCATTCTAATTAATTCTTGAATAATCGAACTATTCAAGCTGACAAACGTCCTGTCTCTAGCTCAAGAGTATTGCTCTCCCTAACAGGTGGCATTCCAAGCATCACATCTGCCTCTTCTGGATTTGTGAATCTAAATCTCTTGATATTTTTTTGGCATTCCATGATAAAAGTACAAGGCCTGTTGCTCAGAGATACAAGACAGGTTTAGTGGGTCCTCTCATATCTGCCTGCTTTGTCCCATATGTGGCCACAGCACTTAATATATTGGCCCTTTGTATCCTCTTACCCTCACTCTTCAAATCACCCAAATCCTAATACAGCATAATTAAAAAAAACTCACGTGTGAAGCAGCAATTCTACAGCAAAAAATTACCATCCCAATTGACAGCAAGCATAAAGGTCAACCTTTATGTGAGCAGAGGGAGAACAAAAACCAACTATAGTTATTCCATCCATGCATCCATCCATTGGGATCATGCTCTGGCACAGAGCGTTTGGTGCTGCCTAAGCAGTCCCTTGGCTATTTGGCACAATCCTGGACGGGTCATCACTCTGACACAGGATACGCAAGCAATCTGGCACTCATTTTACCCGGACTCTCGAAGGATGATAGATGAGTCAACCACACTTGGTACTAATTCAACAGTCGAAGTGGGATTTGAGACTCAGGCCCCGAGATCCCATGGGGAGCCCACCACTCCTTGCCATTAATCCACACCCAGGGCATATAGGTCCTTCATGGCTCATTCTACAGCCGTGGCCAAAAATTATGACACACTTGGCATTTTTCAAAAATAACTGATAATATTCTCTTGAAAATAAGTTTGAAATTGGCAAAAAGTAATTTGGTGTCACAATTCTTTGTTTCACTGTTAATTTACAGAACCTTTGTTTTTATTCAGAACTTAAAATATATCCTTTCAATCAGAAATAAAAAGAAATGGAATTGACAAAATTATTGACACCCTCGGACTTAATTTTTGGAGTACGGCCCTTTGGACAAAATAACTGCAGTCAATAAGCTTCCTATAGCCATGAATGAGCTTCTACACCCTCTACTGGCAGTTTGGACACACCTCTTCTTGTGCAACGCTGCTCAGTTCTTCCCAGATTTGAAGGTGCCCTTCCATAACTGCTGTTTTCAGATCTCACGCCCACAGGTGGTTCAATGGATGTTAGATCTGGACTCATTGCTGGCCACTTCATGAAGTCTCGTGTTTTGTCTCGAACCATTCTGGGTGCTTTTTGAAGTGTGGTTTGGGTCATTGCCGCCTGGTGCAAGGACCCAATGACCTTTGAGGAAGACCCAGCATTCCAACACTGGCGTTGAACATTGCGCTCCAAAAGCCTTGGTAATTCTTGATTTCATGATGCCATGCACAATTCAAGGCTCCCCAGTGCGCAGAGGCAGACACAGCAAAACCCCAAACCATCACGACTCCCCCCCGCCATGTTTAACTGCAAGAAGGTGTTCTTTATTTTCTGTTAGCAGAGATGAATGTGCTTCAACCAAAAAATCTCTAATTTGGTCTCATCTGTCCACAGACATTCTCCCAGAAGGATTCGCTTGTTCAGGTGTGTTTTGGGCAACTCCCAGTCGGGCTTTCTTTTGTCTCTCAGGGCAGTGTGGTCCTCTTGGGATCTCCTACCATAGACACCACCTTCCATTGAGTTGGTGACGACTGGTGCGAGTTGGAAACTTGTTTGTACTTGTGTCTGAAAAGGTCAGCCTTGAATCTGTTTGGGCACTTGATTGACTGCTTTCTCCACTATTCGAACAATCTTGGCTGCAAATCTTCGATCAAGTTTTCTCTTGCTGCCACATCAAAGAGTTTGGCTGCATACCTGGGCCTTTAAAACTTCCTGATACATGGTGTAACAGTGGAGACAGGAACATCAAGGCTCTGGAGATGGAATTGTGACGCTTGAGATTGTCCAATTGGATACAATCTTGTGTCTGACCTGCTCAGACAATTCTCTGGTTTCCTCTCTTTCTCCATGGCCATTGTGGTACACACAGTGACACAAACAGCAGAATGACTCCTTTTCTCTATTCAAATCTGGTTGAATGAGTGATTTTATATTGCAGGGCACCTGGAACTCACCAACAGTGAGTTAGTTAAATTCCAAAATAGCGGCGAATCACGTTTGGAAATCTAATATTTCTAACAACTTCTAAAAGGTGCCAATAATATTGTCTGGCTGGGCCAATTTTAGGATTTGTGTGTAGAATAAGCTAAGATTTTGTAATTTTTTTTCAACTTTGGTTTTGTTTTCCTACAAACCAAGAAAACATTTGTGGATAAACGCAAAATATTTTTAATTTCAACATTTTTCTGGAGAAATGGTGCTATTATTTGAAAAAAGTGCAAGGGTGGCCAATATTTTTGGCCACGACTGTATTATTATAACAAGTTACCAGGCTTGACTAACTGGAAATTCCTCCCTGAAAGAACTACCCAATGGGTTTTCTTATTAGTTGTTATATTCTTGAACGCAGAGCATCAGAAGTAGTGAATACCTCAAAAAGAAAAAAAATCCCACAGGTAGAGCAAACATGGCATGTATGGCTTGACATGCATCAATTCCCCAAGACAGGAAAACTATCAGAACTTGTGGAAATTGATTCTTCAAAAGTGCTGTTTCATCATCAGGCCAGAAGAATCGTGCAAACCAACATAAGATGAACTGTAGTTTTTGCCCCTCTTCCTTTTGGAGACACCAGATAAATTATTTTTTCCTTCATGCAATTATCAAAAACGAGCTGTGAAACGGTGATCATCATGTCAGTGTTATTTTTTTGGGGAGTTAGAAGGCCCCAAACAATGATTCCAAGTATACATCTTATACAAATGGTGCAATTTGATTCAGGACGATTCCAGAAATTACATCTCAGTACACAACCACCTAACCCCGCTGGCCAATTTTTGTTGCACGGTCTCCACTCTTTTCACAGGAAAGACAGCATTTAATGCAACCTTAAGACTGATGGCAAAACACAACACTCAGCCAGTTTAAGAAAAAGAGATACGGGCAGGGCTGCAACAGCTATTTCCTCCAAAGTTAATCACAAACCACATTCCAATGTGTCTGAGCTGTTAAACTTTTGGCCGAACTCTCATTTACCCAGAAAAACAAACAAACTGTGGAATAGCTGTTGACATAGATGGAGCAAACCACTTTAAGTAATGACAGCCTTAACACTCAATAACAAATGCATACAAACAGTCAAACTTTGATGAACAATTTAGGTGGGACTAGAAGGGACCTGCGGAACGATAACCCTCCCTTTATTTTGGCTGTGTATAGGCAACGAAGTGCTGCTTCGCAGTCCAGAAGTTATGTTTACTGCTACAAACCAGCGTTAATTTTCGTCATCCTTGCAAAAAATAACATATGATTTGTTTAATGCTCCTCGAGATCAGACGTTGAAATGTGAACGTAAATGATAAATTGCAAAATTAAAGTGTCAATGATAGTGATGAAAAAAGTACAATCAGGAAAAAAAAAAACGTGTTGTTTTTGTAAACATCTCACTGAAACAAACGTTCTGAATAGCTTTCTCGGGGCATTGCCTTGGTTTCCCATTGGCATCATTTATGCTTTGGTGATGGCGAACAACAGTGATGATCAGTAACAAAAAATATACTTCAGTGTCAGATCAAGGGGGAGGCAGCAGGAATGGTGGCCGATGGTATTCAATTTTACGTGAGTCTATCGTTTGTTGTAAGGAACTATAAAATATTTTGTTCAATGAGCTGAATTAGTTATTAAAGTTTTTTTTAAAAGCACCATTTTGTTAGGAGCATTAACCCTCCAAATTTCACTCTGGATCTGCCGCCTGAGTTTTATATGATGCTCACTAATAA
The DNA here is from genome assembly GCA_035128595.1 of Eptatretus atami. Classification (NCBI taxonomy): domain Eukaryota; kingdom Metazoa; phylum Chordata; class Myxini; order Myxiniformes; family Myxinidae; genus Eptatretus; species Eptatretus atami. The sequence goes on along the minus strand of CM068953.1, from coordinate 125,016,465 downwards.
ACAGCATGCAGATTAGTTTTGGTCTGGCAGCATATCAGTCCTCTCCTTACCCTTATCCGGAATGCACTCTGGTTGGCAAGATGTTACAGACGCAGTGGGTCCTCCGACTCCTGCTTTGCTGCAATGTAAGCTGTCTGGGTGTAAAAACAATGGTGGGAGCAGGATTCTCACACCACCACACAGTTCTGACCCTGGGCTTTTTTGATAGTAGTCATATTGCATAAGGCCGCCTGACCGGAAACTGTCGTCAGTCACTGGAAAGGAAGATCCATGTCAGATGGAGAAAGAAGAATATCTAGGAATAAGGAGAATAGACCCGGCACGCGCACCACCGAGCATACCGTGCCTCAGAAGACGATCCGTGAATTTGGTAAGTGTACGTGTTCCCGTTACAGTGGCCATTGCCGAGATTGAGATTTCGCAACAGCAATGAAAGGAGCGTTAAACCTTCCAGATACCATCTCGAGCGTGGAGACTGAAAGATTATGAGTTAAGAAACTCCATGTGGATAAAGGGCAAATAAGTTTGATCAACCAAGAAGGCACTTTTGATGATGAAAGTGTCACCCAAGCAGGCCCACACAAAAATAACATTCTTTCCTGTAAATATTCTCAGCAGACTAACTGTAAGTACATGAGAGTACAACTCTCATATATTATATGTTCTAACTGGGAGCATTTTGCATGGGAGGCGATCAAATGATCTTACTGTTTGAGAAGATCAACCATGTTATTCGTTGTTAAAATCACACGTGAAGCCAACCACTCGAATTGTATGATTGGACGGTTCTTTCAGTACGGCATAAACATGGTTTAATTAGTTATGGCTTGTTAGCAGTTATCAGTGGCACCACTTTCATGCGAGTCATGAATTTACGCATTTAACAACAGGCCTCCTGGTGGGTCATATATGGACAAGCAGAAATAAAAAATAGAACAACAAAACACATTTTTCATCGCTGAACATAGCAAATTAAAGCATGAGAAGATGAGGCATTATGTAAATGGAACAAGTTTGATGATTCCCAACGCTAATTGAAACTGAACGTTTTGTATTTCATCCTTAAAATCCACCCCTCACCTTACAAGCTTTTCAAAAACCAGCATGGTTGTATTGAATCAATATTTGTAACCCAATATAATAATAACAAGAAAAAGAGCAATCAGAGATTGCAGACCCTCACCGGGACTTGTTGTGGTGGCGTTTGTTTGTAGTGTTCTGCAGTGTATTTTGTGTGGTGCTTGTGTACTGTGTGTTACCGAATGACAAGCGAAAGGCAAAGATGGAGTCGGCAGGAGGAACCCTGTATAGGAATCGCATATTGCAGCTGCTACTCCTCTACCCTCAAACCCATCCAGGACAGACAAGTGAACCCTTTATTTTTAAAAATTAATAATAGAATAAAGAATAAGTGAAGAACCCAGATCAAATTTTTTAAAATAATTCTGGCTGCCCCCATACTCCGGTCAGGTTGAAATTTAAAAACATATATTCCCATCACCATAGATTATAATTGTGAAGTTCACATTGATTGATGAACGCGGTTCAGAGAAATGTGCTCATCGGATTTGAGCGATTGTGTTGGAGTTTTGAGGGGAGTGATCAGCACAAGCAATGATGGGCATGTTTATTGGAATGCCTCCTTTATCAAGAAATTATTTCAGAAAAGATTGTTGATGGACGCAAGCAGTGGGTGAGCGTATAAAAGAGTACGCACACAGAATGTGGACATGAAATGATAATGCACAGAGAAGAAGCAGAAAGGTGTGGAGAAGAGAACTTGAGGCAGACAGTCGAAACTCCAGAGAGACAAAAGTGAAAAACGACAAACAAAAAGTGAAAAAAACACACACACTATAACTCGTATAACTGTCTGAAAATGCTACAGAATACTCTCTTACAGTTTTTTTTCCGTTAGTGTGGCTGAGTGAGTGCCGTACGTGGTATGCTGAACAGCAAGACCTCTCAACTTATTGAGTAGAAAGTTAAATCCTGGGCTTCCTTTGTACCCAGGAAGACAGAGAAAAAGTTTTGCTGCTTGGTATTCCCTTCCCTGTCAAAAGACGAAAATGGGTTTTTCAGCTGCTGCAACAATGCCCAGTTGCATGTGCTGAGCAGTCACATTGTACATCAACAGACCTGATTTTGAAGAACATTCGTCCTTGTTCTGTGTCAATGTGAGGTAGCAAGACAAGTTCACTCACTGTCCCAAGAAGCCCAATGCTGAATGCCAGGACAATGCCATGCCTCTTGAAAGTAACTGAGGCCTGTATGTACAAGCAAAACACAACATATCAAGAAGAGCGAGAATTGCTTTTAATACACGGTCCATCCCGGCTATATATAAAAAAACCCGATGGACATACATGAAGCAAAAACATGCGTGTGATCAGGGTGACAGTTCATAGCGGATCAAGGATTCGAACACCGGTAGACAGAGGCGAGTGTGCTTACTGTAGGCCATTCACTGACAGAAACCCTTTAATTATGCTATCATCATCACCGACACGTGGAATCAATGGAGGTTTTAGGGGTTTTTTTGTGTGTGTAATTTTCGGCTTTAGCCTGACTTTTTCCGCACGCAGTAAACACATCCCTTTATTTGGGCGTTGTATAATGGGCGTTAGCGCCACAATAATAAAAAAATAACACGATGTACATACATGAAAGCAAAAACATGCGTACGGCTTGTGTGCAATGTACTTTCCGGACCCGCTATTCACGGGGGATACGTCCTTGAAACAACTGCTGCAAAGGTAGGGTGCGGCTACATGGTCCTCGGCTCATAGAATGCAGCGTTCACAGAACAAATAGGACACAACCATAAAACAAGGAGAACAGCAGAAGAAAGGGGAAAACACCAACAGCAGGGCGGAGGGAAAAGTAGTCGGAGATAGGACAAACAAGGGATCAGGTACGATGAGGGGTAAAGGGAGAATGCAAAGGGTGACAAGATGGATTCATCAGCAAATTGTGTTTTACTAGTTTGTGTTATGTCAAGGTCCTGGAGGAGAAGGAAGAGGCTGCCTGCTTCTGTCAGAAGGATGAGAGATGTTTCATGGCAAGAGAGGGGACGTCCATCAGCAAAGAGATAAAGAGGATTTTCCAGAGTCAGTGAGATAATTGAAGATTAGGAAAATGAGGCCGAGAACAGTGCATTGGGTACTCTAGGGAGAGGAAGTGAAAGGGTTCTGTGAGAGTGGACACATTGACTATCAGAGGGGAGGAAGTAGCAATCCAAGTGTGAGCTGACCTGGATTCCATAGACAAGACAGTTGGAGAGCAAGGAGGGATGCCAGACTATGCAAAAGCTCGAGATATGTTCAGAGGGACGGCCCTGGATCTCAAAGTCTGTATCGAGGACCTCCCCCATTTGTTGGGAAGAGTAGAAGAGCATTCCAAGGGAGAGTGACCAGGTCTTAATCGCGAATTGATGATCTGAGATGGAGGCTGTGGAGAAATGGAACACATTTCCAATAAAACTGTGATGGATGGATTACATGATCATTGCTGGATTGGAGTGGCAGTAGCTAATTGGGCTGTATTAAGGGGATCTGTTTGCAAACACTTTTTTATTAATGCTGGACTGTTGGCTGATTTCCAATTTCCCAAGTTGGATTAGGAGACCAGTCCTTGAAGTGTAAAGAAGAAAAGAAGAAATAAAAATAAAATAAACGTGAGCTACGTAAGTGTGAATGTTTGTGAAGCAAGTCACACTTTTATGCACAACGAATACATGGGTCCGCGAATAGCGCGATCCACAAATAGCGACAGTATAATACATCGTAGTTATATTCTTGGATTCGTTCCCAATTGCAATTTGGGGGCCCATGGACTTCACAGCCAGGCATAAGTCCGAAGGCCCGGGCTGATTCTGCACTGCTTCATGTAATTGGCGGTGCGAGGATTATATTGCGGTGGAGTCAGGCCAAGCTGTTTCAGCCAATGGTACTGACCCATGTATAATATGTTGATATTTTAAATTTTTAAAAAGGGCTAACTCTTAATAAAAACATTGATGAGACATCCGAAACTCAAACTTTTCCCCTGAAAACTTATCATAGTAAGCCATGCAGCCAAGTTTCACTTGAATATGGTGAAAAGGTATGGAGAAAAATATCAGAAAAAACCACAGGTGCGACAGACAGACAAGAGAGCTAACCTATAGTCCACCTCCAATTGAATCCGGGAAGGAAAATACAACTTGACACACCGTGCCAGGGAAAGAAATATATCTTCAGACATGAGGAAAAATAATAATACGCTAACCTCCTTTGCATGCATGTGGGTATGGATGTTGAACCTTATTAGAAATGAAAAAGCTGGCCATTCACGCGAGATTTACATGTGCACAGATTAACCAGGTCAGGTTTAATAACCTCTTTTGCCTTCCACTCCCTCCACAAATAGGGTGGGGAGAACGACTGCAAATTTTCCTGTATATGTAGCACACCATAGTAATTCAACAACTGACCGCACTGCCGAAGGAAAGCGGTACTAAACGCCATACTTTGGCATGGTACTAAATGGGGGTACCCCTCGACCCACAAACATACTGGGGAGATGACTTGCAATTTCTCAAGTTTTTTGATAGCCTGTGTTTGGATAAAAAACATGCTTTGTAAGCAACTATATCCATAGGACCCATAGCAAATTATACATTTTCTGAAAGCACAGACACTTGGGCATTATTTAACATTAAGATTGTTTATCTTATTAAAACTGGGTTCAATTTCTAAGCTTTCTCCTCATTTAGGACCACAGTGTACACAATACCATGCTACAAGCCACAATCAAAGTATTGTTGTGGGGCCTGGTCTCGGTGGCGAGCATGACCGCTAGAGGAGCGCAGTAGAGTCGGCTCCACGAACACACCGGAATTTAGGTCGTACCTTTCAGATAAATCCGAAAGGTCACGGTCCCTTATCGGACCGAAGATCACCAATAGGTCGACCACGTGGGATCGGGTCAATTGCCAATTAATAAATACCTAAATACCACGTCGTCCAAACTACCGGGAAAATTCACCCTGCAGGATCTGCGCGTTGCGGCGGCTCGACGTCCGCACCTTCCCGGAGCACCAGTCGCCAAAGAACGGACCAGGGCAGCCGATCCCAGAGGAGGCGAGACGAGGTGATCTCCATCATGAGATGGTCGACCGCTTGTCGTAATGCGCCAGACGAGACGCCTCGGATGTGTGCGATGCAGTCAGCCAAAGACCCAGACAGAAGCGCGCTCGAGCAGACGGGATGCAATCATTAATCCTTTCTTCCGTCCTTCGGGGCGTGTTCCGTCCCCGTGGCCTGCTCTCATTGGGTGCATGGCTGTCGCGGCTCCGCCTTCAAGACCGCCCGGCTTTTGGTCCGCTCGTCGCCCATTGGGCGGAAAATGACGCATACCTTATTTGGCGCCAAGCCAGACCGAAATGCTTCGTGACCATATTCGGTGCGAAATCCACACGCCTGGGATATGGAATTCCGCCCACGCACACGCGCATGCCGGCGAGCGTGCGAAAAATGCCGCGAGCAGAGTATTGTTGTTGTAAAAGCGAAGATGTAAAAATCTACCTATAAAATAACTGCGCAGTGCACGTACACTTAATCACCCATTAAACATAGGACGGGACCCTACCTAGAAACACATACTTACCGATATAACTGATCTATAAGGACTTGGCTGTTGTGTGCGATGGGTTCCAGATTCGTAACAGTACGTCTTGTGGATAGCTCGAGATTTTTAAGAGAAGCATCAGTTGTTTAGCCTCATTGCCATGCTGCCATTTGAGTTGCATGGAAGGTATTCTTTCCATCAAGGATGTCAATGTTATCACAGGTGTAGTGGATGAATTTATTTCCTCAATGTTTGGTGGAATGATGGCACCAGTTGCTTTGTCCAATGATTTGAGAGTGCTCTCAGCCAAGGAAGTGTCTACTTGCAACACCTGTTCGTAACTCAGGCAATGCCCTGCCTTGTTGAACAATCGTACGAGGTTTTTCACCGCAGAGCTTGATGAAGAGTACTTGCAAGATCAATATGTTTTGGAGTCCATTTTTGCCACCACTGACGCAGTAGACAAGATCTTGTGCCACACTCAGAACTCTGCTCCGACATGTTCTTCATTGTTCCCAGGGCTATCATCTTCAAGGGATGCCTGGCCACCGACGATCAGTCTCAGTAGCATATATAAACTCTCGGGAATCCATGCTATAGCATCTTCTTCACTGGCAGAGAACCCTTTGTGTCCTGGAGTTTCCATCACGTCTCCACGGACTTTCATAGCTACATGAACAAGTGAAAGGAAAATCTCATCCTGGGGCTCATATTTAGGAAAGGCTAACTTTTCCTCACTCTCCTCTGTGTCTGCTTTCATCTGCAAAACTGCTGTTGGCTGGTACTTAGTGGGAATCAATACGGTTTTTCGTTCTGATATACAACTGTCAGAGGTTGAAAGAAATTGAAAATGTCCCAAGCTGTGACTGCAACTTCCTTGAATGTTCCTCTTCTGCTTTGATAGGATGGCTGAATCATGGTTGAAGATTCCTCAGCAAGCTCCTTATACCTTTCCCATACATCATCCAGAAGAATCACATGTCCTTTGTCAGCTGATTGAGGAGCTCTTGGCAAAGCCATATCATAGCAAGGTCTGTATTTGCTGACTCCTGCTTTGTTTTGGAGGTAGACCTGTTAAATGCGCTAAGACAAGGCAGATGATATTTGGCTTCAGCTGCAATTAGGTCAATCACTCCTGCCAGTCGAAGGCCAACTTTGTAGTCAAGATGTGAGGCTTGAATTATTTGATCACTCATTTGCTTAGTCATGACGGAGATCAGTCGTGCCTTCTTATTTGCAGTTTGACAGAAAATTCAAGGGCTCTAGTTGACTGGCTGCACACCTTTTCACAATGAATGCCTGCTACAACATGGAACACCTGAACTGCAACCTGCTCCCTCTGTTGAATACTCTGTCTGAGTCCTCTGAAGACGTTCTATTTTACTCTTGTCCGTGAAGTGGGCATTGCACATTCTGTGCCACACAAGAGATACGGCTGTGGAGGAATCGAATGCATTCTCAAGACAATCAATTAAGTCAATATATCTTGGAGTCTCTCAGCTTCTTTCTGCTACAGGCTGCATTCCTGAGTGTTGTGAGTCCATGTTCAGTTGCTTCACTCAGGTTTTTTCTGGCTTTTATGTTTGGCAGAAAATGCACAGGCTGTAGTCTCCAGGTGACGCCTCTTGAAGCTAATCACGGGATCTTTTATAGCCTGCAAACAAGAATGAATCATTAGTATAGGCCTACACAAGCCCTTAACAACTTAACAGTTAACTTAACAACTTAACAATTGTTCACAAGTAAAATAGATTAGCATTGTGCTGGTATAGTAGTGCCTGTCCCAAGAAAGTGCCCAAAATTGTCAATTTGGCAGCCATTTTGTTTATGGTAATTAGATTGTCAAAAACTCAAAATTCAGCTTGGAAACAGGGCTAGTCAAATTCAGAATACCTTAATTATGTGAAAAAGTCATGTTCCCAACTTTTACTAAAAAATGCTTCTCGAGCCTTATACAGGGCCCTTTTCGAGAATAATTCGTCTAAAGGAAGTGCGAGTGAAAATTGGGTGTTTGGATTAATTAAAACACCCCTTCTGAAGATAATTAACGGCTTATTTAATTATATCCCTCATCATTGGTCAGCCTCTGTCAGCTAGCTGGTGGGGTCTTGATTCACCATTTGTTTGGCCTATTCAAACATGTCTTGATTTGGAAACACTATCCACTCTCACAGAGAAATTAAAGGATGTAATGGAATTATTATATCTGATTTGAGAATCAATGGAATTTAATAAGTGTTGAAATCTGAACATTTTAACAATTGAGCGATTTTTATCACTCTGTGTATTATTTAAGCAAAGCATGAAGCTTAATTTTTTTTCTGTTGTTTGGACGATTATATTTAGTGAAGAAAACATTAAGGAATGTGCAGAAAGTGGACCTTCATTTGGTGCAATGCCATGCTCTTAAACCTGTTTTACAATCTATGACCATACAGTCCACAGGGGTGCTTTATTTTTGGTAATTACATACGCAGTTTTATTTTTCCCATTTTGTTTGATCTGCTTTCATGACAAAATGTTAAAATAAAATATAATAATAGTTTTTGCAATGTATTAATAGTCGGCAATGGCTGAAAACGAAGAGGTACGTAGACAGCATCAGATGTGTGGGGGTTTGTGCGTGCCTGCATGCGAGCAGGTTGGAGGAGCGCGTATGGGTTGGGGCATGCAAACAGGCCTTTGCCAGCTAGATAGCATGGGTTTTAATTTCAAAATGCTACCGCCGGTTTTACATAGAACACGGCTTTAAAAAAAAAAACCTTCCTATTTGGGCATGTTTTATCACCCCAGTAATGATTTGGTATGCTGCCTCCATTCCTCTTACGCTGCCTTCTCCCCTCACGCTGCTTCCCCCTCCCCCACGTTGACTCCCCTCCCCTCTCGCTGCCCCCACCCCTCGCGCTGCCCGTCCCTCATGCTGCCCCACACTGCTTTCCCACCCTTGTGATGCCTCCCCCCACACTGTCTTCTCCCTCCTCGCACTGCCTCCCCCCACACTGCTTCCCTCCCCCACGCTGCTTCCCCCCCCCCAGCTGCTTGCCCACCCTCGCGCTGCTTGCCACCCCACGCTGCCGACCCATCCCCACGCTGCTTGCCCACCCCCACGCTGCAGACTCATCCCCACACTGCTTGCCACCCCCGCATTGCCTCCTCACCCTTGCGCTGCCTCCCCCCCCACACTGCCTTCTCCCTCCTTGCACTGCTTCCCCCCACGCTCCCCCCCTCATGCTGCCTTCCCCTCTCCTCACACTGCCTTCCCTCTCTACCCTCACGCCATCCTCCTCCCAAACACCCTCCTCCACCATACATCTCTCCGAAGGTCAAGGAGAGGAAAGGGTGTCAAGGAATGTGCAAATTGGACAAATACCCCCTCCCCGCTTTCTCTCAAGCCTTCCTATGAAGTGCCTGTCCAGAACACCCCCTTCCCCTCTTCACACCCTCTCTACCTCCCATCCCCTCTCTCCCTCCCCTGCCTTCCCTCTCCCTCCCTCCTCTCTTTTCTCCCCCCCCCCTTAATACTCCATTCGCAAAGCATTAGCTTGTATTTGCAGTATTCAATAAAATTGGGCATCATGTCAATATCTAGTTTTTATTTCGTTTTTGGTGGTCATTTTGTTTTCACCACTTTAACCTCACAATTTGGTTTGGTAATGTCTTGATAATATGGTGGATTCTGTCATCAGGACTCGGGATGCTCGATGTTTGGAATCAGCGACCCTTAATTAGGTTAGATAGGCATATTACCAACTTCAACTCAAAAATGCCTCATGTTCTTAAACGAAGTATTTTCTGAAATTATATCTCTTCTAATTTATTGTCACAGATCCGGGTTCGAGGCTTACCATGAGGGAAGCACTCGGGTCCCTGCGAACACCCACTCCTGAGGCCACCGGGCACAGATAACTCCGCACACCGGCACGTTGCTAGGAAACCACGAACGCTGATTTTCACGGCCAATCCGGACAGGGTTACATGACTTCATGTGATACTTACCTGTGAGCAGCTAATTAGGGTTACGTGCCCTCAGCGCACACTCTGATTACTGTGGAGCGTTTCCGTGAGTGTGCGCTGGCTAACAAAAGCAAATTATTGGGGTAGAACTTCCATCTAACCTTACTTGTCCACTGTGTTTCAGACCATTAAAAGGAAAAGACATCCGAGACAGATTGGAAATAACAACAAACGATATTTATACAAACACAAAGCAAGCAATCATTTATAAGCAAGAAAGCAAAAAGGCACATACGAGCAGATTTAACCATAACCGTATTCTTATTCAATCTTACTTCAACAAAAGACTGGCATTATTCGCTCAGGGGCAAAGAATAAAACAAGAACTTGAAAATAATTAAAGTAATGAATGGAGAAAGGAAAGCAGCCTTTCCTTTCTCCCTCACCTCACACAAATATCCAGGAGAATACAGAAGAAAATGGATGGGGAAGATGGGCTGTGGTGATGTGAAGCGATGGGGACATGCAGCCTGGTCTTGAGTACCCAGACCCAATAGGTGAGTCCTCTCCGGCATCTCAGATATGCAAGTTAGATATGTGAACTCACCCTCCTCTTCCTCAGATGTCTCCTCTTCAGGCCCCCATCAATGAGGTGCCACTGTTCACCCTCCTCATCCTTCGTGCCGATAGTATCAAGAGGGCAGGATGACGCGTCGGGAATAAGTGTTCTTTTCCACACAGAAGCACAACACCAACTGCTCGTGAAACTTTCTTTCTTTACCCTAACGCTTTTGTTCCTTTCCTCACAAGCCTTCTCAGTCTTTTAAGTCTTCTGCTCACGAGCTCTTTTCGTCTCGGCTTGTGCGAGCCTGTCTCATGTGCTTCTGCATTTTGCTTCTCTCAGTCTTCTGTTCTCCGAGCCACCTGTTCAGGTCTTTTTGTCCCTGCTTGTGCAAGCTTGGCCCGTTCGCTTCTGCCTTTTCTTCTTCTTCACATCAACTTTATTCCCTCCTCCCACAAGTCTCTCTCTCTTTCTCTCGCGGGTCCACGACGTCACTTGTGGAAAACACCACGCCATTCTGAGGGAACTTTCAAAGAAGTCCCAGCCCCTCCCCTACGCACAAGCATTCACCCGTACAGTCCTGCACTGTACCATCCTGCAAGAAGCGCCACACCTCATGCTACGAAACATGCACGTGAGAATGGAACGAAAACGGAGGGGATTCCCCCAGACCGAGGGATGACCGAACAGCCGTGGGTTGGAAGGTAAGACCAATGGGTAAAGGAGGGATTGTCAAAATGATGTTTGGTGAAGGGATTATTGGTGAATTGAGAAAGGTAGAGGAGGGAAATGGACCGATGGTGTGAAGGAGGGAAGATTGAAGTAACAGAGGCGGAGGGGAGACATAACACTGGTGGAAAAATACAGCTAGCTTACACATGCTCCACCCCCCCCCCCCCCCCCCCCCCACGTTTCCCCCCGAACATCCCTTTGACAAGGACCAAGGACTATCTATACAAAGATTAATGAAATAACTGATCCTCGAGTCACCTACGTGTCCATGTATGCCTCTCCCCTGGTGTAAGTTTTCCAAAACTATAACTTTTATGTATTCCATTTTCACTTCCTTCAACCTTACTCTTGAACTTCCACCAATGTCGTTTCAATTCCTACTCTATTTCTGACATATTCCTTATCTTTTATCTCCCTCTGTCACTGTTATCTTCCTTTATTTTTCCCTATTATCCATCTTTATTTCCAGTCTGACCACAAACATCCACCCCACACCTTTGTTTGCATAATAATTGTGACCTCAAAGCTACATTTTTTTTTTTGTTTTGCAACTAAAATGCTCAAAGCCGTGTAGAATTTGTATCCCCCGGACTAGCATTGGGCTGGCACAATAGCCTGGAGGTATGTGCACTTCCCTTTGCATTGTCTACTTGGGTTTAAATCTTGTCCAGCTACCTCTGGTCACCCTTTCAATTTGCGTGCAGGGAGATGCATCAATGTGTGTGCCGTCCGGTGAAAGCACGTGAAGCAGAATATACCGTCTCCCAGCACTGTTCGTTGGTGACATGAAAAATCCAATGAAGTGTCTCTCACAAACAAGTGAACGAGTTATAGCCGATCGGTCTCCTGACAAATCACAAATTCCTGCACCTTCACGACAGTATCCTGCGTTGGAGTGGCAATCCGTTCTGCTTTGATGTCAACCTTCTATTTTCTTTTTTAAATTCCACTGGCGCTCAAGTTTGCCAAATGTAGCTTCTCTGGTGAGGTACGGCAGCCGAAGTAGGTACCGAGAAGCATGGGGGATGGAGGAGTACGTGGATGTTGGCAGAAATGCACATGCATGATCGGCCTATTGGTCTCTCCTGCATAAAAGTTCTTTGTATTCCTGGTATTGTACTCGGGGGTAGCATGTTTAACTTGATTCCCCATCCCCACCTTCCCGAGATCATGTGCCTGTTCTAGTTGCATGTAATTTGTCCAAAATTGTTCATCTTTCTCAGGACAGTAAACGAAATGTAAGTCGAGGTCACACTGAAGTGAGGATGATAAGAAAGAAAAAACTGAGCTGGTATAATGGTCAGTGAGATTATTGTAGCATTTTCAAAATCGTGACAAAATAAGAAAAAAAAATAAAATTGAACACCAAGGTGTAAAATAAAGTAGTGAGGGCATTGGGAAGGGACTGAGCAAGGAAAAGAGAAACTACATTGTACGTATTAATATATTTTCTGTCACTGTTGAATGACGTTTGGGTAATCATTGGAGGTTCATTTAAATTAGATATTCCATAGCTTATTGAAGTTTTGTCGGCTGGACGGAATGCAGATAACAGGTGGCTCGAACCGATCAGCCTCCAATCCAGGGGAGCAAGACTGGACGAAGCCAAAAAGGTGTCCGTGGGTAAAGAACAGGTTGGTAATTAAAATGGAGATTAGCACAATATAATCTTGTTATGCAAGCTCAGCTGAATCATTTTAAGAGTTTTCAAACCTTAATCCCTTGGTCTTGAGTGCAAGTTTGGTGATGCTAAACATTTATGACTATTATAATAGTTCAACAACATTGATACAGACTAGCAAGGGTACATTAGACACCATAGAGAGATTAAAAAATATATATATATAATATTCCAACTTTTGGATTTAAAAAAATCTTTTGGCTCACCCTGGCACTCACTGATGAACCTCTGAAAGTTTGATGAAATCCGTTTGGCCATCCCTGAGAAAAATGGCAACACAGACAGACCTCACTCTTTTGGATAGATTGTAACGTATGTGGAGAATCCATGATCAATGCTCCAACCTGTAGTTACAAATGACTCAACATTTCACCAGCAACACAAGAACAACCAGACGTCGACTACTCATCAAGAATGAACTCTGATTTACCTTCCCCCAGATATACACAAAGTGAGGGGTGGCGCAAGTCAGTCGATCAGTCACAGAGCTGTGTTATCACTTCCCAGACCTCGTGATGCTTCGCCAATTGGAATGAGAAGTGAATCTGTCAATGACAGAATTGTATGACCAGTACTTTGTAGCTATTAAAAGGGTGCATTGTGATCAAGAACTCCATTATGATCATTATGATCCAGCATTAAAAGGAAAGATGATAGAGCATGGACAAACAACCATAAGTTGGCAATAGTATCGCAGGCTTTGATGGGTCTCCTCTTGCATTGAAGTTTCTGTAAGGAACTTATATATATTTATATATGTGTGTGTGTGTGTAAACAAAATCACGGTTCGTCCGTCTGTCCATGAAGCCGTGAGTCAGTCCATGAAGCCCTCCGTCAGTCAGTCAGTCAGTCCGTGAAGGGTATGTACCTATTGATCACATCCTGTTTGAACATCAGTTGCACCCTGACTTCACACAATTACCTACTATTGGAATGTATGTTTTGACGCTTAGACTGCTGAGATGCCTTCAACCGTTGAAGATCCTTTAACACCCAGATGACCCAAAAGTCCCTGAGGACCCAAAAGACCTCGATGGCCCAGATGATACAAAAGACCCGATGACAAATTTTCTACGTAAATGTGTATCGTGTGGTGCCCCCTCCGGGCGGGTGAGGGTATTACAAGTCTCCATCATTCACAGTGCAGTCCAGTATGTTTTTTGCTCCATGCACTTAACTCTGGGTTATTTATTGTTCTTATGCAGAGCCGTCAGTTGCCTATACACCGCCCAAATATAGGTATGCATCAGAAGAACGTGTTGCATGTTTGAACAAGATCGCGCGTCGACGGGTACTCTCATGGGTACGTCGTCATGACAACACAGCAAATCTGTGACGTCAATCTCTGCAAAGACGTGTGGAGTGGGAGCGTCGTGAGCGGATCCACGCTGGTCTATGGAATAAAACCGAAAAACACAGTAGGTCGGTACTTGTTTGTCATCAGCCGCGATGTGTACGTCTAGTACCACCCGGTGGTGGTGGAGAGGGTATTACAAGTTATCTGTGGAAATGACTTGCAATTTTGTGCTGTACACGTGTGTATACGCAAGTACCTTACTGACCCCACTGGAGGGAGTGGTATTACTCTCATTCGTGAGCGGGTGTTTCATACCAGTCCCATCCTGGGATTCTCTGCCTCATCAGTTTCCTGGGATTCACACATGTTGATGTTTTAAATCAATCACAGGTTTTATTTGCAGAATTACAGAATATACTTTATTGAGGCAAGTAATTCAAAACATTCCATCTACCCGAAGGTGGGTAAGCTGCTGGCACATTAACACTTATAAATAGCTGGCAGGATGGTGCAGAGGCAGCTAGCACACATACTTGAGAGCTGTGTAGTCTGGGGTGTGCATGTTCCATGACCAACACACCCATGGTTTCAATTTCCGACCTGATTATATAAACTGTTGATTTCTCACCCGATTTTAAATGGGTAGGACACCAGCCATCAAACAAAGTGTGCCATCGGTGAGATGGATTTTTAACCTGAGTGTCCCATCTGTAAGCATTACTTGGTGGATAGTAGCTATAGGCGTGCCATCGTAGATTTACAGACTCATGGTTACCTGAAACAGCAATAACTATGCAGCCAACTGTGTCATAGTGATAGATTCTGTGAAATGAAATGTAGAACTGAACTCTCCTGAAAAAAAATGCAATGTCCTACATTATCAGACTGCTGAACAATGACATGAATGCTCTTTAGTTTGATTCATATGTTGTTCTGCTATGATTGCATTGTTACGGACGTCACCTCTGGATAACTACAAGAGGGTGGCGTGTCTTCAGATCAAGCCATGGACACTGTCTGCAACACTCAACTCTGGCCGGATCTTCGCGCTCAAAGTCGGTTTACCCTACTGTACCGGTGAGATGAACTATGCAGATAGGGAACCGTGCACAGCGACGATGCGGTGGATAATTATTTGGCTGAGCGAACCTATCCGCATTATGTGGGCTACCATTACATATTACAACCTTGGACCAATCTCCCCAGGAGTGCTATTTCAGGTCAACCGTAAGCAGATAAATAGACACGTTCAACAGTTGCATGAATTTATTTACACTGGCAAAGAGCGAAAGAGCAAGAAATGACTGGAGGATGGGGAAGAGAAATAAATAAGAGAAAATGGTGGGGAAAAATTTAAATGAGAGAAATAGTGGAAAGATTTCAAAATGCAACAACTGGTAGGAATATTAGGCACAGTATGACAAGCAATTTAAGCACATTCGTATAAAAACACGTCCATTTTCCCTTACCGACTGATCATTCCACACAGAAAACTTACAACAAGAACTTGACACAAATACGTTGCTGGATTCCGGAGAACCGAGGAATGCCACAAAGAGTTTGGGTAGAGGAGGAAAGAAGATAAGAGTCAGTCAGATGAGAGGAAAATGGGATCAAGGAACGTGTCCCAGAGAACCTTCGGCCGCTCTGGCTGAAGAGACTTGCCACGGCCCAGTGCCAGAAATTACTCCTCACGCTTCATTTCCTTCTCGTAGCGTTCTGATTTTCTGAACATGCCGCAGCCTCATCTGACCTACGCGATGTTCTGCATGGCTTCGGAGGACTCATTGTCTGACGTGAGCAGTATTGGCATTTTCAAGGCAGTGCCAGGCTGGCATTGGTGCTGAAGACGCGCAAG
>CM068953.1:124955571-125000746 GCA_035128595.1 Eptatretus atami | reverse complement strand
ACGAGAGAGATATCAGCTTTTTGACTGTGGATGTTCAAGGGCTCAGTAAGGGACACACTTGTTGCAAGCCTTAAGGAGTGACCGAAAGTTGCTCAATTGGTTAAGCCCTCCATGTTGAGAAAGCAAGTGCTGGCTCCAGCGGCATTGTCACAAGATTTAAATGTGCCATAAGTCGGAGAGGATAGATGGGAATAACCGCAGGTGGGAGGAGAGATAAAACTGGTTACCTAAGGGAGAGTAGAGGAGGGTTTTTGGAGGATATTTTGCCAGTGAATTGTGTCCCCTATTGTCGGCAACAACGGGTCAGGAGCTTGACCAGGTTTTTTTGATTGGTAAGGCAAGCTTGATAAAAACAGGAAACTTGTGAATGGATTTATATTTTTGTGCGATGATGATGACAATTCACTCGTCTCTGTAAACATGGGCCTAAAACTGAACTTTAATTAACTCTATTAACATTACTTCCTTTAGATTTTAAATGAAATATCCAAGACAGGGATATCGTCACTGGCAATCGTTATTTATCTTATTTATTTATTTTATTTATCTTCCTTCCTTTTAATTTTGAACAGAAAATTAAGTGGGACCCAACTTTTTCGAATATTCATTGCATCGTGGAATTTTATCCCAGCAGGATGCTGCAGTGTTACTTTTATAGTGTTGCTGCAGGTTGGAAAATCGCCTGTGCTTGGCTGTAAAAGAAGTACAGTCAAGGGTTAATTATTTACCAGCACGCCAGCTTTAATCACTTTTGGAAAGTTCCCCCATATCATGAATGCAATTTATGGCCATATGTTGCATCTACACCGGGTTGCGGGCGTAAGCAATAAAACGGCTCGTTGCAGTTGGTACATCACAGCATTTAATGTGCTGTCTTGTTCCATCTCTACCCATGCTTGAGGTTTCATTACTCGGCACGCATCTGGGACAGTGTCAAGAAATCTCCCGCCATGGCCGAGTACGCCTCTGCTTGCCTGAAAATGGAGTACAACAGTTATGCCCTGCATCGCTACATCGTTTGGGTGTTGGTTTTTGCAGGCAGTTTGCGGACTGTGCAATTTATGCTCGTGAAAATCGAACGTGTACGTGTCTTTCTGTCTTTCCTTTTTTTTTTGTACACTGGTCGACGTCTGACCTGATCCAAGTACCTGTCATCTTCCCAGCATTATTGGTCTCAAATTTACATCACTTCTCTGTAATTGCTACAAGCAATTGCATTGGATATCAAGCCTTTCGTAATAATAATGATGGAGATTATGATGAGATTTGAGCTCGTTTTGTGATGACAATATGAATGACTGATCGTTGACCGTCAAAAAAGATCAGGAGATGTTTGTGTAAATATCCCCTTATTGTTACATATTGTGAATTTTCACACCTTTTAAAATCATTATGCAAGATTTTGTGGAATAAAGATTTGTGCACTTCCTAATAATTTATAATCTTTATTTATGCCACTTTATAAATTCGTACTCAAAATCGAAGGCATCACCAACTAGCATGAGCTGCTTTATAGCATATGTTGTGAAAATGAGCGTATGAGATGACTGAAGTGCCGAAAGAGCATTGTGAGGACTGAAGTTTGATGAGTAAATAATTTGACACTTGAGTGTGAAATGTTTTTCAGCTAACTTATTCTTCACCTCGTTGTCCACATTCCTGATGGAAGTATAGCTCAGTGGTCGCGTTTGCTTCTGAATGGTCCTGATGGAATATCGATAAGACCACCAATATGTCTTCCTGGCACCTTGTGGGCAGCACATTGCAAACTGAAGCATGTCGTTAAATGGATATGTGCTGGATTATTTGATAGCACTCATTGGATGGACCGAGGTCATGGTGAAAATGCATGTGTTGAAGATGTAGTCGCATTTTATTACTCCAAGCTGCTTACCCACCCCATGGGTGGACAAAGAAAGTTCAACTTCAGTAAATTAAATTAAGAAGTCAAAATTACGAAATAATAATCACAAGCAAGACATGGGACAAACCACGTACTTGAATGGACACAAATACACTCACTATGCCCATTACAATGGGTGAACGATCTGCATACCGCAGAAACTGCAGGGTCTGTTTGGTGATATCAGGGATGAGTGGCCATTTCCACATCCATTGTACATGTGCAATGTAATGGTATGGTACCCTTGGTCAGTTCATTCAGATCAGTAAACTTGTGCATCTATAATACCGGAATTAAAAAACAAATTGAGTGATCCTCTGTGCATCTTGCCGAGAGGAGGGGGATGTGGAGAGGGGGACCTTGGACTGCACATATGTATGTTTTGCATGCAGTTAGTTCCTGCTCCACACTATCTTCTTGCTAAGGAGAGCAAGGTGTGGTGGTGTGTGTGTGTGTGTGTGGTGTGTGTTGTGTGTGTGTGTGTGTGTGTGTTGTGTGTGTGTGTGTGTTGTGTGTGTGTGTGTGTGTGGTGTGTGTGTGTGTGTTGTGTGTGTCCCCGTCTTCCTCCATAACTCCAACCATGAAACTTTGCTTGCGCACGAAGAAAAAACGCCAAGTAGACTCGACGTATTTTGAGAAATGTGCATCCTGGAAGCATTTTTTTAGTAAAAGTTGGGAACATGACTTTTTAACATAATTAAGGTATGCTGAATTCGACTGCCCTGTTCCCCAAGCTGAATTTTGAGTTTTTGACCATCTAATTAGCATAAACAAAATGGCTGCCAAATTGACAATTTTGGCGCACTTTTCTTGGACAGGCATTACTAACCATTTAAATAAATGCACATTGTTCACATGTACGCATCTTAGAAATGTCCCTTGAGCAATAGATCAAGCTACAGGCTAATAAATTTGTAACATGCCAAAATCTATATTATGCAAATTTGCTACCCATTACCAAAAAAATATATTTTCTGCTGTAACTTTGTTACTATGCATGCAAACCTCCAAATGAGATGTCTAGACCTACGTTTTGAGGGTCAAGAAAAATGATTAAGACATATTTGAAGCATTTTAATTAATGTTTCATGGTTACCGATGTTTTTAATAAAATGTAGAAGTTAAAGTTGCTAGTCTGTAATCATAAAAACTAGACAAAGTTCTATCATGCTGCTACTGGAAACAAATTTCAGTCAGCATAAACAGTTTTCAGGAATGCCTTAACATCTTTTAGGCAAATCACATTGTATTCATGCAAGGCAATATCCTACTGCTGTTGTTCTGGTTCCTCTGATGGCAATGACTGATTGAATAGTGTCCAAGAAGGTTTTATCTCTGAATTTTGTCGGGCAAAGAAAGCTCGGTCTGTAGCTTTTGCTTGTCTTGCATGCTCATTGTCCTCTTTTGATTTGCTGAAGCAGGCTTCGTCGACGGGTGCTGTGAATACTGGCTTGCATTTTCCACAGTTATACTGACAGGATGCAGCTCCTCCAGGCAATTTGGCACAAGGCTTGTAGCAAGGTATTATGTACACATTTCGGACACGGGCACCAAAAAATGAAAGTCATTGTATGATTAAGTTTTGCATATCATTTGTTAGCCAACATCATGGGGATTCAGGATCTATTTGGGCAGAGCTTAATTCTTCCTCTTTCTATCGCTCTGACAGGGTCAAAGCTCTGACCAAACTAACATCTTAGGATTAAAAGTGCAGATTTCTTTAAAACGTTACGTACTTCCTAACGACCTTTGATGTTTGTATACTGAACACAAACTGGCTTTGTAGTATGATTTAATATCATAGGGCCATCTTGGTAAACTTATTCTATGGTTATAAAATCAAGCTTATAGCTACCAGAATTTTGTAGCAGCTTGGTAAATGCAATTTGTTACGTACTTCTAACATTTTTGATAGCCTGTGTTTGGATAAAAAACATGCTTTGTAAGCACTATATCCATAGGACCCATAGCAAATTATACATTTTCTGAAAGCACAGACACTTGGGCATTATTTAACATTAAGATTGTTTATCTTATATAAACTGGGCAATTTCTAAGCTTTCTCCTCATTTAGGACCACAGTGTACACAATACATGCTACAAGCCACAATCAAAGTATTGTTGTGGGGCTGGTTCGGTGGCGAGCATGACCGCTAGAGGGAGCAGTAGAGTCGGCTCCACCGACCGGAGAATTAGGGTACCTTCTAGATAAATCCGAAAGGTCACGGTCCTTATCGAGAGAATCACCAATAGGTCGACCACGTGGATCGGGTCAATTGCAAATTTAAATATACCTAAATACCACGTCGTCCAAACTACGGGGAAATTCACCCTCGGCAGGATCTGCGCGTTCGCGCGGCTCGACGTCCGCACCTTCCCGAGCACCAGTCGCCAAAGAACGGACAGGGCAGCCGATCCCAGAGAGGCGAGACGAGGTGATCTCCCTATGAGATGGTCGACCGCTTGTCGTAATGCGCCAGACGAGACGCCTCGGATGTGTGCGATGCAGTCAGCCACAGACCCAGACAGAAGCCGCTCGAGCAGACGGAGCGCAATCATTAATCCTTTCTTCCGTCCTTCGGGGCGTGGTCCGCTCCCCGTGGCCTGCTCTCATTGGGTGCATGGCGTGTCGCGGCTCCGCCTTCAAGACCGCCCGGCTTTTGGTCCGCTCGTCGCCCATTGGGCGGAAAATGACGCATACCTTTATTTGGCGCCAAGCCAGACCGAAATGCTTCGTGACCATATTCGGTGCGAAATCCACACCGCCTGGGATATGGAATTCCGCCCACGCACACGCCCGATGCCGGCGAGCGGCGCGAAAAATGCCGCGAGCAGAGTATTGTTGTTGTAAAAGCGAAGATGTAAAAATCCTACCTATAAAATAACTGCGCAGTGCACGTACACTTAATCACCCATTAAACATAGGACGGGACCCTACCTAGAAACACATACTTACCGATATAACTGATCTATAAGGACTCTGGTGTTGTGTGCGATGGGTTCCAGATTCGTAACAGTACGTCTTGTGGATAGCTCGAGATTTTAAGAGAAGCATCAGTTGTTTAGCCTCATTGCCATGCTGCCATTTAGTTGCATGGAAGGTATTCTTTCCATCAAGGATGTCAATGTTATCACAGGTGTAGTGGATGAATTTATTTCCTCAATGTTTGGTGGAATGATGGCACCAGTTGCTTTGTCCAATGATTTGAGAGTGCTCTCAGCCAGGAAGTGTCTACTTGCAAACACCTGTTCGTAACTCGGGGCAATGCCCTGCCTTGTTGAACAATCGTACGAGGTTTTTCACCGCGAGAGAGAGAGAGCCAAGATCAAGTATGTTTGGAGTCCATTTTTGCCACCACTGACGCAGTAGACAAGATCTTGTGCCACACTCAGAACTCTGCTCCGGACATGTTCTTCATTGTTCCCAGGGCTACATCTTCAAGGGATGCCTGGCCACCGACAATCAGTCTCAGTAGCATATATAAACTCTCGGGAAGGCATGCTATAAGCATCTTCTTCACTGGCAGAGAACCCTTTGTGTCCTGGAGTTTCCATCAGTCTCACGGACTTTCATAGCTCATGAACAAGTGAAAGGAAATTCATCCTGGGGCTCATATTTAGGAAAGGCTAACTTTTCCTCACTCTCCTCTGTGTCTGCTTTCATCTGCAAAACTGCTGTTGGCTGGTACTTAGTGGGAATCAATACGGTTTTTCGTTCTGATATAAACTGTCAAAGAGGTTGAAAAAAAATTGAAAATGTCCCAAGCTGTGACTGCAACTTTTCCTTGAATGTTCCTCTTCTGCTTTGATAGGATGGCTGAATCATGGTTGAAGATTCCTCAGCAAGCTCCTTATACCTTTCCCATACATCATCCAGAAGAATCACATGTCCTTTGTCAGCTGATTGATGGAGCTCTTGGCAAAGCCATATCATAGCAAGTCTTGTATTTGCTGACTCCTGCTTTGTTTTGGAGGTAGACCTGTTAAATGCGCTAAGACAAGGCAGATGATATTTGGCTTCAGCTGAAATTAGGTCAATCACTCCTGCCAGTCGAAGGCCAACTTTGTAGTCAATGTGAGGCTTGAATTATTTGATCACTCATTTGCTTAGTCATGACGGAGATCAGTCGTGTGCCTTCTTATTTGCAGTTTGACAGAAAATTCAAGGGCTCAGTTGACTGGCTGCACACCTTTTCACAATGAAGCCTGTACCACTGGAACACCTGAATGCAACCTGCTCCCTCTGTTGAATACTCTGTCTGAGTCCTCGAAGACGTTCTATTTTACTTTGTCCGTGAAGTGGGCATTGCACATTCTGTGCCACACAAGAGATACGGCTGTGGAGGAATCAATGCATTCTCAAGACATCAATTAAGTCATATATATTGGAGTCTCTCAGCTTCTTTCTGCTACAGGCTGCATTCCTGAGTGTGTGAGTCCATGTTCAGTTGCTTCACTCAGGTTTTTTCTGGCTTTATGATTTTGGCAGAAAATGCACAGGCTGTAGTCTCAGGTGACGCCTCTTAAGCTAATCACGGGATCTTTAATAGCCTGCAAACAAGAATGAATCATTAGTATAGGCCTACACAACCCTTAACAACTTAACAGTTAACTTAACAACTTAACAATTGTTCACAAGTAAAATAGATTAGCATTGTGCTGGTATAGTAGTGCCTGTCCCAAGAAAGTGCCCAAAATTGTCAATTTGGCAGCCATTTTGTTTATGGTAATTAGATTGTCAAAAACTCAAAATTCAACATGGGAACAGGGCTGTCAAATTCAGAATACCTTAATTATGTAAAAAGTCATGTTCCCAACTTTTACTAAAAAATGCTTCTCGAGCCTTATACAGGGCCCTTTTCGAGAAATAATTCGTCTAAAGGAAGTGCGAGTGAAAATTGGGTGTTTGGATTAATTAAAACACCCCTTCTGAAGATAATTAACGGCCTTATTTAATTATATCCCTCATCATTGGTCAGCCCTCTGTCAGCTAGCTGGTGGGGTCTTGATTCACCATTTTGTTTGGCCTATTCAAACATGTCTTGATTTGGAAACACTATCCACTCTCACAGAGAAATTAAAGGATGTAATGGAATTATTATATCTGATTTGAGAATCAAATGGAATTTAAATAAGTGTTGAAATCTGAACATTTTAACAATTGAGCGATTTTTATCACTCTGTGTATTTATTTAAGCAAAGCATGAAGCTTAATTTTTTTTCTGTTGTTTGGACGATTATATTTAGTGAAGAAAACATTAAGGAATGTGCAGAAAGTGGACCTTCATTTGGTGCAATGCCATGCTCTTAAACCTGTTTTACAATCTATGACCATACAGTCCACAGGGGTGCTTTATTTTTGGTAATTACATACGCAGTTTTATTTTTCCCATTTTGTTTGATCTGCTTTCATGACAAAATGTTAAAATAAATATAATAATAGTTTTTGCAATGTATTAATAGTCGGCAATGGCTGAAAACGAAGAGGTACGTAGACAGCATCAGATGTGGTGGGGTTTTTGTGCCGTGCCTGCATGCGAGCAGGTTGGAGGAGCCGCGTATGGTTGGGGCATGCAAACAGGCCTTTGCCAGCAGATAGCATGGGTTTTAATTTCAAAATGCTACCGCCGGTTTTACATAGAACACGGCTTTTAAAAAAAAAAACCTTCCTATTTGGGCATGTTTTATCACCCCAGTAATGATTTGGTATGCTGCCTCCATTCCTCTTACGCTGCCTTCTCCCCTCACGCTGCTTCCCTCCCCTCACGTTGACTCCCCCTCCTCTCGTGCCCCCCTCGCTGCCCCCGTCCCCTCATGCTGCCCCCACAACTGCTTTCCCACCCTTGTGATGCCCTCCCCCACACTGTCTTCTCCCTCCTCGCACTGCCTCCCCCCACACTGCTTCCCTCCCCCACGCTGCTTCCCCCCCCCGCTGCTGCCCACCCTCGCGCTGCTTGCCCACCACGCTGCCGACCCATCCCACGCTGCTTGCCCACCCCCACGCTGCAGACTCATCCCACACTGCTTGCCCACCCCGCATTGCCTCCTCACCCTTGCGCTGCCCTCCCCCCACACTGCCTTCTCCCCTCCTTGCACTGCCTTCCCCCCCACGCTCCCCCCCTCATGCTGCCTTCCCCTCTCCTCACACTGCTTCCCTCTCTACCCTCACGCCATCCTCCTCCCAAACACCCTCCTCCACCATACATCTCTCCGAAGGTCAAGGAGAGGAAAGGGTGTCAAGGAATGTGCAAATTGGACAAATACCCCCTCCCCGCTTTCTCTCAAGCCTTCCTATGAAGTGCCTGTCCAGAACACCCCTTCCCCTCTTCACCCTCCTCTCTACCTCCCATCCCCTCTCTCCCCCCCTGCCTTCCCTCTCCCTCCCTCCCTCTTTTTCTCCCCCCCCCTTAATACTCCCATTGCAAAGCATTAGCTTGTATTTGCAGTATTCAATAAAATTGGGCATCATGTCAATATCTAGTTTTTATTTCGTTTTTGGTGGTCATTTTGTTTTCACCACTTTAACCTCACAATTTGGTTTGGTAATGTTTTGATAATATGGTGGATTCTGTCATCAGGACTCGGGATGCTCGATGTTTGGAATCAGCGACCCTTAATTAGGTTAGATAGGCATATTACCAACTTCAACTCAAAAATGCCTCATGTTCTTAAAACGAAGTATTTTCTGAAATTATATCTCTTCTAATTTATTGTCACAGATCCGGTGTTCGAGGCTTACCATGAGGGGAAGCACTCGGGTCCCTGCTGAACACCCACTCCTGAGGCCACCGGGCACAGATAACTCCGCACACCGGCACGTTGCTAGGAAACCACGAACGCTGATTTTCACGGCCAATCCGGACAGGGTTACATGACTTCATGTGATACCTTACCTGTGGACAGCCAGCTAATTAGGGTTACGTGCCCTCAGCGCACACTCTGATTACTGTGGAGCGTTTCCGTGAGTGTGCGCTGGCTAACAAAGCAAATTATTGGGGTAGAACTTCCCATCTAACCTTACTTGTCCACTGTGTTCAGACCATTAAAAGGAAAAGACATCCGAGACAGATTGGAAATAACAACAAACGATTATTTATTACAAACACACAAGCAAGCAATCATTTATAAGCAAGAAAGCAAAAAGGCACATACGAGCAGATTTAACCATAACACGTATTCTTATTCAATCTTACTTCAACAAAAGACTTGGCCATTATTCGCTCAGGGGCAAAGAATAAAACAAGAACTTGAAAATAAAATTAAAGTAATGAATGGAGAAAAGGAAAGCAGCCTTTTCCTTTCTCCCTCACCTCACACAAATATCCAGGAGAATACAGAAGAAAATGGATGGGGAAGATGGGCTGTGGTGATGTGAAGCGATGGGGACATGCAGCCTGGTCCTTGAGGTACCCAGACCCAATAGGTGAGTCCTCTCCGGCATCTCAGATATGCAAGTTAGATATGTGACTCACCCTCCTCTTCCTCAGATGTCTCCTCTTCAGGCCCCCATCAATGAGGTGCCACTGTTCACCCTCCTCATCCTTCGTGGCCGATAGTATCAAGAGGGCAGGATGACGCTCGTGGAATAAGTGTTCTTTTCCACACAGAAGCACAACACCAACTGCTCGTGAAACTTTCCTTTCTTTACCCTAACGCTTTTGTTCCTTTCCTCACAAGCCTTCTCAGTCTTTTAAGTCTTCTGCTCACGAGCTCTTTTCGTCTCGGCTTGTGCGAGCCTGTCTCATGTGCTTCTGCATTTTGCTTCTCTCAGTCTTCTGTTCTCCGAGCCACCTGTTCAGGTCTTTTTGTCCCTGCTTGTGCAAGCTTGGCCCGTTCGCTTCTGCCTTTCTCTTCTTCTTCACATCAACTTTATTCCCTCCTCCCACAAGTCTTCTCTCTCTTTCTCTCGCGGGTCCACGACGTCACTTGTGGAAAACACCACGCCATTCTGAGGGAACTTTCAAAGAAGTCCCAGCCCCTCCCTCACGCACAAGCATTCACCCGTACAGTCCTGCACTGTACCATGCCTGCAAGAAGCGCCACACCTCATGCTACGAAACATGCACGTGAGAATGGAACGAAAACGGAGAGGGATTCCCCCAGACCGAGGGATGACCGAACGGCCGTGGGTTGGAAGGTAAGACCAATGGGGTAAAGGAGGGATTGTCAAAATGATGTTTGGTGAAGGGGATTATTGGTGAATTGAGAAAGGTAGAGGAGGGAAATGGACCGATGGTGTGAAGGAGGGAAGATTGAAAGTAACAGAGGCGGAGGGGGGAGACATAACACTGGTGGAAAAATACAGCCTAGCTTACACATGTCCCACCCCCCGCCCCCCCCCCACGTTTCCCCCCGAACATCCCTTTGACAAGGGACCAAGGACTATCTATACAAAGATTAATGAAATAACTGATCCTCGAGTCACCTACGTGTCCATGTATGCTCTCCCCCTGGTGTAAGTTTTCCAAAACTATAACTTTATGTACTTCCCATTTCACTTCCTTCAACCTTACTCTTGAACTTCCACCAATGTCGTTTCAATTCCTACTCTATTTCTGACATATTCCCTTATCTTATCTCCCTCTGTCACTGTTATCTTCCCTTTATTTTTCCCTATTATCCATCTTTATTTCCAGTCTGACCACAAACATCCACCCCACACCTTTGTTTGCATAATAATTGTGAGGCCTCAAAGCTACAGTTTTTTTTTGTTTTGCAACTAAAATGCTCAAAGCCGTGTAGAATTTGTATCCCCCGGACTAGCCATTGGGCTGGCACAATAGCCTGGAGGTATGTGCACTTCCCTTTGCATTGTCTACTCTGGGTTTAAATCTTGTCCCAGCTACCTCTGGTCACCCTTTCAATTTGCGTGCAGGGAGATGCATCAATGTGTGTGCCGTCCGGTGAAAGCACGTGAAGCAGAATATACCGTCTCCCAGCACTGTTCGTTGGTGGACATGAAAACTCCCATGAAGTGTCTCTCACAAACAAGTGAACGAGTTATAGCCGATCGGTCTCCTGAACAAATCACAAATTCCTGCACCTTCACGACAGTATCCTGCGTTGGAGTGGCAATCCGTTCTGCTTTGATGTCAACCTTCTATTTTCTTTTTTAAATTCCACTGGCGCTCAAGTTTGCCAAATGTAGCTTCTCTGGTGAGGTAGCGGCAGCCGAAGTAGGTACCGAGAAGCATGGGGGATGGAGGAGTACGTGGATGTTGGCAGAAATGCACATGCATGATCGGCCTATTGGTCTCTTCCTGCATAAAAGTTCTTTGTATTCCTGGTATTGTACTCGGGGGTAGCATGTTTAACTTGATTCCCCATCCCCACCTTCCCGAGATCATGTGCCTGTTCTAGTTGCATGTAATTTGTCCAAAATTGTTCATCTTTCTCAGGACAGTAAACGAAATGTAAGTCGAGGTCACACTGAAAGTGAGGATGATAAGAAAGAAAAAAAACTGAGCTGGTATATGGTCAGTGAGATTATTGTAGCATTTTCAAGAATCGTGACAAAATAAGAAAAAAAAATAAAAATTGACACCAAGGTGTAAAATAAAAGTAGTGAGGGCATTGGGAAGGGACTGAGCAAGGAAAAGAGAAACTACATTGTACGTATTAATATATTTTCTGTCACTGTTGATGACGTTTGGGTAATCATTGGAGGTTCATTTAAATTAGATATTCCATAGCTTATTGAAGTTTTGTCGGCTGGACGGAATGCAGATAACAGGTGGCTCGAACCGATCAGCCTCCAATCCAGGGGAGCAAGACTGGACGAAGCCAAAAAGGTGTCCCGTGGGTAAAGAACAGGTTGGTAATTAAAATGGAGATTAGCACAATATAATCTTGGTTATGCAAGCTCAGCTGAATCATTTTAAGAGTTTTCAAACCTTATCCCCTTGGTCTTGAGTGCAAGTTTGGTGATGCTAAACATTTATGACTATTATAATAGTTCAACAACATTGATACAGTACTAGCAAGGGTACATTAGACACCATAGAGAGATTAAAAAATATATATATATATATATTCCAACTTTTGGATTTAAAAAATCTTTTGGCCTCACCCTGGCACTCACTGATGAACCTCTGAAAGTTTGATGAAGATCCGTTTGGCCATCCCTGAGAAAAATGGCAACACAGACAGACCTCACTCTTTTTGGATAGATTGTACGTATGTGGAGAATCCATGATCAATGCTCCAACCTGTAGTTACAAATGACTCAACATTTCCACCAGCAACACAGAACAACCAGACGTCGACTAACCCTCATCAAGAATGAACTCTGATTTACCTTCCCCCAGATATACACAAAGTGAGGGGTGGGCCAAGTCAGTCGATCAGTCACAGAGCTGTGTTATCACTTCCCAGACCTCGTGATGCTTCGCCAATTGGAATGAGAAGTGAATCTGTCAATGACAGAATTGTATGACCAGTACTTTGTAGCTATTAAAAGGGTGCATTGTGATCAAGAACTCCATTATGATCATTATGATCCAGCATTAAAAGGAAAGATGATAGAGCATGGACAAACAACCATAAGTTGGCAATAGTATCGCAGGCTTTGATGGGTCTCCTCTTGCATTGAAGTTTCTGTAAGGAACTTATATATATTTATATATGTGTGTGTGTGTGTAAACGAAAATCACGGTTCGTCCGTCTGTCCATGAAGCCGTGAGTCAGTCCATGAAGCCCTCCGTCAGTCAGTCAGTCAGTCCGTGAAGGGTATGTACCTATTGATCACATCCTGTTTGAACATCAGTTGCACCCTGACTTCACACAATTACCTACTATTGGAATGTATGTTTTGACGCTTTAGACTGCTGAGATGCCTTCAACCGTTGAAGATCCTTTAACACCCAGATGACCCAAAAGTCCCTGAGGACCCAAAAGACCTCGATGGCCCAGATGATACAAAAGACCCCGATGACAAATTTTCTACGTAAATGTGTATCGTGTGGTGCCCCCTCCGGGCGGGTGAGGGTATTACAAGTCTCCATCATTCACAGTGCAGTCAGTATGTTTTTTGCTCCATGCACTTAACCTGGGTTATTTATTGTTCTTATGCAGAGCCGTCAGTTGCCTATACACCGCCCAAATATAGGTATGCATCAGAAGAACGTGTTGCATGTTTGTAACAAGATCGCGCGTCGGACGGGTACTCTCATGGGTACGTCGTCATGACAACACAGCAAATCTGTGACGTCAATCTCTGCAAAGACGTGTGGAGTGGCGAGCGTCGTGAGCCGATCCACGCTGGTCTATGGAATAAAACCGAAAAACACAGTAGGTCGGTACTTGTTTGTCATCAGCCGCGATGTGTACCGTCTAGTACCACCCGGTGGTGGTGGGAGAGGGTATTACAAGTTATCTGTGGAAATGACTTGCAATTTTGTGCTGTACACGTGGTATAACGCAAGTACCTTACTGACCCCCACTGGAGGGAGTGGTATTACTCTCCATTCGGTGAGCGGGTGTTTCATACCAGTCCCATCCTGGGATTCTCTGCCTCATCAGTTTCCTGGGATTCACACATGTTGATGTTTTAAATCAATCACAGGTTTTATTTGCAGAATTACAGAATATACTTTATTGAGCAAGTAATTCAAACATTCCATCTACCCGAAGGTGGGTAAGCTGCTGGCACATTATACACTTATAAATAGCTGGCAGGATGGTGCAGAGGCAGCTAGCACACATACTTGAGAGCTGTGTAGTCTGGGGTGTGCATGTTCCATGACCAACACACCCATGGTTTCAATTTCCGACCTGATTATATAAACTGTTGATTTCTCACCCGATTTTAAATGGGTAGGACACCAGCCATCAAACAAAGTGTGCCATCGGTGAGATGGATTTTTAACCTGAGTGTCCCATCTGTAAGCATTACTTGGTGGATAGTAGCTATAGGCGTGCCATCGTAGATTTACAGACTCATGGTTACCTGAAACAGCAATAACTATGCAGCCAACTGTGTCATAGTGATAGATTCTGTGAAATGAAATGTAGAACTGAACTCTCCTGAAAAAAAAATGCAATGTCCTACATTATCAGACTGCTGAACAATGACATGAATGCTCTTTAGTTTGATTCATATGTTGTTCTGCTATGATTGCATTGTTACGGACGTCACCTCTGGATAACTACAAGAGGGTGGCGTGTCTTCAAGATCAAGACCATGGACACTGTCTGCAACACTCAACTCTGGCCGGATCTTCGCGCTCAAAGTCGGTTTACCCTTACTGTACCGGTGAGATGAACTATGCAGATAGGGAACCGTGCCAGCGACGATGCGGTGGATAATTATTTGGCTGAGCGAACCTATACCGCATTATGTGGGCTACCATTACATATTACAACCTTGGACCAATCTCCCCAGGAGTGCTATTTCAGGTCAACCGTAAGCAGGATAAATCAGGACACGTTCAACAGTTGCATGAATTTATTTACACTGGCAAAGAAGCGAAAGAGCAAGAAATGACTGGAGGAATGGGGAAGAGAAATAAATAAGAGAAAATGGTGGGGGAAATTTAAATGAGAGAAAATAGTGGAAAGATTTCAAAATGCAACAACTGGTAGGAAATATTAGGCACAGTATGACAAGCAATTTAAGCACATTCGTATAAAAACACGTCCATTTTCCCTTACACCGACTGATCATTCCACCACAGAAAACTTACAACAAGAACTTGACACAAATACGTTGCTGGATCCGGAGAACCGAGGAATGCCACAAAGAGTTTGGGTAGAGGAGGAAAGAAGATAAGAGTCAGTCAGATGAGAGGAAAAATGGGATCAAGGAACGTGTCCCAGAGAACCTTCGGCCGCTCTGGCTGAAGAGACTTGCCACGGCCCAGTGCCAGAAATTACTCCTCACGCTTCATTTCCTTCATCGGTAGCGTTCTGATTTTCTGGAACACTGCCGCAGCCTCATCTGACCTACGCGATGTTCTGCATGGCTTCGGAGGACTCATTCGTCTGACGTGAGCAGTATTGGCATTTTCAAGGCAGTGCCAGGCTGGCATTGGTGCTGAAGACGGCGCACCAGACCGTGCCGTTTCAAAGCAGCCTCAGAGTGAACGAACTGCGTGAAATGATGAGGAAGAAAAAGTGTTGTGGTCTGAGGGAACACACATGTGGAAATGTGTGTAGAAAGTAGAAAGGTGTGAGAGAGAGAGTGAAGCGAGAAGATGCGAAACTCCATTTTGGGGACTTAAAGTGCGAGCAAGGAAATTCTGCGGGCACAATAGGCTCTCTGACGTCTGTTCTGAGGTGGCTGTGGAGAGAGGGAGAGGAGAGGAGAGGAGAGGAGAGGAGAGGAGAGAGAGAGTATAAGAGAGAGAGTTGTGAGTATGAGAGAGAGAATATGAGAGAATGAATTCGCTCTTTCCCAGCCTTATATTTCCTGACAGTAATGGGGGCGGAGCACGATGGAACTTGCGAGAAGACTCCAGCACGTTCTGTCTCGGCCTCTGTCGCCCTGTGATAATGGCTGTGACTGTGGTTGTTGCGTAATCGAGTGAACGGGATTGCGAGCGAGTATGTTTTGTACTGACGTCAATGGTGCAAAACAAAAGAAATTGAATGACAGAGATAGAGAGAAGGGAAAAGGAACAGACCCTTATGCTGCTTACACGTGCAATGTATATCTTTCACATGAATACGACTTACTTAATTTTGAAACATAATTCATACTATGACTTAACCGCTCTACCTCTATGTGTGTGTGCTTTTATTCTCTCAGGGAATACATAAAGTCCTCCACGAGTAACAACTGTCGCAGTTTTATTAGCTCCAGTTGTTTTTTTTATCTTGTAAATCATTCACCATTCAACCTTGTGGCTGTGATGTTTTGATAACAAAAGCACAAACCAAATCAAGATTGCGAGTGAGGCTGTGGGATGACGTGAGATGGTGGTGCTCCGGCTGCTTGAAAGCCTGAAGGGAATAATGGGATAGCACAGCCTCTGGAAGGTGGTTCCACATGAGGGAGAAACGAGGAACAAAATAATTGGTATGCTCAAATTGGCTGGATTTTAGAAGTTTAACCAAGAGTCGTATTCATCAAGTATTTACAGCACATGATGTAATTCGACATCACACCGTCTCTTTTACTGAAAAAACACTTCCATCCTGGAGATGTTATTGAGCGTGAGAAGGCTGAGACAACAGAGAGAGAGCTATACCATTTGAGTCTGTAAATAACAGAGAGACCACCAACCTCCCTGCCATGTGAAAGCAGCAGATCTTGTGCTTTGGTCTGATGGTGGGAGATTTCAGTAATGCTGGGAGTTGTCAATGCCAGCAAACCCAAGAGAGAGAGAGAGAGAGATGACATGTTGGGGCCACAGACCATAGGAGAGAGAGCAGTGCTCCAATGAGCTGTTGACAAAGGCCTTATACATTGTGAGAAGTTGTGATTTTTCAAGGAAAGATATGGAATGGCATGAGCTGCCAGTCTGTCGTTGGCTTTGGAGGCAAACTTTGCTATTCGGGCAGCCCAGGAGCGGTCATGGCTGATGGCGAGACCAAGAAGTTCAAGAGACAACCTCTTTCAGTGGCTAACCATGGAATAGATGGATGGATTTGCTCGATGCTCCTTCCAGAGCTACATGTGAAGACTGTGAGATTTTCCATGATTGAAGGACAGGAAGGACCAGCATCTAGAGATTTCCACATCAGCAGAGGGTGATGCAGCTGCTACCTGCCTATCAGTGAGATGGGGGTACTACACAACACAATGTGGAATCATCTGAAAAAAAAGCAGGAAAAGGTTTTCCAGAGCATCAGAGAGGCCGTTAATGTAGATGATCAACAATACTGGGCCCAAACACTGCCTCTTGGCACTCCAGCTTCGACTAGGAGAGGAGAGGGTTCCATTCATAGTAAAGTGTTCACTGTGTGACTGGAGGAAATCAGAAATGCAAGAGTGAAGGTGGCCTTGTATGCCACATTGCAGAGAACATGGCAAACAGAGCAGGATGCCAGTTTGTTGAGTGCCCAAGATAGGTGCTAAAAATGGTCCTAACCAGTTGTTTGGCATTTATGGGCTCAAATCATGCTGAGAGAGGGGCTGTGGGATACACTGTGAACAATTACAAATTCCTCCCCTGACTACCGCTTGTACGGCAAAGGCAAACCACCCAGTGTAATCCTTGCATCGGGGCCTCTTTGGCAGCACTGAACCTGCCTTTAGGCACAGCACTACAAAAAGAGATATGTTGGTATAAAGGGTTTTCATATAACTACACGTAAGGGATATAATATTACGACATCACACCCTAAGTATCGTTTTATTTTATTTTTTTAATGTATTCTGTGTTTTTGGTTAATTTGCTGTTAGATCTACCTTTACTATGGATCTACCTTTACTATGGAAAACAACCTCTGAGTTTGTCTTTTTTGGCACAAACTAAAAGGTGAAGTCGAATGCTATGGCAACAGAATGGTGTACATCAAGGACTGTGCAGACTGCAGAGAGCAGGTTGGTTTGTTACCCTCCTCTGCAGAAAGCAGTGATTAAAGCAAAGGGCAATGCTGAGGAACTAGTTCTCCTCGCCCATTTCTCTTCCACAGGAGGAATGTGGGGAACGCATTTGCACCCAATCGACGTTGCTGCTTTAACTGTACGGTATAGCTCAATAAAGTACGAGATTCATCCAAATGTGATGTATACCGTGAAATATCTCAAAACCAAACCCTTCCAAAACAGAAAAGAGAATTCCATTCTATTCTTGGTGTTCTTCCTGAAGTCCCCCTTGTTAGAAATGTCTCCCGTCTGGTCTCCTACCGCCACCCCTCCCATGCCGACCTTGTGAGGAGAGGGGGATGATGAAATACAATTGACGTGTCATTTAATCATCTTTTGTGTATCATTATAGTTAGCAGGTGGATTTGGGGGGGGGGGGCATGGAAGGGGCATACCCCCAAAATGGAATTCCTTTTCCTTCAGTAGTTTGCCTGTCTGCCCACGAGGTGGGAGATGGGGTTTTGCAATCGTGCATGTGTGTGTGTCTGGCTAGACCATAGCTTTTTACCATTGAGCTTTTGTCATCAAATTTTGAACTAATCTTAATTTCGAGGACATGGAGATCAATAATTAATACATTTTCATTTTTGTCTTTTTTTTTTTATTATTATTTTTTTTTGCTGGTGTTTCCATCAAGTTTAGTTTGAGTACAAAGCGGATGCTGACGGGCTTTGTATTTTGGGATACTTTCTCGTTTACAATTAAGATTGAAAATAAACATAAAATTATATGCACCTGCGAAACCTAACCTGAGTGCCAAAGCGAGACAGTACCAAACCGTGCTGATTTCCACCCTGCAGTCACAGCAGGTATCGCAGTATTTGCATAGTGACCTGAGTGACTGCATCCTTTTTCAAACTTGATTGACAGTTCGCTACAGGACTGATGTACCTATCTACAGAAAAGCTAAAATGGACTTTCAGAAATCTTTTGTGAAAGCAACTGTTGAACCGCCGGCGGATGATTCACAGGAGGAGTTTACAACTGCCCCGGGTCGGGCATAGCCACCGCTGCCTACCTCGGCTCTCGACGCCGTATCATCGCAAGTACGGCAAGACCATCTCGAATCTTTGGATGCAGTCAGAACGGGTTATCTCAGCACACGTTACAACTGAAGATGATTTGAGAAGTGTGAATGTTCCTCCAGATCTGGGGGAAAAAAATCATTGGACTAAATCAACCACATCTGACTGATTTTACAAAGATAATATTTGGGAAAAAACAGTTGTTCTTTTTCATTTTTGAACTACTGCACAACAAATTCCCTTGGGTTGAATGATCTGTTGAACAAGATGCTGTGCTCTGCTTTCCCTGCCGTCACTTCCACTCAGAAACAAGCTAAGCTGAGGACTCGTTCACCAAAAACGGCATGTGCAATTGGAAGAGAATCGTTGAAAAATTGTCTGAACATGCCGTTTCCCTGGTTCGTTTGGAATGTATGGAAAAGTGGAAATGCTTCAAACATCGTGAAGAAATGGGATTCGTGGCAATGGACCTTTTGGAAAGTGATAAAAGCATATTTGAGAGGAACAGAAATGACAGTACAAAGATTTCTGTCATTGTGAAGATACTTTCAAAGTTTGGCTTTCCGTTTCGTGGGGACGATGAGGGAATGGAAGCTAAAATGAAAGGGAATTTCATCGAATTTTGTGACTTATTTTCAAAGTGTGATAAAACTTTCAAGAAAATGCAGCCTAACCATAACCTTTAATTTCAAAATGAAGTGCTACAGATCTGTGCAAATTTGGTTTGCAAAGAAATTATCCAGGCAGTAGAGTAAACAAAACCGGGGGTTTTTTTTGCTATAATGGCCGATGAGGCCAGATCGTTGACGGAGAAGCTTTCAGTTTGTTTGAGATTTGCAGAAAACCTCAAGATCGGAGAAAGATTCCTGTGCTTTGTCAATTGCTCATCCTCCAAAAATGCAGAAGGCATTTGTACTGCCATAAAGAAAGCTTTGGAGACGTGGATTGTAGAATGTGCTGATAATTGCCCAACGTTTTGATGATGCCCCCATTCCTTTCCTGTAGTAATTCTCTGCAGACCACTGTAATATATGAGAGTACAACTCTCATATATGCTATAGTTCTAACTGTAGCATTTTTGTTGGGGCTGCACTCAGGACAGTTTGTAGCTAGGCTGAGATTCAAACCCAAGCTCGACAGCTTTGAGGCGAGTGTGCATACCTGTGGGTCATCCTGCCAGCCCACATTAAAGGAAGAACAGTATTTGCATTAAGACATTGTTTATAAATGTATGTATCAACATCTAGGAGACATCATTCATTAAGTGTTCAATTTTGTTTTTTCAATAATTTGTTGTTATGCGCAACGGTGTTATCTGATAACCTGCAACGATAACCTGCAAAACAAAAAATATGTCGTGCATATCGTGATGGTTGTAAGATCCAAATAAACAATAGTTGCCTTGGAAACAGTAATTTGGTGATTTCTACAATTTGACCAATCAAGTGTTTAATGTGATTGAATGTTGTGCATAACAAATTTGGTGGATAAATTTTCTATTTGCGGCCTAATTGGTGTTTTACATATTTCGGATGGCCTTGTCCCTTAATCTTTGACAAAGTTTGACCAAACCTTCCTCACATATACAGTACTACACGTACATATAAATAAGCTGTCTAAATTTCAATTTGATATCTTGAAAAATTACTGAGGTATGGTAATAATAAATTCACAAAAAGCCCATTTGATTACATAATTGGGTGAAATTGTTGCTATGGAAACCATTGACATGTCAAAAAGGTTAATTCCATTGTTTTTGATGAACCAGGTCTGTGACCCAATATGCAGACCCAATTCAAATTTTAAGTCAATTGGATGAAAATTTATGATTTTATGTGACCTTGACCTGTGAGCTCTTGACATCAAAAACAATATGCTTCTAGCTTTTGATTGGTGAACCAATTTAGTGACCCAATATGCAATTTCTGTTCAACTTATCAGAGTAGCCACCCTCTGGGTGGCTGGAGATTTCGCATTACTTGCTGAAAAATGTATATTCTCTAGATTGCAAGATGATTAGATGTTTTTGTGGCATGTGTCTAAAGGGGTCTCATGGGTCTAAAGGGTCTAAGGGGTGTTAAGGTCAAAAGGGTCTCACTCTAAGTGATCCAAAGGGTATATAATGGTCTATAATTGCCTCAAGGGGTCTAAAGATCGAAAGGGTATTTTTCAATAGTAGTTTGGGTCTAAAGGGGTCTAATGGGTCTAAAGGTCCAAGAGTCGGGGTCTAAGCAGTCTAAAGAGTGTAAATGTCTTCAGGAGTCGAAAGGGTCTAAATGGTCTTAAGGGGTCTAAAAGGGCCTTAAGGGGTCTAAAAGGGACAAGGCGTCGAAGCAGTCTATAGGGCCAAGGGTTCGAAGGTCTTAAGGGTCTTAAAAGGTATATTCCAACATCAGATACAGGCATAAAGGGTCGAACAGGGTTGATAGGGTCTTGGGGTTATAAAGGGTATAATGGAGGTCTTTGGGTTCTAAAATGTCTAATGGTGTCTTTAGGGGGTATAAAAGGTCTTATGGGTCCTAAGGGTTTGAAAGGGTCTAACAGGGTCCATAGGGTCTTTAGGAATCTAAAGGTTATTGCAGTGTCTATAGGGTCTACGAGGTCTTAGGGGTCTCAAGTGTCTAAGGGTTTTAAAGGATCTTAGGGGTCTTAATGGGTCGAAAAGGGATAAAGGGTCTAAAGAGTCAAAGGGTCTAAGCGGTGCTTAAGGTAAATGGATCTTAGTGGTCTCAGAGGGTATAAAATGGTTTAAAGTGTATGTTTCAACTGTAGTTAAGGTCTAATGGGTCGAAGGAGTCTAAAGAGGTCCAAAGACTTCCGGTTCCGGGTTTGGCGCGTCGGCAGGTCTCCTTCACAGCTCTCTGCTGACGATCTCAAAGTTACGTTTCCGGTCGTTATCTGTCCCGTTTTAACTGTTTATTTTCTCACCTACATGTTAATGGTGTTCCTAGTTCGGTTTTGTTTCAAAAATCGTGCTATTTTGTGAGATTTCGTCGAACTTGTCTTTCCCGGTGCTTAAGCCTATCCTTGAGGCTTGAGGCCTACGGTTCCCCTCGGTGTACGATCGTGTTTATTTGTTTTTCTCCCCATTATCTTCAATCTTTATCTTCCCAATTTCCTAACGTCCCCCTCCCTCCAATTAATCTCTCTATTTCTTATCTTAAATCCAAAAAAACAAACAAAAAAAAAAAACGCTACCCCTCTCTGATTCTTCTTCTTCTTCTTCCTCATCTCTTCCTCTTCCTCTTGTATTTCCTCCTCTTCTTCTTCTCCTCATCTCTTCCTCTACATCTTCTTTTCCTCTCTTTTTCTTCTTCCTCGATTTTTTTTCTACAACACTTCCATGACCTAATCTGTTGAAATCTCTCTCAAACATTAATAATAATAACAAAAAAGATCTCTTATAATGCTTCATCTTCCTCTTTCACTCGTGTGGTACTCTTTACTGTATCATAATGCACTATTCTGCTATTTAAACAGACTGCTCTCAATTTGACCTCTCCTTCATACCTTGCCTAAAATCCAGCGTTCTTCTCTCCATTCTCTGAATTCGCCTTTATTGCATCCATCAAGAATTGTGTTAAATCGCATAACTGACCTAAAACTTAAAAAAACCCCAGTTTGCTATGAATGTTCACTTTCCATCAACCATTCTTTTTTTCCAACTTCAGTGCCAACTCACTCCTCTCACCCTCACTCTCAAAGCAACCATCCCACTCTTCTCCCTCCAAGCCTCCTCTCACCTCTCTCAAAACTCCCCCTCACCTTTCTCCCACCATTCATCCCCCTCACCTTTCCCCCACCATTCATCCCTCACTCATCCTTCTCAAAGTTGCCCCCCCCCTCATCCACAAAGCTGCCTCCTTCCACTGCCCTCTCACCTCCATCTCTTCACTCCACCTCCTCAAATCCTCAACTGCTTCTTCCCCCTCTCTTGTCCCCCCTCTCCCCACACCACAGAGCCTTTTCTCCTCCTCATTCAGCCCCTCCCTAGATATTCTGCAATCCCCCACACTTCATCAACCCTCCTTACTCCCTCCCGTCCCTTGTCCTACCCTCCCTTCCCCTCCCCCCACCCCTCCAAAACCTCCCTCCCTACCTCTTCATTAAAAGTGTGGACCTCAAATATCCGGGGCCTTCGCTCAAACTGTCAGATCTCTCCATACAGGTTGCCACTGACAAACCAGACATAATCTGTCTAACAGAAACCTTCCTCCCCCAAGACATGTCTGATTCCCAAGTATCTCTCCCTGGTTACTCCCTCTCCGGTATGACAGACCTGAGCCTCATCCTGGTGGAGGAGTTGCTCTCTTCATCAAAGACTCTATTCCTCACTCTCCATGCACTGCCCCCACTCCCCCACACCCACAGGAAATACTCTGGCTATGGCTTCCCCTCCACTCCCCCTCTTGTTTATATGTATACTGTACGTCCACCTAACAGTGATGACTCCATCTACACCTCACTATCCGAAAACATGGACCAACTTCTATCTTCTCATCCAAACTCTCTCTTCCTCATATGTGGTAACTTCAATTGTCATCATGCCAGTTGGCTAGGTGTGGGTACCTCTCTCACCTGTCATGGCACCTCAGGAAAAGCTTTCTGCGACTCATTGGAACTGACTCAATCGGTCAACTTCCTGACCGGATCTCAACCAATGGACTCCATCTCTTCTGGATCTGATTTTGACAAATTTCCCTGACAATATCTGCTGCTCTTCCTCCGCTGCAATCGGTTCTTCTGACTACGTCCTTGTCAAAGTGGACATCTCTCTGGCTATTGTCAGAGAACCACCTCACCGCCGTCGAGTCTGGCATTTCACTCAAGCCGACTGGCAGGGTCTCCAAGCAGCTATCAAACTTACAGACTGGTCTCCTATCACTACTTTCTCAAACATCAACTCATCCTGGAAATTCTTTCAAAGAAACTTGCTCTCCCTCATGCAGAGATTTATCCCCTCTCGTCTTCAGTTATCCTACCCTTCCTCCCGCCCTTGGTTCACTGAAGTTTGTGGTGAGGCAGTTGTCCTGAAACAACTTGCCTTGTGCTCATGGAAAGCAAACCCAACTGAGGGCAATCTCAGTTCCTTCCATAAAGCTCGGAACAAGTGTGTATCTACCCTCAGGAGAGCCAGAAAACAACATCTTTCTAATCTCAAGTCTGATCTCTCAAACCTCTCTCCCTCCTCAAAATCCTGGTGGCATCTAATCAAATCTGTTTCTGGTGTATGTTCCCCTCCATCCCCCCCCCCCTTACCTCAAATGGCCGCACTGCAGATACCGCACGTGAAAAAGCTGAATGCCTAAACTCGGTGTTTGCAGCTAAATCTTTTGTCCAAATCCATCACTTTCTCTACCCACCTTACCCAGTCGCACCCAACTGTCCCTGGACTCTGTGTCCTTTTCTCCTGACAAGGTGGAGAGCTTGCTGTCAAACCTCGACTCAGACTCTGCAACTGGTCCAGATGGCATCAGCCCACGTGTCCTCAAAGCCTGCTCTTCTGCTCTTGCTCACCCTTCTCTGTTCTATTCACCCTCTCATTTGCTCAAGGCCATCTGCCATCTGCTTGGAAATCAGCAAACATCACCGCCCTCCATAAAAAGGTGCAAAAAAGATCCTGCAACTACAGACCAATCAGCTTTCTCCAATCATCAGCAAGGTTATGGAATCCATCATCGCTTCAGACATTAAATCCTTCCTCTTCTCCAATGGCTTGATTTCCGATAACAATTGGTTTCAGACCAGGTCACTCTAACACTGGATATGCTGCTTCTGCTCTCTCCAACAATGGATGGAGGTCCTCAATGCCAGAGAGGAAATCCGAGCCGTATCCCTGGATATATCACGTGCTTTTGACACGGTCTGGCACCCTGCCTGCTCACCAAACTCTCTTCCTATGGTATCCAAGGCCATCTACACTCATGGCTCGCAGACTCTCTCCTGTCGCAGTCAACGTGTGGCCTAAATGGAGTTCTTTCATCCCCTCTTCCTGTCCAGGCTGGAGTTCCTCAAGGTAGCGTTCTGGGCCCTGTTCTTTCTTGGTTTTCATCAATGATCTCTCCAACTCTCTGGAAAATCCTCTATATCTTTTTGCTGATGACTCCACCCTCTGCCGTACCATTGGTCATCCCTCAGACCGGCAAGCAGCAGCTTCTTCACTCACTGCAGATCTGGATAAAATCACAAACTGGTCCAACACATGGAACATGTCTTTCAATCCAGACAAATCTCACACTCTCACTATGTCTCTTCGAAAGGACCGTTTAGAAAACCCCCCATCCACTTTCTTAACAATCCTCTGGAAGAAGTCCTTTCTTTCAAGCTTCTGGGTCTCACTATCTGCCATGACCTTTCCTGGGAAAGCCACATTTCAAACCTCGCCTCCAAAGCCAGTCGCCGACTGGGAATCCTCCTCGTGCAAAGTCCTTCCTCGGCCCACCTGAGCTCCTGACCACTTACAAAGCTTTTGTCCACAGCCTGATGGAGTACTGCTCTCCCCTCTGGGCTGGTGCTCCTGCTCCCACCTTTCTCGCTTCACGCTGTAGAAACCAAGGCATTTCGGATCATTGGCATCTCCCGCAATGAGGCTGAGTTCTTTGGGCCTATAACTCAATCACCGCAGGTTGGTCGGTGGTCTTTCTCTTCTACCGTCCCTCTCCAGCCTCGCCCCCCCCTGCTCTCTCTGCGATTTGTCCCCACACATTCCATAGGGCGCTCAAGGTCCGCCAACACCCCCTTCTGGTAAAACTACCAAAATCACGAATCACTGCTCACCTTCACTCTTTCATTCCTCTTTTTTCCCGCCTTTGAAATAAACTCCCTCACTCTATTCATTCCCATTCTTCCTTCCAGGCCTTCAAAACAGCTGTTCACCACCACCTCTTATCATCCCCCATTCAAATCCTCGATCTTTACTACCCCGATAATCCACCCAAGCCCACCTCCTTCAAATTCCCTGCTTTCCTTCCTGAAAGTCCCTGTAATGTCCATCTTGTATTCCCGTGTTCCCCGCCCATACCTCTCCTTCCACAGATCTCATAATGTCTCTGTTCCCCACTGTTTTGTCCTTCCCACTCCCTCCCTCTTGTCTCATGCCCCCCCCCCCCTTGCTGGGCGTTGTGTGTTAGCTCTACACGAGCCTCAACAAGGTATACAAAAAAAAAAGGTACAAACAGTCAAATGGGTCTCAAGGTCTCAGCGTCGTGGGGTCAAAGTGGTTTAAAGGGTGTAAAGGTCTTCAGGATCAGTCTAAGGGGTCTAAAAGAGTTTAAGGGATCGAAAGTATCTAAATAGGGTCAAAAAGGTGAAGGGGTCTAAAGGGTGTAAAGGTCGAAAGGGTCTTAAAAGGTCTAAAATTGTCTAAAGGGGTCTAAAAGGTCTGATGGGTCGGAAAGGTGTAAGGGCGTTAAATAGGTCGAAATGGTATGTTCCAATAGTCTGTAATTAATAGACATAGTCAAGGGACAGCACTCACATTGAGGCCTCTGCCTGCGAGACACCGGGATAACAGTTTATGGCTGGTTTCAAAGCCAGGATGGACAGCTCAGACAGTAAGTTGCATACCTCAATGTCATCTTGCCAGCCCTTGGGCTGCCACAAAGAGGATCAAAATAGCATCAAATTTCAGTGCAATGAAACAAACAAATGGTGACAGGTAAAAAAATTCATTTCGCATTGCTTTCGGAACATGGCTTTGGAGCGATTAAAATACTCGCAGAATAACATTTGCTTATTATTGGGTCGCCGAAATAGGTGACCCTTATTGTCAGTAATTCTGTCTGTTTGTTTGTATGTTTGTTCGTTTGTCATCAGCATAATTGGTAGTAAACGTGGGGGGATTTTGACCAAACTCGGGTGGTAGGTACATCTTATGACCTATTGCTTTGGAAATTGTGATGGTTGCTAGGGACGCTTTGGTTCCCTAGCAACAACCAAAAAACCTTCAAAATCGGTACCGTTCACGCGAAATCAATTCCGAAAGCCATTATCCCATGTAGGGTTGTGAAATTTGGCACAAACGATCTACGGGTGATGCTCTATCAAATATATTCCGGTTTTTGTGATATATGGAATACTTTACCCGCAGCGCCCCCTACAATTAGGGTATGCGCGAAAATTGGGGAAAATTGAAGGCCCCCTAGTGACCAGGTGAGTGCTTTGATACGAATGAAACTTTGCAGGTTCATGGTACTCAATGAGTACTACAACTTTGCCTCAGGACAATTGACCGATTTCGCTTAGGTCAGGGGTCAAAGGTCAATTAGTGCAAAAATCGATGATATGCGAGAGCTGGAGGTGCCTTCGCGCCAAATGCTACTCCTCCTAGGTCATGGTCGGATGGTCATGAAAATTCACACTAATCGTCTGGAATACATTGTGCACAAAACGATCGAGCCGGATTTTCGATTTAGATCTTTGTTCACCCACAGCACCCCTCGAACTTTTGGGATTTCCGATTTCAAACTGCATTTTCGGTACTTTTCATTCAAATGGATGAAGTAGGTGTAGTTATCAGTATATGGAACTGGATGAGATTTGATATGCATAATCTTAAGGTGATGACATCCATTTTGCATCCAATGACATCCATTTTGGTGATGACATCCAATGACATCCATTTTGCTCTACATCTTATAGTTTCCATGCTCGGCGACCCATCGCCGCCTACCGGCTTGTCTGTCTGTCTGTTTGTTTGTTTGTGTACAGGATATCTCAAAAAGTTGTGAACGGATTCGGATGAAATTTTGTGGACAGGTTGGGTGTGTCGCAAGGACGAATTGATTCTATTTGGGTGAAGATCCGCATTCGGATCTGGATACGAGAATTATTTAATTATTTAATTTTTAAAGTGATTCTTTCACCATTGAGATATAGGGCCAAAAACGATATAGTACTGTATAGCATATTTCAAAAATGTATTGGGCTTGATATGTTCTTATGGATCAGGCATTGCGTGGCGGAGGTATTCACTCTACTAAGTGCCCTTCTAGTTTAACTACTGCTTTCTGCAGAGGGCAATGACAAACCTGCATAGTCCTTGATGCAGCCCATACTGTGGCCAAAACGTCAGACTTCACTTTTAGTTTGTGCCAAAAAGATAAGCTCAAAGGTTGTTTCCTAGAGTAAAGGTAGATATATTTAATTATCCCATCACACGAAAAATGTACAAAAAAGCAAATTAATCAAAAACACAGAATACATTAAAACAAAACAATACTTAGTGTGTGATGTAGTTATATTATATCCCTTACACGTAGTCATATGAAACCCTTGATCCCGACATATCTCTTTTGGTAGTGCTGTGCCTAAAGGTAGGTTCAGTACTGCCAAAGCGGCCTCACTGCAAGGATTACACTGGGTGGTTTGCCTTTGCAGTACAAGCGGTAATCAGGGGAGGAATTTGGATTTGTTCA
Organism: Eptatretus atami; assembly: GCA_035128595.1. Taxonomy (NCBI): domain Eukaryota; kingdom Metazoa; phylum Chordata; class Myxini; order Myxiniformes; family Myxinidae; genus Eptatretus; species Eptatretus atami. The sequence goes on along the minus strand of CM068953.1, from coordinate 124,972,870 downwards.
CAGTGATAAATGGTTCACAGTGCTGGACAAACATGTCCTTCAATCGTGGAAAATCTTACAGTCCCCTCATGTCGCTTCGGAAGGAGCATCAAACAATCCATCCATCTATTCCACAGTTAGACACTGAAAGAGGTTCAGTGTCTTGAACTTCTCGGCCTCACCCTTAGCTGTGACCTCCCCTGGGCTGCCCAATTGGGAAGTTTGTCTCCAAAGCCAACTAGAGACTGGGAAACCCATGTCATTCCATATCCTGCTTTGAAAAATCACAACTACCCACAATGTATAAGACCTCTGCCAATAGCTCATTGGAGGACTGCTCTCTCTATCCTATGGGCTGTGGCCTATGGGGATTCAGAGTTCACCTCCTACACTCTAACCTTACAAGAATGACATTTAATTGTTCACTAGCAGGGTTACCTGGCGATGCCCGGGTGGGGGGAGGGGGGTAGTGGGGGTACTGAGAAGTGAGAAGCAGAAAGCTGGCAGGGCTGAGAATGGGGCAGGCAGACCAGGGGCAGGAAAACCAATGGGGTTGATGGGGGGGGGGGAAACTGTCCAGGGTGCAGGAGGGCCAGAACACCAGTGGGTAAAGAGGTCTTAGAGGAACACCAGTGGGTAAAGTGGTCTGAAGAGAACACCAGTGGGTAAAGGTGTCTTAAGTGTCTTTGAGGTCTTGAAGGTCTTAAGGGTCTTACAGGTCATTGGGATGTCAAGGATCTTTGAGGTCTTTGGGGTCTTAAGGGTCTTCGAGGTCTTCCGGCTCTAAGGGATCTTCTAAAAACGTAAGGTCTTAAAGGGTCTTCGGGGTCTTCATGAGTCCTAGGGATCTCAACCATCCTTAGGGTCCAAAGGGTCTTTGGGATATTTGGGGTTTTAAAGTGCCTTAATTGTGTTCGGGGAATTCAATGGTCTTAAGATTCCTATGGGTCTTTGGGTCTTAAGGGGTCTTATCTCGCAAGCATGTAAAAAGTCTTCTCTCAAGCATGAAGAAAAAAAAAACAGTCTTATGGTTCTTCGGGGTCTTTAAAGGCTGAGATTGTGGATGGAAATACACTGAGGACAACCCCCAGGTCGGACTTGGTCTGTTTGCCAAATTTGGTGGTTGTCGGTCCAGCGGTCTTTGTTTAAATAAAAAAAAAAAAGCGAATCAACAGACAGACAGACAGACAGACAGACATCTGATGAATCTTAGTTATTAGACTTGGAGGTCCTGGATGAGAAAAGTTATGTTCACTTCGACTGTATATTTGTGTATAATTGTACTTTATACCAGATATTAATAGATAATTATATATCAGATGTTATGAAAAGTGATTTTTCATGTTGAAATTTTCGTGGTTTGTGTGGTTCCTTGACAGACTATCCATCCTATTTTGAATGTCCATCCTATTTTGAATGTCCATCCTATTTTGAATATTTTGAATTATCTTGCACATCCCATAAATAATGACCTCGTCAGGGAACTGTAATCACAATACCGACTGAGGAAAATGCTCGATCGAATGTTCAAACGAACTCTTATGAAGCCACGTAATTGCTGCAGTCGTGATGTTCCATCACGGTATTTAATGGAGACATGCCATTATTGGTGGTGGAAGCTATGCTCATGTTGCTGTTTCTTTCCTACAGACAATGATGACTGATACTGTCCAAGGCCAAGTAATGGATCACCCACAGACGACAAAGAAATGAGCGCAGGGACAGGGAAGACTTTGAGTCGAGAAAGAATGAAGACCGTGTGCTTCACTTCAGTGCTTCCAAGTGCTTCTAACATTCTTCACTGAAACAACATATGCTTCCAAGAGACCACAACGTCTGAATGGAATACGACACCGACGACCTGCACAACCACCAGAGACTGCACCAAGGATGGAAGACACCCATTAGTACCCATTGCATACGAGGAGATCCAAGGACACCACGGAGACTGTTTTCATTGCTTTACAAGGAGCCTAAACAGATTGGCCAAATCTACCGAATCGGATCCTGAACCGTCATGCTCTTCACGTAGCTCAAGGAGATCCTCAGCAGATGGAACCAAACAGCTATTCAAGCCTGACAGCACGTTCTGTAACAAAGAAGGTCGTAAAAAGACAAAGATCAAGAGTTTATGGACAGCTGAAAGTACTTCAAGATTTGAATTTGATGGAGGGGAAACTATCAATGAAATAGCAGAAATGAAAAACGATCAAAGGCTTCTTATGTCCTTCAGAGGATTGGACTTCTTTACTTGCGAAGCACAGTACCATGGACGTTGTCACCGGAAATGCACTACATGGCTAAAAGTATGTGGACACCCCTTCTAATTAGTGGATTTGGCTATTTCAGGCACACCCATTGCTGACAGGTGTATAAAATCAAGCACACAGCCATGCAATCTCCATAGACAAACATTGACAGTAGAATGAGCCTTAATGAAGAGTGCAGTGACTTTCAACGTGGCACCGTCGTGGGATGCCACCTTTACAACAAGTCAGTTCATCAAATTTCTGCCCTGCTAGAGCTGCCCCGATCAACTGTAAGTGCTGTTATTGTGAAGTGGAAACATCTAGGAGCAACAACAGCTCAGCCACGAAGTGGTAGGCCACACAAGCTCACAGAACGGGACCACCGAGTGCTGAAGCGCAGAACGTGGAGAAATCGTCTGTCGTCGGTTGCAGCACTCACTACCGAGTTCCAAAGTGCCTCTGGAAGCAATGTCAGCACAAGCAATGTTCGTCGAGAGCTTCATGAAATGAGTTTCCATTTCCTGTTTCAGCTTGACAATGCCCCTGTGCACAAATCGAGGTCCGTACAGAAATGGTTCGTTGAGATCGGTGTGGAAGAACTTGACTGGCCTGCACAGAGCGCTGACCTCAACCCCATCGAACACCCTTGGGATGAATTGGAACGCCGACTGTGAGCCAGACCTAATCACGCAACATCAGTTCCCGATCTCACGAATGCTCTTGTGTTTGAATGGAAGCAAATTGCCGCAGCAAAGTTCCAACATCTAGTAGAAAGCCTTCCCAGAAGAGTGGAGGCTGTTACAGCAGCAAAGGGGGGACCAACTCCATATTAATGCCCATGATTTTGGAATGAGATGTTGTAAGAGCAGGTGTCCACATACTTTTGGCCATTGAGTGTATGTCGCACATCCACGCTGGTGGAGGAGTGAGAACGAGTCGAAACGAGTATACGCAGTGTAGAGATCAGTGATCGTCACCCAGTCCTGAACTTCCTGAACGAGAGAGCGGTCTTCCAACGCTTCATATCATGTTATTCTCCCTCACCCTTGTTTTCAAATATCTTACAAAAAATCAATGTACACCACTAAATCGGCCTGTCGAAATTAACAACGCTACTGTGGTACTCAAGTGAATGCCATCCTTTTCAGTTTTACTCGATTCTCTTGTGACAACATTCTCCAAAACGAATTTATGATGTTAGCAGCAGCTACGGGGCACGACGAAGAGGGAAATATGTAAAAGATGAAGAAATTGGGAGTCAGGAGGAAGAGCCCCAGCCAATCTTATCTGTGGACCCCCCCCCCATGTTAATTTTTTGGGGGGGGACCCACAGGGTAACTTCCCGGGTCAGATTGCAGGAGAGTGTGTCGGAGTGGTGCTGAGGTGTCGTCCACCAGACGGCGGTCTCCTTGGGTTAACCTGAGGCGTCCCTTCGGGTGGGTGCCTGGAATGTCCTATCCCTAAGAGAGGATGATCACCTGTCTCTGTTATCATTTGAGCTCAAGCGTTTGGACATCGTATTGCAGCACTCTCTGAGGTTCGGAGACCGGATTGCGGCGAGATCATGGTGGGTGGTTACACCTACTATTGGTCTGGTCGCTCTGATGGTTACCATGCCCAAGGAGTTGCTGTAGCTGTGTCTCATGCTACCCAATAAATTGAGGAAACACCGGTCAATGAGCGTATTATGAGACGAAGGATTCGTCACTCCTTAGGTGTCATTTCCCTGGTCTCTGTTTATGCTCCGACTGAGGCGAGTGATCTCACCATGAAGGATGCATTCCACGCCACGCTCGAGTCTGTGGTTGACAGTGCCCCCAGACGACATATACTTCTCATCTTGGGGATTTCAATGCATCGACTGGAACTGATAGGGATGGTTATGAGTGTGTTGGTCCCCATGGTTCTGGAACTGTGAACCAGAATAGCACTAAGTTCCTTGACTTTGCAAGAAGTCATGGACTTAGGGTGGCCGGTTCATGATTTCAGCGCCCACAAGCTCATCGCTGGATTTGGTATTCAACGCTGTCGGTGTGGCAAAGGAGATTGACCATGTCCTCGTTGATGTCGCTGAAGGATGATCCAGAACTGCAGGGTCCACCGGAGTGCTCAGTTCCTCAATCTGACCACCGGCTTGTTGCAGCAACTCTGAAGTTGCACCTTAAATCCAGGAGAATGGTACCATCCCAGCCTAGGCTGGATGTTGGCAAGCTCAAGGATGAGAGAGTAGCTGAGGAGTTTGCGAACAGGTTGAGTGGACATTTGGGGGTCTGGGTGCTTTGGGGGTTCCTGAAGAGTTGTGGAGTGCCTTCAAGACCACCATCCTTGATGTTGCCGGTGATGTCTTGGAACTCACCATAGGCAAAGAAGAATTTTGTCTCTCAAGGGACACTGGATACCATTGACCAGAGTCGCAGGGCCAGGCTGAATGGCAGAGCTGAGCTGTTCAGGGAGCTGAGGCGTAAAACTGTACGTGCACGAGGGTGAACAAGGAGGCCGATGTGCGAGGAATCTGTGAGGGGGTAGAGCATCACCTGTGGTCAAGTGATTCTCATCCTGCTACAGGGGAATTCGCGCATTGTGTTCATCCAAGCCCATCCCTCGGAGCACTGCTGTTAGAGCAGAGAGTGGTAGGCTCTTGACGGAGGAGTCTGAAGTGAAGGTCCCTGGGCCGGTTACTTTGACGGTTGAACCAGGCTGATCCCCAGCTGTCGAGTTGGACGTCAAGGGTGTTACAATCCCTGTTACTGACCTCCAATCAACTGTGTCCACCTTCGTCTGTGGAAACACGGGCTGCGGTGAACCTTGAAACAGGGTAAAGCTCCAGGGATCTGTGGCATCCATGCTGAACTTCTCAAGGCTGGTGGAAATGCTGCACTCCTGTCGTTGCATGCAGTTCTGTGCTCTGCCTGGAACACAGGCATCATCCCAACTGACTGGAAGAGGGCCCTTGTTGTCCCTCTCTGGAAATGGAAGGGTGATCCAAGACTGCAACAACTACCAAGGGTGACGCTGCTCTCAGTGCCGGCAAGGTCTTTGCTCGGATAATTCTTGATAGGGTTCACCACCATCTGCTTGAGCACCAGCGTCCAGAGCAGTCAGGCTTTACACCAAAGAGGTCAACGATTGACCGTTCCTTGCTCTTCGGGTCCTCACCGAATGTAGACGAGAGTTTCGGCAGGGGCTGCTTGCAGCTATGTTGATCTCTGTAAAGCGCTTCGATTCAGTGGAAGTCTGGATGCCCTCTGGAGGATTCTCTGGCCTTCGTGGGTGCACCAAAACTGATCGATCTGATGTCTGAACTCTACTCTGGTACTGAGAGGTGTGAATGTGGTGATACCATCTTCGACTTATTTCCAGTTGTTACTGGAGTTGCAGGGGTGTGTACTGGCCCCCACACTTTTCAGCATTTGTATGGACTGGATTTTAGGGAGGATGTCGGAGAGATAAAGCTGCAGTGCATCGTTGGGAATGTCAAAATCCTGACCTTGATTTCGCAGATGATGCAGTCATCTTTGCGGAGACTTTAGATATCCTTTTGGGGGCCCTCGAGGTGCTGAATGAGGAGTCGGAGCCACTGGGATTACGGGTTTCCTGGACAAACTAAGATCCAGGCTTTCAATGACATATTGGATGCTGCTGTCCTGTCTGTGCCTGTTTGTGGTGAGGATGTTGAGGTCGTGGAGAGAGTCACTTACCTTTGCAGTGATATTCATGTCTCTGCTGGCTGTGAGTCAGACGTCAATAGAGTCTGAGTCAGGCCTGGGAAGTCATGGTTCACTGGATAATGGGGGTGTGGCGCTGCCGGTACCTGTGCGGGAGGAGAAAGTCCAAGTCTTCAGGTCCTTGGTGCTTCCAGTCTTGCTCTATGGATGTGAGACTTGGACTCTGACCAAGGATCTGAGATGGAGACTTAATTCCTTTGGTACCAGGTCTCTTTGGAGAATCCTTGGCTATCGCTGGTGGATTTTGTGTCCAACGAGCGGTTGCTGAGAGAGACTCGGATGAGATTTGTTACCTGCATCGTCCGTGAGCATCAGCTGCGGCTGTATGGACATGTGGCTCGTTTCCTGACCTGATCCTGCTCACACAGATTCTCTCAGCGAGGGAGTCTCGTGAGTGGAGGAGCCGATGGGCCGACCACGTGCCTCGTGGTTGCAGCAGGTTGATCGCATCTCAAGGAGATGGGATGGGCCAGGCATCTGCCTGGGGATGGCCAGACGGAGGCCCCTGGAGTACCCGGCGAAAGTGGACGCAGTGACTCGCTGCTCTGTGCATGCTCCTTACCTTACCTGACCTGTTGCATGTTCGTATATCTTTAAGAAGTCAGAGGAAAAGTAGAAGTAACAATTAAAGTATGAAATGCTTGTTTCAATCTATCTATAATTCCAGCAATCTCTGTGTTCTGTCTGTCTGTCTGTCGACCGCCGTTTCTCGACGACCGCCGGTCCGATCTCATTGAAACTTGCCGGGACCCGCGGATGTGCCTTTTCAAGGTTGATATCGATCGGACGAGCGGTTCCCAAGTTCGGCCATTTTACTGCTTTTTCAGTGTGAAAAGGTGTATATATGGCAGCTGAAGGTGTCGTTCCACCTTCTCACCTTATCATGCCAATTTTTTCCCAAATTATTAATAAGCGGACGATCACCGGTCCGATCGATTGAAACTTGCCAGGAATATTGCCGGGGACCCCGCGATGTGCCTTTTCAAGGTTTGATATCGATCGGACGAGCAGTTCCCAATTGCGGCCATTTACTGCTTTTTCAGTGTTGAAAAGGTGTATATATGCAGCTGAAGGTGTCGTTCCACCTTCTCACGCTTATCATGCCATTTTTCCCAAATTATTAATAAGCGGACGACCACCAGCCATCGGATTGAACTTGCCAGGAATATTGCCGGGGTCCGCTGATGTGCCTTTTCGAGTTTGATATCAATCGACGAGCGGTTCCAAGTTATGGCCACTTATCTGTCGACCAATGACAGGACACGTTGCTATGACATCACGAGAAACGTCACAATTAATGTTTATTTATTTTATTATTTATATTATTTATTAATTTTTTTTGCACGATTGACGGTCCGTTCTGATTGAAACTTGCCAGGAATATTGCTGGGACCCGCTGATGTGCCTTTTAAGGTTTGATATTAATCGGATAAGCAGTTCCCAAGTTACGGCCATTTATCTGTCGACCAATGACAAGACACGGTGCTATGACATCACGAATGACGTCACAATTAATGTTTATTTATGTATTTATTATTATTGTTTTTTTGCACGATTGACGGTCCGATCTGATTGAAACTTGCCAGGAATATTGCTGGGGACCCGCTGATGTGCCTTTTTAAGGTTGATATTAATCGGATAAGCAGTTCCCAAGTTACGGCCATTTATCTGTCGACCAATGACAAGACACGGTGCTATGACATCACGAATGACGTCACAATTAATGTTTATTATGTATTTATTATTATTTGTTTTTTTGCACGATTGACGGTCCGATCTGATTGAAACTTGCCAGGAATATTGCTGGGGACCCGCTGATGTGCCTTTTCAGTTTGATATTAATCGGACAAGCGGTTCCCAAGTACGGCATTTATCTGTCGACCAATGACAAGACACGGTGCTATGACGTCACGAATGACGTCACAATTAATGTTTTTTTTTTTGTTTTTGTTTTTTTGCACGATTGAGTCCGATGTGATTGAAACTTGCCAGGAATATTGCTGGGGACCCGCGGATGTGCCTTTTCGTGGTTTGATATTAATCGGACGAGCGGTTTCCAAGTTACGGCCATTTATCTGTCGACCAATATCTGCGAGAGAGGGGGACGGGAGGGGGGATGAGAGTGGGGCGAGAGAGAGGGGCGAGAGAGGAGGGGGAGCGAGGAAGGGCAAGACTAGGGGGAGAGAGAGGGGGAACGGGGAGGGTGTGAGAGAGGGGGGGTGTGAGAGAGGGGGTGGGAGTGGGGCGAGAGAGAGGGCGAGGGAGAGAGGAGAGAGAGAGGGGCGAGAGAGGAGGGGGAGAGAGGAGGGGGAGAGAGGAGGGGGAGAGAGGAGGGGGGGGCGAGACTCGGGGGGAGAGAGGGGGAGAAAGAGGGGGGAGAGAGAGAGGAATAGAGAGGGGTGAGACTAGGGGTAGAGAGGGGGGAAAGAGAGGGGGCGAGAGAGGGGGAAAGAGGGGGTGAGAGAGAGGGGGCGTCGCAATTCAAGAGGGGGGGAGAGAGTGGGGGCGAAGAGAGGGGCAGAGGAGGGGGAGAGAGGAGGGGCGAGACTAGGGGAGCGAGGGGGGCGAGAGAAGAGGGGCGTCACAATTCTTCTTCATTTGATATGACGTCACATTGACGCTGGAGACCTGAGTATGTTTCCCAAGTTATGGCCATTTATGATACGGTTGGTCGATCTAATTGAAATAATGCCCCAATCCAGTCATCGTTTACGCACCTACGGGCCCGTACTAGTAATAGTAAAATGCCACATGAATAATTAATGAATTGGAATTAAACACGAGAGAGAGAGAGAAACAGAGAAGAGGAAGAGGAGTGAAGAGTGGTTTGCCGGGTTTTTGATTGACGTTTCAGGCCGTAATTTTGATGCTGGCTGTGCTGTGCAAGCGAGTGTCACTTGAAACATTTGCTGACGTTAAATAAATCGTTGTTCAATCAATTTCTGGACTCTTGTGGACCACGCACGGTTCATAACAACTGGAGTCAGGAGCGGGACACCATTCTGACAAGATTTTACCAATACGGCAGACAGAAAGGAGAAAGGGGAAGAATAGCAGATGGCAGAGGTCACGATAAAACAAGAAAAGCAAGTAAGTTTTGCCATTTTAATGAACTTTATGTAAGTTATAGAACAGCAATTTGTACATTAGTCACAGCAAGCAGAGCAGAGAGTAGAGAAGCATGTGCAAAAGCAGTTAGAGCAGCTTTCGCATTTTCAGGTGGATTTCGATGACCACTTCCAGCGGCAGTGAGAGGCAATCCGGCAGGTCCAGGATGAGCTGGGGGAGTGATTCACTGGCCTAGAAAAACAATGTGTCGCCATAGAGGAGCGTTGTGTGGGCAAGCTCGATAGCTTGCAGCAGCAGATGGATGAGACTGTGGGTGAGATGCAATGATTGCAGCAGCACACAGCAATTAAACTGGAAGAAACCGGAAAACAGACCGCATTGGAACTGGAGGCACAACAAAGGCACCTGTCAGGCATACAGGCATCAGAGAAGTCTGGTGGGAAGACAGATCCTACAGCTGTCTTCGACTTACAGCCAGACCGAAGGGGGACCACCCAGACTGTTGCTCAGACTGCAGAGAACAACCCATTGAGACAGTTTTCTTCCAGTAATCCGAGTTGAGGTCATGCAGCCCCAGTGTACTCTCCCATAATTAGCATTCTACAAGGCCAACAGAACCCCTGAGTTGAAGCGGTCTGGCAGAAGGCACAGAAATTTGATGGCAAGGTTCCGTGGGAGGCGTACCAAGCACAATTTGAGCGACTAGCTGAGTCAAATGGGTGGCTAGATCAGCAGTGTGTGATGCAGCTGGCGACAGGCTTTAAGGGCTCACCCAATGAGGTGCTGGGACAGCTGTCACGGGAGGAGCGGCACGATTACCAAGGCCTGATGAAAGCCCTGGAATGAAGGTATGGCACAGCACCAGAACAAAGTTTTCACGGTAATGTTTCAGAGTCGCATCAGGAGAGACAGAAGAGGCCGAGGAGAGACACTGCAACAACTGGCATAAGAACTGGAGAGCAATGCACACAAGGTCTACACCATTCCTAATAAGGAAGCAGTCACGGTCACCAAGGTGTTGCTGTATCAGTTTTTCAGCTGGTTAGGAATGCCCAACGAGCTGCATTCAGACCAAGATAGAGACTTTGAGTCCCATGTTTTCAAGGAGAGTTGCTGCTTGCTCGGGATCCAGAAGACAAGAACCACGCCTCTCCGGCCACACTCAGATGGCACGATGGACAAGTTCAATTGGACCTGAGAACAGGAGCTGACAAAGTATTGTGTTGAGGGACAGACAGGATGGTATCAGAAGCTGTCAGTCTTACTGATGGCCTGCGAGAGGTACATCATCAGGTGTGGGAAAATTTGAAGTTCTCTGGTGAAGCGATGAAGTGTCATTATGACCTGAAGGCCAGTCAGGCCACCGACCAGAGAGCGATCAAGGTGTGGCTGTACAACCCCCAGCAGAAGAAAGGTCAGTCACCCAAGCTGTTGAGCCATGAGGAAGTGTCCTACATGGTAATTGATCACCTGTCCAATGTAACATTCCATATCAGGTCTGGGCCAAAATGCAAGCCCAAGGTTGTGCATGTCAACAGGTTGTGGAGATACTGTGGACCCGGAAAGTATTCGTGGGCAGAACATGAATCCCACGAGCCTGCTGCTAGTCATGCTGAGAAGCCAGCTAATGTGACTGTCACTGCAGAAGACAGCAACAGATAGGAATAGACAAGGGGGAACGGCAAGCGCAGAACCTGGATAGTACGTTGGCTGGCGTGTGATCTCCCTACATTAACACAGTTGATGTAGCAGCAAACTCCGATGCTGAAACCGAGGGCGGTGGGCCAAAAGAGACACCACAGTCATGGCTGATGACCAGGAGGTGGCAATGTGCAAATGTTCACAGCAGAAGAGGAAAAGGCTACAGCTAAGTTTGACGACTATGTGATTCGCACTGATGTGGACACTTAATGAATATTGCTATCATGTAACTTGTTATTATTAGTTGTTGACGTTAGTTTTGGTGGGATGCCAAAAATGCTGAGGTGGTGACAGTGAAATGCTGCATGAATAATTAATGAGGTGGAAGGAAACAGGAGAGAAGGAGAGAGAAGAGGAGGGAGGAGGGCTTGCCGGGGTTGTTGATTGACGTTTCTGGCAGTCACTCTGATCCTGGTTGTGCTGTGTAATCGAGTGCCACTTGAAGTGTTTGCAGAAGATAAATAAATCGTTGTTCAATCAATTGCTGAACTTATCTGGACCACGTATGGTTCGTAATAATATTGTTGCAGACCCGGGGTCAGGGGCGAAGACCACGGGGGGTGAACTACCTCGGGTTCCCACCAGACTCTCCGGAATCGCAGGCCGTCGCACACGAATAACTTTGTGACACGACGATTCGCTAATCGACTGTGAACCCCAATAACTCGACCACGTGACTTAGAGTCCTCCGTCTGATACCGTTTATCTAAAGGTCACATGATCTAATTACCGGGGGACACGCCCTCGGAACGCATTTGCTCAAACCGGATCACCTTACCAGATCAGATGCAGCAGAGGAAAGTGGGATTGCGAGTCAGTAATGATGCTCTTTGTGCATCCAAAGGAGACGGGATAGAGAGAGGAGAATAGATGTGTGAGGCGAAAGATCCCTAACCTCACCTTGTAAAGGACTGTTTGTTTAGCGTGTATCTCCATGGGGCTCCGCCTGAGCGTTCCCACCTCGAGATGTAGCGCGTTATCTCCTGCTTAATCACTTCGCCGGGGCTCGTGGCAACAGGCGCACTGGTCCTTCTGGTTGCACGGGGGTGGCAGAACGTTAACAGCATGGCAGGGAGTCTCGGCAGTCGCCCCGGATCAGGCTCTCAAGAAGACGCCTGTCCTGGCAATCGCACAACAATAGCGAGACAGTGAGCGAAGAGCCAGCGGAGGGAGGCAGCGAAGAAGAGAAGAGAGCTAACAGCTCTGCGCTCCCCATTTTGATAAGCCCCAGGTGAAGGGTTGGGTGATGACCCAAAGCGATGTACTGTGACCCAAATCCTGCTTCTTCAGTGGGCCTCAGCGGTCCTAGCCATGCCCTGGCAGGCTCTGGGACCTGAAATTGCCTCAGTTGCCCATCCGCTTCAGCACGGGTTGAAGCTCCTGACTCAACATAGGGTATGCTCCCTGAACCGGCACCTCGGCCCTGAACATGCTTTGAGTGCAGTCTGAATGTCAAATAGCAATGGACTTTCCCCGCCACTCACGGGCCCCATCTCATCAGCCAAAATGCACACCTGGGCCTCGTAGCAAACTCCCGGATTGCGCTCCATGCGACCCCTCCTCGCTGCCCCTGTATTGCTGTGGTCTGGCGATTGGATGACGGTTGTATCAATGCACATGCTCACCCGGGACGTCCCCGGCGAGATGCGGGCGAGCTATTCACGTCTGTTGCTTGGCCAAGCATCGCGCTGTCCAGAACACAGCCCAAGTCATGCAGTACTCCTCTCTATCGAGTGGCGAATTGCAGCGATGCAGAGGTACGAGGGGGTGTGGGAATATTTTTTCCATGTGAGGGAAGCATTTGTGGTCGAAGTGGTGAGGTTTGGTGAGCGAGGTGCGAAGCAAGGTGAGATGCCGTTTGGAGATTGGCACACATATTTGAACGAACTAATGGCACGTGATGCCTGTGGGTGGGTTGTGGAGTGTGTAGTGGAGGGAGTGTGGTGGTTCTGAGCCACGGGAGGCATCATGCTGTGCTTATTACCAATCACATATTGAATGGCGTGTGTGCTTGCATGCTTGGTTTGTTCAATGGCTAAAATGAAAGGGTTGGAGTAGAAATCAGAACATCAAATAGAGATAGTTAATAGACCTAACTACGAGACCCACGCAACGCACTTTGCCCCGTTAACCCACTAGACATGAGGGGAGTTCTAACTGCACGAAGACGAACGAAATAATTGCCTGAGGATCACTGTATGTTAGGTGCCATTGCCTTAGAGGCAAGCAGTTTTGTAGAACCACAGCAATATGATGAGTACAGTATACCTAACAGTGGGTATGCCTTTGAACATTTCATTGGTTATAGTACCATTTTAAATCCGACTATGGTAGCCATTTTTGCTAACTTTCCAAAGCAAGTCCTCGGAATGCCTTGCTCCACCTGTCGAATGGCTAAGTGAGTGGCTTGCAAAGCGGTTGATACAGAATGGCTGACTTGGAAAGCGATAGCAAGCTGCTTGCTAATGGAACAAACCCCAGATGACTAAGAAGAATCCTGCGAATATTTACATTTATCGGTACCTCGATCTCCGAGAAATCGTAACTAAATCTGCGGACACAAAAGGATAGTAATATAGGATAATTATTTTAAACAAGCTCGAATGAGCTAAGATCCTCGTCATCTTAATGATGACGTCATAAAAACGAATATTACGTCATTGTGATATATCAGGTTTGCGATAAATTATCTGTGCTAATGCCCGGCTTAATTCCCGCAAACAAAATTCAAACAGCTTGCCTAGTTTCGGAGATAATGGTATAGGCGATTTCCATTAGCGGCGATATTATGACGTCAACTTTTTTTCTAGGAAGAATTTCCAAAATCGGAGATAGTTACTGCCTGCGCGTGGGCTTTCTGCATATACATGGCAAGTTTCACGAAGATCCGATGAAAACTCTGGGTTGTAAAACAAAAAATAGGAATGACGTCATAAAAATTGATATGACGTCATAGTGATGTATCATATGTGCGGTGATTCATCTCTGCTAATGCCCTGTTCGATTCCCGCAAACAGAATTCAAAAAGCTTGCCTAGTTTCGGAGATAATTTTTTTAGGCGATTTGCATTAGCGGAGATATTTTGACATCATAACTTTTTTCCTAGGAGGAATTTTCAAAAACGGAGATGCTTACTGTCTGCGCAGAGTATTTTTACATATATATGCCAAGTTTCAAGAAGTTTCGATGAAAACTGTAGGCTGTGAAACAAAAAAGTCCACAAGAAGAAGATGAAGAACAACAACGTGAGTTCGACTTAGAGATCCTCCACGAGGATCTAAAAATGTATTTTTAAGACCAACAGGTATGCTGCTGGGAATCCGATCTTGTAATTGTTGTTCATTTCCAAACCGAGCTGTTACATCCCGATTCCCCTTGAAAGATTGTGCATTTTGGTGAGTGCACTTGCCGCTGATCGCTGACTTCCCAACCCATTATTTAATCACAAGGTTTCATTGCAAATCGCAAGAACAAAGTCATCGGGTCTCGATCTTCACCACATTCGGAAAGTTGGACATGAAAGGCTTTCACGATTTGAATTTTTTTCCTGAAAGCAGGTGATTGCGAGAAGGGCTCTCATGTCGTTTCTGAAACTTTCCAAACGAATAAGATGAACGATGGGCCGGAGAATTGTCAGGACAAGAGATCAGAAAGCCAATGAATGAATTGACCATGTGGTGTCTAATTATTGGTGAGTACAGAGATGGTACAAATCCGACGCAGTCATTGCAAGGCACGAATACGAATCAATCGGACAAAGGATTTTAATAATCTTATGTAATTCCAGCTGACAATAGCCTGCTGTGTGACAAGGGCAAACCTTTATCGTCGACAAGCTATTATTAATACATGTGATACTTGGTTTAAAATCACATCTTATGTTTTATTATTTAGTAGATGGGACAGCTGGTTTAAAATCACATCTTATGTTTTATTATTTACTAGCTATTGTTAGTAGATGGGACAGCTGGTTTAAAATCACATCTTATGTTTTATTATTTACTAGCTATTATTAATACATGTGATACTTGGTTTAAAATCGCATCTTATGTTTTATTATTTACTAGCTATTGTTAGTATATGGGACAGCTGGTTTAAAATCACATCTTATGTGTATGTTTTTATATTTACTAGCTATTGTTAGTAGATGGGACAGCTGGTTTAAAATCACATCTTATGTTTTATTATTTACTAGCTATTGTTCATAGATGTGACAACTGGTTTAAAATCACATCTTATGTTTATTATTTACTAGCTATTGTTAGTAGATGGACAGCTTGGTTAAAATCACATCTTATGTTTTATTATTACTAGCTATTGTTATAGATGTGACAACTGGTTTAAAATCACATCTTATGTTTTATTATTTACTAGCTATTGTTAGTAATGGACACTGGTTTAAAATCACATCTTATGTTTTATTATTTACTAGCTATTGTTCATAGATGTGACAACTGGTTTAAAATCACATCTTATGTTTTATTATTTACTAGCTATTGTTAGTAGATGGGACAGCTGGTTTAAAATCACATCTTATGTTTTATTATTTACTAGCTATTGTAATAGATGTGACAACTGGTTTAAAATCACATCTTATGTTTTATTATTTACTAGTATTGTTAATAGATGTGACAACTGGTTTAAATCACATCTTATGTTTTATTATTTACTAGCTATTGTTAATAGATGGACAGCTGGTTTAAAATCACATCTTATGTTTTATTATTTACTAGCTATTTTAATAATGTGAACTGGTTTAAATCACATCTTATGTTTTATTATTTACTAGATATGTTAGTAGATGGACAGCTGGTTTAAAATCACATCTTATGTTTTATTATTTACTAGCTATTGTTAATAGATGACAACTGGTTTAAAATCACATCTTATGTTTTATTATTTACTAGCTATTGTTAATAGATGTGACAACTGGTTTAAAATCACATCTTATGTTTATTATTTACTAGCTATTGTTATAGAATGGAAAGCTGGTTTAAAATCCCATCTTATGTTTTATTATTTACTAGCTATTGTTAATAGATGTGACAACTGGTTTAAAATCACATCTTATGTTTATTATTTACTAGCTATTGTTAGTAGATGTGACAACTGGTTTAAAATCACATCTTATGTTTATTATTTACTAGCTATTGTTAATAGATGTGACAACTGGTTTAAAATCACATCTTATGTTTTATTATTACTAGCTATTGTAATAGATGGACAGCTGGTTTAAATCACATCTTATGTTTTATTATTTACTAGCTATGTTAAAAGATGGACAGCTGGTTTAAAATCACATCTTATGTTTTATATTTACTAGCTATTTTAATAGATGTGACAACTGGTTTAAAATCACATCTTATGTTTTATTATTTACTAGCTATGTTAATAGATGTGACAACTGGTTTAAAATCACATCTTATGTTTTATTATTTACTAGCTATGTTAAAAGATGTGACAACTGTTTAAAATCACATCTTATGTTTTATTATTTACTAGCTATTGTTAATAGATGTGACAACTGGTTTAAAATCACATCTTATGTTTTATTATTTACTTAGCTATGTTAGTAGATGGGAGAGCTTTTAAAATCCCATCCTTTGCTTTATCATTCATTAGCTATTGTTAATAGATGTGGCAACTGGTTTACAATCACATCTTATGTTTTATTATTTACTAGCTATTGTTAGTAGATGGATAGCTGGTTTAAAATCCATCCTTGCTTTATCATTCATTAGCTATTGTTAATAGATGTGACAACTGTGTTTAAAATCACATCTTATTTTATTATTCATTAGCTTTGTTAATAGATGTGACAACTGGTTTAAAATCACATCTTATGTTTTATTATTTACTAGCTATTCTTAATAGATGTGACAACTGGTTTAAAATCACATCTTATGTTTTATTATTTACTAGCTATTGTTAATAGATGTGACAACTGGTTTAAAATCACATCTTATGTTTTATTATTTACTAGCTATTGTTAAAAGATGTGACAACTGGTTTAAAATCACATCTTATGTTTTATTATTACTAGCTATTGTTAGTAGATGGGAGAGCTGGTTTAAAATCACATCTTATGTTTTATTTATTTACTAGCTTTGTTAGTAGATGGATAGCTGGTTTAAAATCCCATCCTTTGCTTTATCATTCATAGCTATTGTTAATAGATGTGACAACTGGTTTAAAATCACATCTTATGTTTTATTATTTACTAGCTATTGCTAATAGATGTGACAGCTGGTTTAAAATCACATCTTATGTTTTTATTATTTACTAGCTATTGTCAATGGATGTGACAACTGGTTTAAAATCACATCTTATGTTTTATTATTACTAGCTATTGTCAATAGGATGTGACAACTGTTTAAAATCACATCTTATGTTTATTATTCATTAGCTATTGTTAATAGATGTGACAACTGGTTTAAAATCACATCTTATGTTTTATTATTTACTAGCTATTCTTAATAGATGTGACAAACTGGTTTAAAATCACATCTTATGTTTTATTTATTTACTAGCTATTGTTAATAGATGTGACAACTGGTTTAAAATCACATCTTATGT